>WNWU01000043.1:10643818-10855066 GCA_012654045.1 Ptyas mucosa | reverse complement strand
GATCTCCAAAGTTCCTCCCCCCATGGAATCCTAGCGTTTTCCTGCCTTCCACGATCTCCAAAGTTCCTCTCCCCATGGAATCCTAGCGTTTTCCTGCCTTCCAGGATCTCCAAAGTTCCTCTCCCCATGGAATCCTAGCTAGGAAAACGCTAGGATTCCATGGGGGGAGGAACTTTTTTCCTGCCTTCCGGGATCTCCAAAGTTCCTCCCCCCATGGAATCCTAGCGTTTTCCTGCCTTCCAGGATCTCCAAAGTTCCTCCCCGATTGAGTGCCTCCTACCTTCCGTGCCTCCTCATATTTTTGTAGTTTCTCCTCCCATCGCGTGCTAGCTTTCTCCTGCTTTCCTGCCACGGAGAGGCAGAATCTGCAGAGATCGGGGAAGGCCCTGCTTCTGTTCATCCACGGCAGAGACCAGAAGACCAGCTGGCCGATTGGAGGTCCGTGCATGTGTGGTGGACCTGGGAAGGGCCGATGGCTGGCGTGCCGGCAGAAAGGGCTCTGCGTGCCACCTGTGGCACGCATGCCATAGGTTCGCCATCACGGTCCTAGATGCTTTTAAATCGGTTATTTTCAGGGTAAAGCATTTCTGTTATTACAAGTAATAATTTCTCAGAATAATTTTTCAGTTATCAAAGCTACAAAGGGACTGCCCTCCAGAGTTTGGAAGCAACATCAATAGCATTTTTTTAAAAAGACTTTTCCCTTATTTGTGTAGCTGCCATTAGTCTCTGTATTCTTTGTCCATACCAAACTTTGATACTTTGTCCGTATCAAAAAGAGTATCAAGGTGCTGCCCTTGAAGAGCATCCAGAAGCTCCAGTTGGTGCAAAATGCAGCGACCTTCATGGTTTTGTTCAGACCTCGGTGCACACATGTATCACGTCTCCTGCAGGAGCTGCATTGGTTGCCGATTTGCTTCCGGGTGCAATTCGAGGTGCTGGTTGTCACCTTTAAAGCCCTTCATGGCTTAGGGCCAGGTTATCTGAGGGACCATCTCTTGCTGGTCACATCTACTTGACCCATCAGAGCAGGAAGGCAAGGATTGTTGCGGGTCCCATCCCCTAGGGAGATACACCTGGTGGGACCAAGAAGAAAGGCCTTCTCCGTGGTGGCTCCCTCTCATTCCCCCAGAGATTAAAAAGGCCCCCACTCTGACACTTTTCCAGAAGGCGCTGAAGACCTGGTTCTGCCAGCAGGCCTGGGGAACGCAGAGCGGGATGAAGCCCATTAAATGGCTCACATGATGTGTTGTCGCCGGAGCAGGGGGTGAGGGGTTATTTTATTATAGATGATTATCTCTTTTATTAGTTTTATTGTTTTTATATAATGTTTTTATATTCTTATAAGATGACTTAAGTTGCCATGTGAGAATAGGCAGCAATATAAACATAAATAAATAAATACATACAAACATAATCTTGAGTATAACTTAATCATTTTAATTTTTTAGTTTTTTAAATTATTGCTAATGACTATAACACTACTTGAACATTTTATTATGCTATTGATTTCTGGTGGGTTTTTTAAAAAAAATCTTCTATATTGTGGTGGTTTTCACAGAAGTTAAATTCTCTGAATAAATAGAAGAAAGTTGTAATCTCATACTCTGACTGTGTGGCATATTATATCAGCAAACTACCAGTGAAGAGTAAGTCCAAACAGTATAAATGAGGACTTTCATCCACTTGAGAAACAAAGACAGCTTCAGAGCATTATCAAAAGGGAAAACTCCCTGGAAGTCTCATCCTAAATCAAATATATGATTTGTTCTGACAAGCATGTGTTGAATCCTGCAAATCAGTCATTGGTAGCTTTATCTTCACCGGTTGAGAAGTAAATAAAACCTTGAGTCTTAAACTGGTTGAATGAAAATAGAATGAGTGACTGAAGCTGCACTGACTGTGATTCCTGCCTTTGAAGCCCACAGAACCAAGATGATTTCTTAAGATGGTCTTAAGATATCTCAAGATATCACCTTCATTCCAAAATATCACCCAAGATATCACCTTGAATCATTCCAAAAAGAAGCTCATTAAAGACTGCTGCTGCAGTCAAATCTGCCAAAATATGTAGAATGTACCAAAAAGCCAGACTCCATAAGCCATTAGAATTCACATTAGAGGAAATATTACTGTGTATTCATAGGTCATGAGTTAAAGGAATCAGGAAGTATTCAGGACAAAATGGCAGCCAATTTGAATGTTTAATGTAATGTATTTAATAAATCGGGTTATATGGGACTATGGGACTAGCTCTCATTTCAAGATGTTACAAATACATGTATGTGAAATTGATCATTGTTTTGCAGTGCTTAACAAAAAGTGATTTAGTGTAATTACTAAAAGGCAAGTTTCTCTGCATGCTAACCATCACCCATTCAATAATTATAATGAGAATAGAAGTGGGATCCTACTTTAATTTCCTAAGTATTAAGGTGGATAGGTGTTTGTTTTTGTAACGTCATCACTGGTATTGAACAACATATTCAAAACCTTAAATTTGCTTTGGTTAAATAGATACATTTACTTAACATAAAATTACATCAATAACAACTTATTAATTAGAGTCTCCTTTGTACAGGACAGAACAGTCCATTGGTAGATATGGTCCTTAGTTTATTGGTTTTGGTAGGGAGAAGGAAGGTGACAGTGACCAGTTTAATGACACAGTGGGGGCAGGAGTAGCATCCTCTTTTTAACTCCTATTAAGGTGAATGATGGCCTGATTTTATAGACTGTGGGTTTTACAGTTTAAATGTAAAATATAACATGTAGGAATTTGTTACGGTAATGATGATTTAATAGCTGACCAGCTGCTGTAAGGCTGTAAACCAAGATGATACAATGAGAATGAGTCAGCAGGGTATCACTTTAAGAGGCTGTCTATATAAGGGAGGCCATTAGAGGGCGTCTCTCTCTTCTGGTGTATCTCTCTCCTCGTGTTCTATCTCCATTGTAGTTCTCTGTGTATTTCTATCCGAGTGTGCTTTCTGTTATAGTTGAAGATTGATTGATTGCCTGGCTTTGCTTAGCACGTGTATGTATATATATTGTAGACAACTTATAGATAAACCACTGTTCGTAAGACAAAACCTCTGTGTACTGTATTTTGCTCCTGGGTTATCTTAAACTAACAGTCACACTGTGCACTCTGACAGAATTTCAAGGATTTTTTGAACAATGTTTGTGGTTTACTGCCTCAGAATGGTAGGAAAAGCTCACTACAAATTTTTAGGACTTGCACTGCCAACATGTGGATGGTGTGTTTGGAAGTGGTTCCAGGGATTGCAAAAAAAAAAAAAAGGGAATTCAGGGCTGGAATTTGCCTAATCTTGCTCAGAACCATGTCCGTACAAGTAACTCCTACAATAATCAAGTGCATGGACAAATACATCACAATGCTGGGGTGGGAGTGGGGGAGAGATAAAGTACAAAATTTGCTGAGGACCATGTTCATTATATCTTTGTTTAAACATTGATTCACGGCTAAAAGAGACAGAAGACACAGTGTGAAGTAGCACTAGGAAATTAGACTCTGCGGAGAATGAAATTGTGTAACTTGCTATTGTTTGCATGCCCCAATTCATCCTCTCGCTGTTTTGTGCTTTTATCCCCTTTGCAGACCTTGTGATGAGCAGCATCCAGAAGTTAAAGCCGACCTTTATGTGAACAATCTTGCAGAAGCTGTTGATGTAATACTCAAGCATTTGCATAAATAAAAATGCTGCAGGAGTCCACTCTAGGCAGATGTTAATGTAAGATTTTTGGCATAGCTGCACATTTCTAGCAATGTTAAGCCTTCCTCCATTGTTTATAGACTAATTGGGAAGCAACTTGCAGTACCACAAACATGCCTTCAACAGTCTAGTTTAATTTGCCATTGTATCCAGATAAAGTGACATATTAACCACAATAAAAACACAAAAAAGTTCAATGCATCCCTGTTACTCTGCTCTAGGAATCATTTGAATCTTGTTTGTCTGATTTGGGGGTACTGTAACACATCACTGAATAAACCTCTGTGCCATGGGAACTGTTTTTTGTCTTGGCCATTTTTTATTATTATCTTATTTCTTGCAAAAAAGAACCCTACAGGAGGGGTGTCAAACTCGATTTCATTGAGGGCCACATCAAGGTTGTGTTTGACCTCAGGAGATCGGGGTGGGTGTGGCCAGGATAGGTATGGCCAGCTTGTGTCAGAGGCGCCTGTGGTGGCTCAAGTGTTCTGCCAGCAAAAACAGGCTCCCGAGCTCCATTTTTGGTTGCGACAGCCTCCTGTAACCCTCTACCAGTGAAAACGGAGCTCGGGAAGACCGCATGCAGCCCTCCCGAGCTCCGTTTTCACTGACAGAGGCATCGCAGGCTGGTCTTTCACTGTTTCCAGGCCGGCCCCTTCGGCCAGATCTAAGCATTTCCTGGGTCGGATCTGGCCGACGGGCCTTGAGTTTGACACCCCTGCCCTACAGAAAGCAATCATTGCGGATCCTAAAGAGTTTTGTGCAGAATTACCTCAAAAGACACAAGTAAGATCACGTCTTTGGATTATTTTTCATTTTTATTGTCTTTATCCATTCAGTAGGAAGAAAGAAAGGCTCATGGTAAGGAATATAGACAGATGTTTATACAACAGTCAGAGTGTTGATCAGCATCCATACCACAGCTGGCCCAAATATTTCCTCCTCCTTCCTCTGGGGCGGGACGGATCTTCCAAGTTTTCAATAGAAGCTGGTTTTCCAGTGTTCTGAAGGTGGCATCCTATAGCATCAAAACAAAACTTTCCACACTCCCAGTCCCTGAAGCAATTTTGCTTTCTTTTAATCTGTTTTAACAAGAAGATGAATGAATTACATAAACATAATGCAGAACATGTAGATGGTTTTAAGATGCATGCAGCCTTCCTGAAATTAAAGGAGGAACAGCAGACCAGCGTTTGAATCACTGGTAGGCGTACATCTATTACTTTAGTTTCAAAGCTGGATTGAAAGATCCACATACAGTGGGTGCTATCTTTATATTACATTTATATATTACATTTCTTCTTTGAAACTTGAAAATTCTTACAGGTAGTCCTCGACTTACAACCATGTATTTAGTGACCATTCAAAGTTACAACAGCACTGAAAAAAATGATTTATAATTTTTCCCCCGTAATCTGGACTGTTCCAGGGTAGTTTCAAAAAATACTTGACCTTCAGTTATTGTGACCTCCTAATGAAACCCAAATTAAATAAGAGCTCATCAGTTTGATATTTTGTGTACAGGTAATCCCCAGGTTATGAGCGTTCCCTTAGCGAACGTTCGAAGTTATGTGATAAGCACCCCCTAGTGTTTATGAACAATTTCCAAAACTACGAATCTTGGAGTACCATGGCAGTTGTTTGCCCTTTCGAACAACCAGAGGCTCTGCAACATTCATTCTGCATTTGCCAGCCAAAATGGAGCAGTGGAATGGTGGCCCCGCCCCTCTGAAGCTCTCTCTCCCTCTTCCTCTCCCCCTCCTCGCGCTCTCTCCCTCTCCCTCCCTCCCTCGTTTCTAAGTGATTTGTCACGTGACCATGGGAATGCCACAATGGTGATATGTGTGAAAAATGATCATAAGTCACTTTTTTCAGTGCCGTAACTTCTGAAACTAATGAACTGTTGTAAGTCGAGGATAACCTATATGGGAAAACACCTATGCAGTTGCATCCTAAGAGTGATTGTTTGGTTTTCAGACATATAAAATTCCCTAAAATATTTTCCCTGACATGTGAGAAAAAGAATTTCTTGTCTCAGGATCAGGCACCTCTCCTTCAGATCAGGTCCTTCACAATTAAAAAGAAACCCTCTTAACACCCTCTAATTACATGAGTTGTTCTGTCAAATTTAATTATAACCTGGTTGCGAATCATACCCGGTATACAATTGGCTTCTCATCAGACTGGCATTCAAGATCCCAGACTTCATGATGACATGCATTTTGCACTGACAGTCTTTCTTTGCTGGGTATGGATTTGACATTTTCATTTATAATATTCCATAAAAGAAGGAATTAAGACATTAATGAATGTTAATTATTACTTGGAATTGCAGTTAGCAGCTTCCAGATTCTTCATCAAAAGTATCTGCAAATCTAGAAATAATGGGATAGACTTGCAATAGTTGGGGGATTGAAGAAGAGAGGGGCAGAGCAGAGAAACCATACTTTTGTACAATTTTCTATATATAGTTTTAATTTAACAAAACATCTAAGTCTCTCTCTGGTGAAAAGGATGGCTAGATGACGAATGCTGGGAGTTGAAGACCACAGGTCTTAAAGTTGCCAAGATTGGACGCCACTGCTCTAAACAAATATCTTCACAAAATTGTTCAGCTTGGGCTCTCAATACCAAGTTGTTGCAACCAGATCCCTTTCCTGCATAAATATATTCTTGTTTGGACCCATTGCCACAGAAACATTTTTTGATTTGGTGCCACACCATAATAGTATTTAGAAGGTTTACCTAGAATTTAAAATTCTCCAGAGTCATTAAAGTTGGAAAAAAGTGGATATGATCAGCGTTGGCAATATGCTTCATTTATAGATACAACTTGATGTTGGCCAAATTGGAAGAGAAAGTGTTAGCTATACATGTTTTACTATAAATGATACAAAACACTTCCACCTAGGAATTAGTATAACATTTATATCTGACAAAGCTGCAGTGCTGGGTAGCCCCCAGTTCGGACTGGTTCGCAAGAACCGGTAATAAAACCGGCAGGAGGCCCCGCCCACTGCCCCAGATGTTGTCATTGGCGATCTGTGCATACCATTGCGAACCGGTAGTAAAGGTAAGTAAAACCCACCCCTGCTAAGCTGAATCTTAGCTTTAACAAATCTGATGACTCCCACATCTATTCATATGTTTGTGTGCTATTGTAAGGATATTTTTGATTTGGAACATTACATTGTATGAAGCACATGGGTACACTGATGGTTGATGCTGAAACAATTTGGAAATATCCAATATTCCTTTTAGTGTACAATGTTAACAGATGCTAATGAAAAAAAAATATGATTACTTTAGTCATCATCAACTCCTTTTTGGCAGCTGTTTACTCAATGTGAGAGGTCACTCTTAACATCTGCATATTTTCATATGTATGTTCCTTAAATTGTTTGCTCATAGGCATTTTCATGATTCAAGGCTTCTTAAATAAGTTTTTTAATCTTTTATTTTGCCAAAAATATTTTTATTCTGCATTTTTTCCTCCAAAACACGCCTTTTTCCAAGGAATAACATTAGCTCTGTGGAAGAATATTTATTTTTACAATTTTTTAAAGGCATATGTGTGTTGTTGGGTGGCAACAGATTTCCTGACTCAAAACTCAGCTGAAAGAGAATCAGCTGGAGAATTGAGCTGGAGAATCAATCGAAAGTCCTCATAATGTTAGCATCAAAGCACATCGCCATTTTGTGCTGGCTTTGCTGACACACACAACTGGCTTGGAAAATATTGTGGGCAATAGTATTTGTAGGCAATAGTATTTGCTAGCAGTAACTAGCGGTCCTGGGTGCTGCAATACACTAAATGAAAGAATGGATCTGTTGGATGGAAATCCTCTGATCCTACCACAATTTCTTCTAGAGTCCATCCTGTCAGATTTCTGAGGAATCAGACTTAGGAGAACCTTCTCTTTCTATTCTCTTGATAAAGGGATCACCATGATTAAGTGGACGGACAAATCAAATAAGCAAGGTTGGATTTAGAAAAAATCCTTCAGAAAAACTTGGACAAGTTATATTAATTGAATGCCCGTAGTGAATTCAGAGGTTAACACTGCTTGTGTTGCATTTGAACTGAGCTTTATGAACACCTGAGCCCAGAAATATAATCCTTGTGTCATTATTAATTCTCATTGTTCCTTGGCTCAAATTTTACTCTTGTTACTGTATATGGCCAAAATCATTCAAGTTTTCTTCCAGGACTAGGATAGCAAATTTTGTTTCTGTAAAGCTTGAGTAGACTTGTGAGAGAAAGGGAGACGGATGCAAATGAAAGAAAATATTTCCTCAACTGCTTATGCTACAGAGCATGAAATCTATGGCTCTTTAATGCAAAGAAATTAAATTAGTAGTTTAGAGGATCATTGAAGAGCAAAGAAATTGCTTGTAGATAATTTCATGCCTAAAGATGAACCATTTCATTTTGTTAAACCAGGGGTTTTCAAATGTTGCAATGTGTGCCTACTAAACATTAATTTGCCTCTGCCTCCTATTGATGGGTGGCATGGTGCCATGGTCTCTTCCCAAATCAGATGGAACCCAAATCAGACTTCCAATTTTCAGATAAACGGAGAGGCTTTTGATAAGCTAATTATACAGACAACTATATTCAAAGTGTGTTAAAAAAATATTGCAGATTTGTCTACAGGTAGTCCTCAACTTACAACAGTTCATTCAGTGACCATTCAAAGTTACAACAGCACTGAAAAAAGTGAACATTTTTACACTGGTAACTGTTGTAGCATTTTCATGGTCACATGATCAAAATTCACATGCTTGATTTGTATTTATGATGGTTGCAGTGTCCTGGGGACAAGTGATTTACCTTTTGCAACCTTCTGACAAGCCAAGTGAATGGAGGAGACAGATTCACTTAACTAACTTCACAACTTCCTTACTCATTTTAATGATGTTAAAATTGTTACTTTATACCAGGGGTGTCAAACTCATGTCGTCCCGTCGTCGTCCCATGATATATTGTGACTTTTCCCCCTTTGCTGAAATGGGGGTGGGCATGGCCAGCACATGACGCATCCAGCCCATGGGCCGCAAGTTTGACACCCCCGCGATATACAGCAAATGGTTTATACTAATATTCTACCATCGTATTGCTTAGCGCATTGTAAGCCGCCCTGAGTCTCCGGAGAAGGGTGGCATATAAATCAAATTAAAAAAAAAAATCGTGATGCTTCTTTTGGTAGTTCTCAACATTTTTCTGCACAATAATAGTTACGTTAAAAAGGGTATGCTTCATCTCATTACAGGTAGTCCTCAACTTATGACCACAATTGAGCCCAAAATTTATGTTACTGAGAAATTTGTTAAGTGAGTTTTGGCCCATTTTACGACTTTTCTTGTCACATTTATTAACTGAAACACAGCAGTTGTGAAATTAGTAATACGGTTGCTAAGCAAACCCGATTTCCCCATTGACTTTTGCTTGTCAGAGGGTTGCAAAGGTGATCACAACACTACAACCGTCATAAATGTGAGTCAAGCATCCGAATGTAAATTATGTGATCATGGAGATGCTGCAATGGTCATAAGTGTGAAAAATGGTCATAAGTCACTTTTTTCAGTGTCATAACTTCCAACAGTCAGTAAACGAACTGTTGTAAATCAAGGACTTACCTGTATAATTTTATGGCTGGCATCTCCTTGTGCTTTGAGCTAACATGACCAATTTTAAAATATGCTAAATAATGAATATATCCAGAATACAGATATAGTCCTACAACTGAAGAGGCGCGATGAAAGCGTTCCTACTTTTTCAGAAGCTGAATATATTTAACAGTAGCATAACACAAGAAAAAAATACGTGCTGAGTAGCAGTTTACAGAATCAGAAAGCTTTATTTACACAGAGTAACAAGTAAATTCCTGAGACTGCGCTGCTCTATAGTGCAATAAAGTCATTTGAGAGAGTACAAATCAGCAGTTTTCTTAATTTTTCATGTCAGGGAACAGTCTTCACCAACATTAGATTTTGAACAAACACCAACTACAGAGCTGACTTTGTATATATGTCAATATGTTTGCATCTGTGCAATTACCATGAACAAAAAGACACATACATACATATGTACGTGTACACACCCACACACCCACGCACACCCACACACCCTTGGAACTAAACATCGCTAGACTTCATGGATTTTCAAAGGCTTTTTGACCATCATCATGTTCTGATTCATTGGTTCTTAGACACTGAAAATATAAAATGCTGAAAAAGACTGCTATAATTCTAAAAATATTCTCTAGTCCTGTTTCAACAAGGAGTATCTAAAATGTATTTGTAATACAATTATTATTGGGCCAAAGAAACTATGCTACTTGTGAAAAATTACAGTAAAATCCAGAAATACGTTCTATTTCACCTTATTTTTTTTTCTTCAGTGTGTCATTAAAATAAAACATTTCATGAAAACCAGTTCTAAATAGCAATGACTGTAGATCTACAATACATTCCCTATAAGAACATTCATCAGTGCTAATAGGACAAAACCCTTCCATAAAAGTTGCATTTAAAAACTTTTTTTAAAAAAAAGGGAAAATGATTTGACATTTATTGCTGTTGTCATTACATTTCCACAGTACAGATAGATCCGTGTGCCAACTAAGCTGTTGTCCGTCTCCCTGCTGATTTGAATGTACTGCTTAGCAAATAAAAATATTCGTTGCGATGGTAGTGAATGCTCACAAAAAAAAAAGTCAATATACCTGATCAAAACCTGCTATAGGAGCTAGTTCCAGTAAACTAACCAATCCGGCAGGAGCACAAGATCCCCATTAAAGGAATCCAATGGATTTTTTTTTTCAGTGGATATGACCAAGCATAGATGCAGCTGAACATCATTATTTTTTTCTGAACAGCACCCCTGTATGTTACCATCAAAAGTATTTTCCGTAAACATAAACTTATATTTCAGATGTTTACATTTTGTGTGAATGTACATATATGCACATACGTCTCTTCTATATATACACCCATACATATGTATACACACATCCTTACATCCCATAACATTTTGCTTCTATTAAAAAAAAAAAGGAAGAAGTAAGGCTTTAAAAATTTAGTTTCAATACATAAATCATACAGCAACATCAAACCCAATGCAATCCAATGAAACTCCACCTGGGATTAATTTTAGGCAAACACTATATTGTTAAGTATGCAGATGTGTTCACTGTAAGGCCATTTGCTAGTGAAGCATCATTGCTAAGGCAAAGAAAGTTTGCAGCTATATAAACTAAGCTACAGCTAGGCGAGTTGGGTAGTGATCCTTGGGGGGGGGGGGCACTTTCCTACTCTGTATACTTAGCTTCTCATAGCTTGCAGCCCTTTTTGTTTTTAGAAAGCCCTTATGCATAAAAAACCCAAATAAGAAAAGGCTGCCTCTACAGCACTAAAGACAAAGCAAACTGTCATTAATCAAGATGTCTGTTAAGTAAAAGCTGATACACTATCTCAAAAAGCATAAGGTTAATGGCATAAGATGTACTCTCTGTTGGCAAGCCCACATAAAAATGCTATGATTAGGAATCATTATTTCCAAGTGAAAATGTGAAAGCAAAGAACACACTATATTTGTGCACAGCAGACGGGCAACCATTTCTCTGAGGATAGGACATGTTTAGTAAAAAAAAAAAAATCTCTCTGTAATAAAGTTGGTGGGGAGAATTTTGACAGAACCATGCAATAAAATGGAAAATAAATCCAGTAGGTTGGATCCAGATTAAATGAAATGAAGATACCACTTACTGAAATGAGTCTTCGGTAACTTACCGCACAACCCTACACATTTACTCAGAAGTAAGCCAAACCAAACTCAGTTACTTGTGAGTAACTGATGTAAATATATATATACAACTACAATCATGATATGGATCTGATCCAAAAATTGCATTTATTTTAACAGTACCACAGCTAAATGCTGTGTGTTATATTTGCACCGTGCTTTTTTTTTCAAAGAAAAAATAGGAACAGCTATGCTGATAAGAAATATGGATCAATGTGCCATATCTGACATAGTTAATAGCCTAAGTAATAATCCATTTGAGTGCCTATTCCAATATGCCATGGTAGGAATTTTCAACCACAGCTCAACAGATCTTTGACCGTATACATGTAGCCTGAGTATCAAATCTATTATTCAAAATTTGCATTGAGTAAGCTCTTTGAGTAAGCCATGGCCACCTGATTGGTCATCCAGATGTTATACAACCAAAACCTGTATCTAATAACATGGTATGCATACTTGCACACAACACCCTACAGACTGCACTCTGTTCATATCAATAATTAAAGATGATTCATTTGCCATTGTAATTTTTGCCCATAGTGACATTCAGGTGATAAACAACAGGCTTAGTTTGTCAACATAAATGTATTTAATTATTACACTCAATAGAAAGGTTATCTCTCTAGTAAGAGCTTGGATATCACTTGAACAAAGGCAAATTTTATAGCACCATTTGATTCTGGTGCTGTTCTCAGTAATAGCGGTAAGCAACTTGTACGGTTAAAAATGATTTCGCATGCCTCGCACATATTTTATTCTTTCTCATTTATCACACAATACTGTATTATCCAACCCCTCTGCCATTCATTTCACCTACTCTTTCTCCAGGTCTTCCAGGTAGGAAGAAATTCTCAAGAAGAAAATGTAATTCCTTGGATGGTGTTGCGAAGGGCAGCAGCAGTAGCTTTCTGTTCAGGCTGCAGAAGTCCCTGTTTCTAAAGCAAAACACCAAACTATCTTAATACTTTAGTAGCAGAGCAAAACTCAGGAAAAACAAAATCTCCTTTTCGGTGTATGTAATTGCCAAGCATCTTCCTCCAGTATGCCTTATAAAAGGGGTGTCAAACTTGCGGCCCGCAGGCCAGATGCAGCACACACTGGCCACGCCCACCCTCATTTTAGTGAAGGGGGGAAAGTTGTGATATGTCACGTGATGACAACACGACGCTGTGAGTTTGACACCCCTGCCTTATAAGCTTTCTTTTGATCAGGAAGGATTAAGCTTTCTTTAGCAGTCACACTACTAATGGAGCTGAAGTCTGAAAGTGGATCATTTTGCGTTGGGAAAAAAATGGTATTCTAACATTCAGATGATCAATATCAATTAAAAGCTGGGATTTGTCTTAGAGTCAGCTAGACACATACACACCAGCCACTGTTTTATCTTTACACCAAAAACTGGTGGAGGGACTGGAATATGGTTTTTGTGAAAAAACCAAAACCTACAGGAATTATAGAATGTTGGTATAAGCACAATTTTTAGGAGCTCAGTGCCCATGATGAAGCCAAACACATTTACGTGAGCGCAATGTACCTGGAGCAGTGGAATTGATACTATTGCCAAGATAAGAGATTTTCTCAGAGCTCCTAATATTCTGTGTTCGTAATAACATTGCTACCTAATTACAGCCACTACCATTACCTGGTAAAATTGGAAGGGAAGGGTCAAAAGCAGTAAGAGATTTTACAAGAGAGATACAGAAAGACGACTTCCAGATCTGTCATGATCCTGATAACCCACAGTGAGATCTAAAAATAATTAATTCAGACCAATTTATAAAAACAAAACAAAACCTAATTCCAACTCGAATCTATGAAAACTTGCCCCTTATAACTTTTCTATGTTTCTGAAAACAAGTAATGTATGTTAACCTGAGTTGCAATCGACAGGTTTTACAAGCATGAAAAACGGAGTCTTTTCATAAAGACCACCAAGTTATTCCATGGCACCAAAATGTAAATAGATATTCCAGCTTAATACTATTCTTATTTTCACTTGCGTATCTGTATGTGCATAAACGCATACACATATGGCTTATATGTCACATAAACTTCAGACAGAAAATAATAAAAATGAACATGTGAAGAAATAAAGCCTACTGTGAAAGTTTAAATGAGCAATTGTAAAGCTTTAGCTTAGATGAGATCTTCTGTGATTTAGGTGCCACACGCATTAATGCCATTACGGGAAAAGTTAAAAATAGGATACAATTTTTAAGAAATAATCTCTTGTTTTTCCTTTCATAAAGAAAGGACTGGATTTCATTTATAACTGAATAACTTGGTTGCGTCATTATGTGCTAAATTATCGTTGTTGGTTGCCCAACATAAGGAGTTAAGAGGTGGAAGGGAAACTATTGGAGTGTCAAGTGAATATTAGAATCTCAAATTAGTTTTCTTATAGCAAAACCCCAAGCCTCTACCACCCACATAACTTAAACTACTACGAATTCAGGGAATTATGATCACAATTAGAGGATACTAAAGTGAGAAAGGATATTTTAAAATATGTATTGAACATGGTGGTTAAACACATGTTCCAGCAATATAATGGAAAATCAAGCAGAGCACTGAATAGTTATAGTCTAAAACTCATATTACCTATTGTGATCCATCTGTCCCTGTTTACATAGCTATATGATCAAGTTTCCTTAGAATGAAATATAAAATGCAAAAACCACTCAATTCATAAGGAAAATTGAATTCTGTTCTTCAAAATAAATCATGCACCATTGTTTCATAATCTGCAAACTATGATTTTGTGCTCGCCAACCAAATAACAATTGTAAGTGACAGGCTGATAATGGATTATAATCTTATTTTAGAGGAGAAATGCAAACACTATTTTTGGCAATTTAGATTTGCACGCTTTGACAATGAAGGCCTGTTTGCCTGTTACTAAAGCATGGCTTGGTGTTACAATTGAATAAAACCTTCTGTTACTTTAGATATCTTGACAATCAAGTCAAAACTGCACCAAGTTTAGACAAGTACATTTCTGTCACATTTGTGTGAACATTCACTAATCATGGCTATGGTTTCCTGGGCTTTATGCTGAGCACCAAGTTTAGTCTCCTGAATATCAAGACTTATTTTACAAAAGCCACACACATACACACACACATACCTGTGCACATTCATTTGTTTCTAGAAATTAACTAGATGCACTTTGAAAAAACAGAATCCGAAGCTGTGGCTGAGCAGAATTTCCAGTTCTGGTTCTGCTTGATTATTTGCCCCATCTTTGGAAGATGTATGCTAAAATGGTTAGTGAATTTGGGGATGCTATATGTAATACGATTTAATATGTTGCAGAACTGAAAGCTGAGAAGGAGACCAGCAAAATCAGTGTGGGCATAAAATGAAAGGGTGAGAAACTCTATAAATACCACAACAGGAAATGAGTGATGACATCTTTCTTACAAGACTTAATGTAACTATCACAAGCCAGGCCGTGTAAACTGCTTCTGCAGTGAAACACTAAACCATCATAAAAGCAAGGCAAACCAAGCCCAAAATAAAACAGAGATAATCCCGCAGATGAGGATTTCTCAACCTCAGCAACTTGAAGATACATGGACTTCAATCTCAGCATGCTGGATGGGAAAGTCTGGGAGGCAAAGACCACATTTCTTAAAGTTACTGAGGTGGAGAAACACTGATCAAGACTTTTTGGGGTTATTAAAAAGGAAGGGGAATATAAGGAAACTAGTGGAGGTATCTTTTAGAATCTACAGCTAGGCTTCCCAGTGCTCATATACAGCAGTGCCTGATGTGACATAAGTCAATGGAAATGCTGAATAATCTTCTTTTTTGACAATAATAAAACACTCTTCAAGATTTGGTTGCCTGAATTTTGCACTAGGTTTAATTTCTTTTACAGGCAAATTAAGGAAACAGGGAAGTGGGTTTCTGTTGGATGTATTTTCTTTTTCTCTTAGTTATATTCCTCTCCCGTGGTAGCAGTGGCAGAAAGTAATCTGACACAGACCACTCAACAGTGCCATGTGTGCTCAGCTATTGGGCTACTGTTGTTCACTGAAGATAGAAGTAACACATTACTGGATACTCTATATTATTTTCATCTTTTCACTTGATGAAAATACCTAAATACTGAGTAATGACTGAAAAATAAGATTTATCTTTAATTTTTTTCTACTGATGAATGTACGACAAATGGTACAAAATGCAGGTGTAAGAGACTTCACATCAGATAAGAGCCATGATCCCTTTTCAGATACCAACTACTAAATTATATATTTCTCCCATATTAAATCATTACAGGTTATAGTATCACCAATTTAATTTCATTATTCCTTGAAATTTCACTAAAATATCAAGAGTGCAAAAATTTTCTCAATATTTTATTTCTCTAGACAAAGCCTCTGGCCTCTTCTTGCCAGTAAATTAATAGCAACCATGAACTAGAGGTCATTCATCAAAGCGTGCATCCAACCCATTAAATCTGGTGCAGGTGAAGATGAGTAAGAGCGCATACCTGTATGTTTGATTTGGATAAGGAAGCCTCTTAATAAGCACAGATCTCTTTTACTGATATGGATAAAAATCCATTGTGCTTTCTTTTCATAATGTTATTGGTATGTCTATGTCTATGTCTGTCTGTCTGTCTGTCTGTCTGTCTGTGTGTTTAGTAGACCATAACAAACTGTGATTCTGGGAATTATGACTTTACATATATTATAAGAAATTTGATTTGTGAGATTTTGTAAGATCTATTAATAGGTGATCTAAAAACAACAACAGAAAATGAATTCAAATAATGATGCTAATCTCCACTTTTTGCTCCTTTGATAAGGATAGCCGAGGTGCAATTTATATCAGCCAACAGCAAAAAAAAAGAAAGAAAGAAAGAAAGAAAGAAAGAAAGAAAGAAAGAAAGAAAGAAAGAAAGAAAGAAAAAGCTTATTTATATTACCAAATGCCATTCCCTTCAGGAGATGGACCTGCTGACTTTCTAGGCGGCAAACTAGCCTACTTTGAGGAAAAAAAAAATCGACCAGGAGTTTTTGGTCTTTCCTTTCAAGTTTTGATACATCCACAGAGCTTTCTTTTTCTTTTAAATATGTTGATGTTACATTGGAAGTTTTCCCTATGAAGAGCTACAGTAGTTCGAATAAGTCCCCTAAAAAGCTAAACAAATTTTGGCAAAGCTTTTTGTACTGGTTCACCTGCCAAGGAGAGGGGAAATGTGGATTTTTCTCCTCTGGTTTGCATTAACATGTGTGAGTTTGCCACTGCTAAAAGCCTTGGTGCTGGCAGATCCTTCCCCCTTAGTGCTCTCAGTTGTTTTCTATTTGCTCAATATCTAATTCACCACCCAACTGAAAGATGTTATCCCCACCAGTCCCACTGTTCCTCCATGAGGAGTGTTCAACTTCTTTCCTACTATTCTCATCTTCTGTAGCACAGAAATCTGAGTCTTCATAGGAGAAATCTTCTTCCTGGTTAGCATGATGTTCTTCTGAATTTGAACGAGGTTCTGGCACAGGGGTGCAGGCTGGTGTCCTGCCAGGCATGACGTCCACGTTGGTGGCCCATGAGTTACTGCTGCTGGTGCCAAGGGAGAACTGGTTCTGCTGAGGGCAGTCATCGACTGTGGTGCTAAGACTGTTGAAAGTTTGACAGTTCTGCAAAAAGATAAAAGAAAGCAGACAACTGAATGGACATCAATCCATACACGAACATGAGTCTTTCCCTCTTACAATTCTATTATTTCTTCTACTGCATCGTTATCTTGCCATTTTAGGATGACTTTCCAAAGCTTAAATAAAATTTTTTAGCCACTGCCATAAAGAAATATGTACAAAACATGAGTGCTGCTATGAAACCAGCCCTATCCCAAGAAGATGAACAGTTAGAGATGTTAATTACATTTTACTGAATTTTTAGCAGACTTGATTAAAATTGGTTGTGTGTACTCCCTGCAGTAGTAGTTCAGGCTTTATACTGGGAGTATACACAACTACTGCAGGGAGTACACACAATCAGAGTAAAAAGCCTAATTCTAGACTTCAGTGAAAACATTTTATTGCATGATTCTTAAGACTGCAATCTTTAGGTCATAGGATAGGTCAAGCTTTCCCATCTCCCAAACACAGGAACTAGATTTGAACTTCAGAGGAGGAAGAACATGATCAAGTTGCTTGTTCTGCCTTTCTGCCTTTAAACAGAGGCCAGGCAGGGGCTGACATAAAATATTTTAGATCCAAAAGACTGGAGATTTACTCTTCTGTTTGCAAAGAGATAGGTAATTATTTTTAAAACATGGATTAAAATAAAACCATAGGTCAGCACTGCTTTCTTACTTTCCTTTGCTTTTCCTTTTTGGACCTGCCAGCAGCCAGAGAGATAATTTAGCTCAATTTATAGGAAAGGCTTAGAACCACTCATTAGAAACCATCCAGGGTTATGGATTAAATTCATGCACTGAGAAGATAACAGGGTCACAGATTTCTACTTCGGAATCACTGTCATTCTGGTCTCTCCCCCCCCAAAGTCTTGCCCTGGGTTTTTTATTTATTTATTTATTTATTTATATTTATATGCCGCCCTTCTCCGGAGACTCAGGGCGGCTTACAATGTGTTAAGCAATATAGATTTACATCTATAAACTATAGATTTAGTTTATAGATTTACAAATCAGAAAGATCACATTTGCAAGCGTCCTTCCCCATCCTTGAAATCCACAAACCACGTTTGCCCACACTGAATTTGGGGGAAAGGATGGCTCTGTTGGGAGGGAGGCATTATGACTTTGTTGCAGATGTAAGCTTACTAGCAGAGGAAGCATTTGTTAATCATGAGGTCCCAGCCTCTGACATGGTACTTTGGTTTCCAGTTACCTGGTAACTACCAAAAAACATTCCGTTTGCAAACAGTGCTGCAAATGAAGTGGTTTAGCTCTCCGAATGGCACTTTTCACTCCTCTCTGCTCAGAAGCAATTGTGTCAACACCTGTTCTCTTGTGTGCCAGGATTAAAGGTGTATACTATCTCGCACTGAAAGGGATCTTTTCAGTTTTTCAATTGCAGAACAAGGGTTCTGTTGATTAGGGTCCAAAATTTTGCAGGGCAACCTTCCTTTGTCTCATCTTATGATAAATAAACTTCAGGAGCACCAAACACCTTTCTAAAACATTCATCGTTTGCAAGGAAAGAGACCTAACCAATTAATTGGCTAGCCTGAACGATTCTATAGTTGCTGTGACTAGATGAGAGGGGGAGTGCAATTCTGCTGGAGCTTTTTGAAATCAAACGCAGCACTGCCTTAAACTGCAATCCACCGGCTTGCCAGTTTTATCCCGAGAAGCCTGAGGTGATGTTCCAAAGTTCATAGAGACAAAAGATAATATCCCGCTGAATTCTGCATCCGTTTGCAAAATTCAAGTGACAAGCAGATGATTTGCCCATTCCTGGGGTGCTAAGCTCAAGGCCAGTTCCCAGACACAAGTTCAAACAGCTTGTGGTTTTATTGTAATTATCAAATATTAGGAGAGGGCAGGGCAGGTTTACTGATTTTTTTGGGTAGGCACTGAGTAAACGTGAAGCTCTGGGAACAGATCTTCTGCAAAAAAAAAAAACATCTCCAAAGAGGAGAGATACCAAGTCAGGTAGCAAACAGTAGTTCCCATTGTAACTCTATTGTTTCAAGGTCATGCAACCTCTGAAAAAAAGTGCTCTGGGAACAGCCTGTGCAGCCGCTACCCACCTCAATCTCCCTTTTAAAAGCCGTCTTGCAAAATAACTTCCCTGCACTGATGTGAACCACCATCTAGCTCTTCTTCCTCCATCCATTGTTCCGCATTATAAAAAGTTGGTTGGAAATGTAGCAACAAGATGGAGCAAACGGGGTTCCTGGTTGCAGAGAGTGGGAGCACGGCTTCCTTTTTAATGAATTTATTGCCGCAATAAAAGACTGCCTTTAAATAAAGTCATTCACATAATGACATGGGGGACAAGATGTTTCTCAGCTTGTGAAAAGGGAATGGAAATGAGGACTGGGCTGATCAGAAACCCAAACTGATGCATACTTTACTAGATCCTGGGTGACTCCGTCAACAGGAATCCAAACTGATTAACAATTGCAGTGATACCCATTTTCCACCATATCATCACAATGTGTTTCAGGCACAAGAGAGATCAAGAGTGGAACATTTTGAATTCTGATTCTCAGAAAAAGAAAAAGAAAAATTCTGAGCTTTAAGATCTTTAGTTCAGCATGCGTGTCTTTTGCACTTGTTAGATCTTCTAGAACTTATTAAAAAAAATAAAACTATTCCTCCCCCAAATCTGAAATTTTCGCCTTTCTTGAAATAAGGAATCAACAATAATGTTACAAGGGATTAGAAAAAGATGAAGCGATACTCCAGGCAAGAGACATTGTATACTGATTTAAGATATGGGGATAACAACGTACGGTCTTTGATGTGTCATACTGTATGCTTCTTCAGTGTAACAAGAGGCAGAAAATAGAGAAATTGCTTTCTTATGCAGAAAGAACAACCCAACGCAGGGAAATTTATCTGTGCTGAAGCTATTCAACTCCGCAGCATCTGGATAAGGCAGGTGCAAAACCTGACCAGGCACTCGGTTTCACCTATTGAAATCATAACGCAAGATGCTTTGAATGCTTCTCTCAAATCCATAGAACATGTTCTTGTTAAGATTCCTTAAAATTGGGTTTCATCGTTGGGTAGGCACCCTAAAGTAGCTTGTTACAATTCATAAAATGAAAAATCTAGATACAGGTAGTCCTTGACTTACGACCACAATTGATCCCAACATTTCTATTGCTAAGCGAGACAGTTATTAAGTCAGTTTTGATCCATTTTATAAGCTTTCCTGCCACAATTGTTAAGTGGATCTCTGCAGTTAAGTTAGTAACATGGTTGTTCAGTGAACGAATCTGGCTTCCCCCATTGACTTTGGTTGTCAGAAGGTCGCAAAAGGGGATCACATGACCCTGGGACACTGTAACCATCATAAATATGAGTTGCCAAGCATCTGAATTTTGATCATGTGTGACCATAGGAATGCTGCAATGGTCGTAAGTGTGAAAAATGGTCATAAGTCACTTTTTTCAGGGCCATTGTAACTTTGAACAGTTACTAAACAAATTGTTGTAAGTTGAGGGGTACTTGTAGTAGATTTTTGGAGGAATCATGAAGTGATCTGGTTGGATCCCTATGGTTCTTATATGTGCTTATCTGAAATAGAAATCACTATATAAGCCACCTGGAATCTCTTGGTTGAATTGGGCAGCTATAGAAATTGAACAAATGAACAAACAAATAAACAAAATTTTTTGGAAAAATCTGCAGTGTAAAGATACCAAATGATTAACTTTAAAATGTTTCCATAGATTTTTAACCAAATTAATTGGATTGAGAATTGGGAGTTTTGTGGATAACTACTATAAGCTTTGCCCTTATATAATCTTATGGGAAAAAAAGCACAAAGATAGCTGCAACTGAAACAATTGAAAGATCAAAGCCAGCAGCCTTTTTAGAGCCAGGGCAGAGATCAACATGGCTCAGATAAAAGAGAAGGTGAGAATGAGCAATGAAGATAAAGTATGATCTTTAATATGTGCAATGCAAGGAAAGAAAACCAAACAGGTAACTCTAGATTTATTTTTAGTTATGAGTAACAAGCTTTACTCTTATTCGTATTAATGAAGTCCATATCCATAATTTACTTATTTTCTGATCGATGAAAAAGCTCCCAATGCGGAGATACAAAAGACAATAAAAGTAATAGACACCTAACAATCAACATTTTAAAAGAAATTATATAAATATATTGCTATTAGCATATAAAGGGGTACAAAAATAGAGCTTATTCAATCTGATTTTAAAATAATAACAACATAAATATAGAACTTTCAGTCCTACCAAATCTCTAAAGGTGAAGTTGCACGTTCTATGCACAAATGCTTACACTTAAAATGTTCTAAATCAGAGTTATCTTACCTATTTATTATGTAATTACATCATCCATAATTTCATGATAAAGGTCCTGATACCCTGTTTCCCCCAAAATAAGACATCCCCTGATAATAAGCTCAATCGGGCTTTTGAGCGCATGGCAATAGGGCCAAGTGCTTATTTCAGGGTTCAAAAAAATATAAGACAGGGTCTTATTTTCAGGGAAACACGGTAGTATATTCCAAACTGTGCCCAGTTTTGTCCAATTATGTGCATGCCAACCTCACCTATAGCAACCCCTTAAATCTGTTGCTGCTTTTTCACTGCAACTTTAATGTTCCTCCTTCTCCATGTGCTTATCTTATACTGTCATGGGAAATAGCGAAGCTTCCATTATTACTGATCCTCTCTGGATTCAACACAAATGGAAAATCGGTTATTGGATAGCAAGAACAAAGGCTCCCAAAAGGAAGTTATGGTTACACTTTGATCCTCCTAGTATATAAAAACAGGATTATCCTGTGATTATTAAGTCTTATTTCCCATGAAGTAGAAGCAGACACTTTCTGTTCATTAAGTGGCCCCAGATATTGGAACTTAAAGGAGTAAAGGACTATTACAATGAGTAACACAGGGAGTCCTCGACTTACAACTGTTCATTTAGTAACTGTTCAAAATTACAACAGTACTGAAAAAAGTGAGTTACGACTATTTTTCACATTTACAACATTGTAACATCCTCAGGGTCATGTGATCAAAATTTGGATGCTTGGCATCCTGGCAACTGGTTCATATTTATGATGGTTACAGTGTCTCGGGGTCATGTGATTCCCCTTTTGCAACCTTAGATGAGCCACAGTGGCGCAATGGTTAGAGTGCAGTACTGCAGGCTACTTCTGCTGATCACTGGCTGCCAGCAGTTTGGCAGATCGAATCTCACCAGGTTCAAGGTTGACTCAGCCTTCCATCCTTCCGAGGTCGGTAAAATGAGGACCCAGATTGTTGGGGGCAATATGCTGACTCTGTAAACAGCTTAGAGACAGCTATAAAGCACTGTGAAGCGGTATATAAGTCTGAGTCCTATTGCTAATGTTATATCTGTGTGTCCTACCAGAGTGGGAAGACAGGGTATGCTATGGGTCCCCTCTTCTAAGGCAATACATCTAGCAGGACCAAGAAGAAGGGCTATGGTCGCTTGTCTATGGTCGCTCCCTCCCTGTGGAATATCATCCCTGCAGAGATAAGATTGGCCCCACACTGATACTCTTTCGTAAGGCCTTGAAAACATGGTTCTGCCAATGGGACCGACAGTGATATGGAACCCATCAAATGGCTTCTCTGATTGTTATCACCAGGCAGTGGGGGGATATTGCTACTGCTATTGCTATTCTGAGAAGCAAAGTCAATGCAGAAACCAGATTCACTTAACAACCATGTTACCTGTCAACTCGTGAAGCTTTCCCGACCTGCTCCTGACTCGGAACCCTGACGTTACTAACTTAACAACTTCAGTGATTCACTTAACAGGTGTGGCAAGAAAGATCGTAAAATGGGGCCACACTCACTGAACAACTCTCTCACTTAGGAACAGAAATCGTGGAGTTAACTGTAGTCGTAAGTCAAGGATTACCTGTAGCTTTCCATACTTTACAATCTGATGTCATGAATTTTCCATATCCACTAGTTGGCACAGGTAGCGTTGCCAGGGAAACATAGCAGAATCATTTCATCCAAACACAGAGTAAATGTGATGGAAGGACAGGGAAACTGGGGGACAGATATTCTAGCTGCAGTCTGGTATCTGCCACCATAGGTTAGCTAATCTTGATATAGACAGATGCAGAGAAAAATACCTCAGTGTAAGAGGGGAGAAAAAGTGTTGACACATCATCTATCAAAATGAGTCTCTACACAAAGATCTAGATTCCATGGCCTGTTTGCTTGGCCCAGCATTCCTTAAATTCCAGAGCTAATTTCATTCTCAGCTGACTACTTGTGAATAAGCATTATATGTTGGCCCTGAGAAAAAAGGTTTGGCTTATCAGCATACACAGGACTAAGATTCTGCAAACATGCCTTGTCATGCCAATACAAGCCTTACCTTGGCATCTCCTTATGTCATTAGTTTGAAAAGGCTGGGAATGTTATTTTTAAAAACCTTGGTTTTGGGGAGTGGGGGATTGTTTATGTACAGTAGCTTTGTTTCGGCATGTATTTTATTTTTTTTAGTATTCTGAAACCAGGATTTTGAAAGGGTTTTTGACTGAAGGGCTATCTCACCAGGAGACTTAAAATGTTGGGTCTACAGCCAAACTTTCAATTGAATGCCCAGATTAAAATCAAATATGCTCAAGAAATTCAACACCAAAATAAACGTTGCTTTTCTGAGTACAAGGAAGGATATCTTCCCAGGCATACCTTTATACAACGTTCAAGGGAAAACATCTAGGGTTACTTGGATTGTTTTATTCAAACTTTTAAAAAGATAAAAATCATCACATTGAATCAGATCAACAGACTATGCCATAATGATTAGCCAAACACCTACAAGAAGTTCACAACAAGAACATGGACACAATAGCATCCTCACAATCACTTCACTAAGCAACTGTATAAAGAGGCATTCTCCCTTCAATGTAAAAAGAAAGCCACAATAATTTGGACCCAGTAATTAGCCTTATTTTCCATAAAACGGCTTAGTCCCCGCTTAATGCTGACTATGATGGCTGTCATTATTAGAACTTTGGAATAGTGAATTTATTTATATGCCTGCTGCATGAAGAAACACTTCTTTTCATCTGTGAATCTCTTTTTTTCCCTGTCTCCATGCAGTTTCACCACATACAGGTAGTCTTTGATTTACAACCATTTGTTTAGTGACTGTTTGAAGTTACAAGGCACTGAAAAAAGTGACTTATGACAGTTACACTTACAACACACTTACATCCCCGTGGTCATGTGATCAAAATTCAGGATACTTGGCAACTGGCATGTATTTATGACAGTTGCAGTGTCCCAGGATCATGTGATAACCTTTTGCGACCTTCTGACAAGCGAAGTCAATGGGAAGCCAGATTCACTTAACAACAGTGTTACTAACTTAACAACTGCAGTGATTCACATAACAAATGCGGCAAGAAAGGTCCTCAAATGGGGCAAAACTCACTTAAGAACTGTTTTACTTAGCAATTTTGGGCTCAGTCGTGGTTGTAAATTAAGGATTACCAGAAATCTCAGATTCTAGTAAAAGAGAAGGAAAATTCTCTACAGCAGGGATGTCAAACTCGCGATGACATGTAGTCGTCATGTGACGTATCGTAACTCCCCCCCCTTTGCTAACTAGGGGTGGGCGTGACCAGCGCGTGATGCATCTGGCCTGCGGGCCGTGAGTTTGACACCCCTGCTTTATAGTATGCGCACTATTGCTTGCGTCTTTCTAGGTCATGTAGGCCAGAAAGTTACAGTTTTTCCTTCAGTTCCTTCATCATTTGGATAGCACTCTCCTTTCTGTTCCCCAGTTTTTGTCAATATCATATTTGAGAGTTTGGGGCCAGAAGAATACCAAGCTCACGCAATTAAATTTCTATAACAGCATTGTGATATTGGCACTTTTATTTTCCAATCATTTCTTATATATTCTCAGTTTAAAAATGACTTTTTCAGTGTTACGTGCTCAGTGAGTCGTCGTTTTAATCAAACAAGCTGTCAATGTTAAATTTTAGTGTGATCTTGTAATCTTGTACGTGCTCTGCAAATGAAACAAATACTCCAACCAAGAAACTGTTGAGTTATTATTGACAGAAGAGAACAATTTTCTTTTTTGTTGTTGTTTTTCTATTGCTGATAGTCAGTGAGAGGAATAAGTAATGCATTGCCCACTTGAAAGAATATCTCCATCAACTGGAAATACTGACTGATCACTCTTCTGGCTTCTAGTATTTCTTCAAGCATTGTCTCCATGTTTACAAGCATTGCTTTCCAAACCACAAGGAATAAAAAATATTTCTGTTTACTTTTTAAATTAATTCTGTGGGTTTTCTGTAGCACACTGCACAATATTGCCTATATAGCTCTATTCATCCCACATCAGGCTAGGAAAAAATTGAATATACACTTGGAAAAAAATGGAATGCTTTCATAGCCAAAGACTTATTTCTTTAAATCAGTATATTTAAAAAATCCAAAATTCAAAATATCTGTAAACTTTGTGATTTAATAGGTTTGCTATTTAAGAGCTATTAGTCCAATAATTGATCTGCTCCTCCATCAATGAATTTTTTTCATTTAAAAGTGAAATCAGCACACAGAGGCCATTAGTACCAGGCCTAACAACCTGCTCATAACTGTACCTAGAGCTTACTTCACTTAATTCAGAGCACATGGGGATGATATGTGCCCCATTTTCCATAAGTGACTTCTATTCTAGAACATCCCCAGGTAAGTAAGGCCAATTGAGATCATATTTCTTCACAAGGATTAGAACTCCCAAAGAGAATTTCCCAGCTTCCCTGATCATGTATGTACCTGGGAGAACTCACTGCAGCAATAATAGGTTTCCAAATAACCACTAATAAACATGGATTGTAAGCAAGGAAATCACAATGTGAGGGCTTCAACTTGTGTAATGAGATTTAACAGAGGCCATCTTTTCCCCAACTCCCAGGGTGCCTGATGCTGAGGATTTTAGAATTTGGTCTAATAAATCAAGGAAGGCACCAGATTAGAGAAAGCTGATACAGGCAACCTAGGATAACTATTTTAATACATATGGTGAAAAACCTATAACACAGGCCTGTCAAACTGGTGACCCGCAGGCCAAAGACAGGCCACGCCCACCCAAGCTCCGCAAAGGCAAAAAACATCACAATCCAACCCGTGACGCGATCGAGTTTGACACCCACGCCATAACAAAAATGCATGTAGTGGAATATAGATGAACTGGGACTATGAGGTTGTCAGTAAATTACCACGACTTACCACTGTAACCCCTATGAGGTATACGTTGCATTTTTCAGTTAAAGACATATACAATAAATATTCAGAATATCAGTTTTCAAACCATTTCTTGAGCTCAGCTGACTTTATAAGCCATATAGTCAGAAACCCATAACATTTTTCATTAAAGAATCCCTAAACTACTCTTCTAGAAGAATTATTAATAGGTTCCCTCCCTCACTAGATATTGCAAAAGTTTCCTTGTTACCAGCTCTAAACAATATCAGTCTTACCTATTCATCTATTATCATCTGCCACTTACTACTTTGCTAAAATGTTTTTTTCACACCCAGCTTCTAAGAACGGAAACGCAAACATGATATTGAGTCTCCTTTAAAAAACTGGTTTCTCTATGAAATTGGATATTTTTTTTTCAATGTGCACATAAGGATGTCTTCATTTACATGTTATATAATTATCAACTGGGACCTTATAGATGTTACTCCAAACACCTGCAAATTGCAGGGAACATCAACTTTTTTTTTCAAAGCAATTACCAAGACAGGAAATGCCTTGCACAGGCAAATAATCTCTTTGAGATTCTTAGAGAAACCTTTTAATAGTCTAAAGGACTTCAACATTAAAAGATTAGAGTTAAAACCATGTATGTGCTCTGCTCTGTGTCTGCAAGTGGTTTTTATCCTAATCACATGTCTTTCCACCTCAAATTGCTCACCTCCTAAATGATGAGTCCTAGTAAGACTATGAAGGCACTTCAAAGGTAAAAGGAGAAATGTGGTCCAATAAATTTGCCAATTAGTTTTATTTAGTTCCTAATTTTCTTGACTAGAAGTACATTTTTGTATTCTTGTTAGGAATCTGTTAAACATTCTAACTTTCATAAAAAATCATGTATTTCCATTTCCTTTAATGTACACATTTTTGGAAACCAGTACTTAATATTGGCATATTTCTGTAATTTTAATGTGAAATTGCATCAAAATATTCTAAAAAGTTTCATTTTAGGGCATACAAATGCATTCCAGTTCAAATCTAGGCAAAAAGTGGTTGCATTGTTTCAACAAGGAAATAATTTTTCCATCTCTATATATTAAGGAGGCAACTAACACCATAATAGATCTGTGAAAAAATAATTACTGTTGAGTAGAAACTCTCTGTCAGAAACAAACCTGACTGCTACAAAATACCGTAGTAACCAATGTTTTCTCTAATCAATTACAATGAACCCATTGACTGACTTTATGCCATACAACTAACTCTTTATTCTTTATGGAGTTTGGGTTAGGCTGAAATGGTATTTTCATTAACTAACTTCAAACATCACCTGATTTGATAAGGTGAAATGAGCACTGAAATATTCTGTTCAAAATTTGTCCAGTTAATCATTTAAACCAACTCTTGTCAACAAGTTGGAGGCTAGAAGAACAATGTTCCATTGTTATTGTTCATATGTGCTTTAACAATTCTTAGAATAGTTACTTAGGTACTTAAGGAAAAAGTACACGTTACCATTATTATTCTTTAGCACCCATTATTTAAAAAAAGGTTGACTGTGGACAGATATTATTAATGATATAAAAAAACTTTCTTCCTGGCTTCTGTGCTTATTGTTAGGAAATTGTTATTGCTAACTGGTTGGTCAGAAAATATATAAACCAACATTGTGTGTTTGTAACTAAATGTATTGTGTAGCTTTAAAAACTGTGTTGCATCATCCTGCATCCTGATTGGCTGAACTCTGTAGCCAAAGTACTTAAGGAGAGCCAAATTATGGTTTGTGTGAACACTACACCATTTTACCTGCTGATATGCTGTAACTATAGTTGATCTCTCTGCATAATCATTGCTTGATCATGGTTATTTATTGCTTCTCTAATATTTATTGACTGTTTTTATATTGAACTGTGTTCCTGAATGAAACTAAAGAAGATATGTTTTTATTGTATTTTTCTACAACTGGTAAGAAGACTTTATATTGGAAAATATCCCTGGACTGATCTTTATTTTACTTTATATGTGTATGACTTGGAATGTTTTTTGGACTATGATTTTGCTTTTTCCCTAAAAGTAAATTATTATCAAAACCCAGTTTGTTTGTATGTGAACTGTTATTATCCACAATCATTCTCAGTCACTTTCATGCATAAACTCAAAGGGTACTCTGCTCAATAATCCACAATATCGGTTATTAGCCGAGAATATCCTTAACACTGAGACACCGCTACAAAGTTAGAAGAATCTCTTTCATTTTAATCAAGTATAAAAACAAGCTAAGACCCAGTTTTTCTGTAGCGATTAAATGTTAAAGGACTGGGCTAGACAATGGGAGACTGTAAATTTGAAGCCAAATATAGGTAGTCCTCAACTTACAACAGTTCATTTAGTGACTACTCAAAGGTACAACAGCACTGAAAAAAGTGACATATGACTGTTTTTCACACTTATCACATTTGCAGCAACAAATGCAGCAAGAAAGGTCCTCAAATGGGGCAAAACTCACTTAAGAACTGTCTTGCTTAGCAATTTTGGGCTCAGTTGTGCTTGTAAGTTAAGGACTACCAGTAATCTCGGAGTCTAGTAAAAGAGAAAATTCTCTACAGCAGGAGTTTCAAACTTGCGATGACACGTTATTAACTTAACAACTGCAATGATTTGCTTAACAACTATGGCAAGAAAGGTTGTAAAATGGGACAAAACTCACTTAACCAATCTTTCACTTAGCAACACACATTTTGGGCTCAATTGTGGTCATAAGTCAAGAACTACCTGTAGGTGACTCTGGGCCAGTCACTTGCTCTTACCTCTAGGAAGAAAGAAAGGCAAACCACTTCTGAAAATCTGAATGAATGAATGAACGAACGAACGAACGCACTCCTATGAAACAAATTATCTATGAAATTAAGTACAGTTCTGAGATTCAGATGACAATAAATCATTTCTAATTCAAAGCAGAAACTAGCACTTCTAAACTCTTTCTCAAGTTGTTGAAGTAAGATGTTAGGGTTTTAGAGACTGAATTTTCCTGACGTTCCATGACACTTAAGCATTAAAATGAAATACATGGAAGGTCTGTCTTAAAGTCAGTGTAGAAACCTAATATTCTATATTAGTTGCTTTGGATTTTTAATTTGCATCCTGACCTGAGCTTAGCTCCAAAAGATGTTGAAAGATACGGCTGTTTTAATTCTCCCAGCAGTACTTGGTCAACTTTGCCAGTATACACTAAAGCAGTAAAGGAACAACCAAAGAACTCCAAGATCAACAACTACATAGAGAAAAGGGGTGACTATAACTCTGGCAATTTTTCCCCCTGGCTTGAACTTCCCAAGTGATGAATGAAGTGTCAGGAAAACATATGACAGCAATGCTGAGGGGGAAAAAAATAACACAGAAAGTAGTTATAAGTTGCATGAAGGATAAACAGAATACTGTATGTCTGGCAGAAATTCTGAATTGGGTTATAAACTAAGGAAACAAGTTCTTGCCAATGTTACTGTGCCAGTGAATTCTACCTGACCAGTCTTGTTTTGGCTGCATTTGAATAGTTTATGGTATTTAACTAATTATTTCATCAACTATTGCTACATCCGTCGCTCTGCTTTCTTTGATCAGAAAAATGTATAAATTGGGGCTCAGCCAGCATAAACACGGAATATCACTATCCTCATAGTTGATATGTATCTATTTGAGCATTATTGTATCTCTTTCTTGATAAGGATGGGGCACAAATTTCAGGCACAAACATTTGAAGTAGAGTTCAGTAAAGAGCTATCTTTGAAGTGTACACAAACATCATCATTCAACATGGATATGGATATAAAAGCTTTAGTTAAACAAAATCTAGAGAATTATTTGTTGCTTATCATTGATCAGAAAGCTTTTCTAAGCTCGTGCCCTCCATGTCTTTTAGAATGTAATTGCCATCATCCTCTTTTAGCACGGAACTGCAGTTTTCCAGTTAAGCAAATACTATTTTTATATATACTGATGATAGTTACTGTACATTTGTACAGTTTATGTACAATTGGAAAGGTATTTGCCCACACTTTGCCATTTGATTTAGCACCTTCAAATAAAGATATTTTCTCAAATTATGTATTAAAATGTGTCCCTTATAAAACCAGACAGCATTTTGTCTGTTTTTAATCACTTGGTTATATATTGGTAGTTTGTTTTTTTGCAACTAGTTAAATGTAAGCATTAAAACTGATTTATTTTGGTTAATTCTTTAATTTTGAAGAAGTTGATTAATCAGAGGCTAAAAGCAACTTACAACTGATCCAGGGGTGGGTTCCACTTACCTTTACTACCGGTTCGCAGCAGAATCGCGCGCTCTTCTGCGCATGCACAGATCACCAATGACGTCGTGCCAGGTGGGTGGAGCCTCCCACCGGTTTTACTACTGGTTCTATAGAGCCGGACAGAACCAGGAGCGACCCACCACTGAACTAATTGTTTAATGACCATTTGAAGTTTTGATGGACCTGAAAAAAAACTACTTACAACCCAGATTTGAAGTTTGGATGGCTGCTTTGGTCATGTGAACACATTTTTGGTGCTAGGCAATTGGGCCACATTTATGGCTGTTTGCAGCATCTCATGGTCACATGACTGCAATGTATTATGTTTTTGCCAGAAACTGGCATTCACTTCCTGTTTTCAGCAAAAAAAAATACCCCTCCATAGTGAACTATGAGTTCACTTTACGTTTAGTGAACACTGCTGGAAAAAGTTGTAAAATCAGGTGTGGTGAACTGATGGCTCGACCATCATGACTTACAACCATAATTATGGTCATAAATTGAGGACTACCTGTATTAATATATCAGCAAACAGATCAGATACTGCCAGAAACAGTTCAGGGAAATTCATTATTCAATATTATTTATTTCAGCCAGAAATTTTCAGCCTCTTCCCTATGCATTCAGGACTTCCATTCATTAATGCTCAGAGTTTCTTTTAGCTGTATGTATAGTGTAGAATAAGTTTATATCTAATCAATCAGATGAAACACCTTCTCTTCTCTGCTGCAGGCAATCAACTTCTGTACCAAGAAATTCCAAACCCTATGACCCTTATAAATTGACTAGATTTATACTGATTTTGCAACCTAGTATAAGTTATCTTATTTTGTGTAATTCATCCTGATTGTGAGTCATTGAAGAGGGAGGAATATAGCAATGCAGGAACCCATGGACTAAACCCATGATTAAATTGTTTCACTGGTTCCTGAATTCACTGAAATTCCTACCAGTTAGTCTATAGACAAGAGCTAAAAACCTCTATTTTAACAGGGAGAGATCATCAGGACACAAATACCCCATTTGACTCATTCTGGGTGATCCCACAGATACAACCTTTTGTTGGTAAAAAAAATATCCAAAAATACATATGACTATTAATTCACTGATTTGCTTTGCCAGTAAGCAAATGTTATGCCCTTAGAGTCAATAGCAAGACAAGGAAACAATTGTATCACAAATATAAGTGGGGCCAGCCCTAATGAACAAGGAAGGCCTCGTTTTATTTCAACAGCTGCCAATAAATAATTGCTATCCCACATAAAGCTCCCTCGTATGCTACACAAAACCAGCTTTATTTACAGAGTGTGGAAAAAGAACAAGCCAGCAGTATGAGACAGAAGTAGTCCCTGGAGGTACGGTACCATGTTTCAGCTGTCACTATCACAAACACACAATCACACAAACTAAAACATGTTAACTTCAAAGCAAGCTGGTATAAAATGTATACAGTCTTGCTGTTTTATTATAGTTGTCTTTAAACTGTAAGACAGTTGATATCTGCTGTGAAAATGGGATGATTCTACCCAAAAAACAATCCACAAAAATTTCTTAACACCATCCCTTGTAGAGTGTTGCAAACTTCCTGAGATGTGAGAAAGATGACATAAACATTGTGACTGATTCGGGTGTCTAGAACTTTTTAAAATTTCTATTTGCTCTTCAAGGTAAAATCACATAGATTAAGAAAGCATGTGAGTTAATAAAGGTAATGTTTTCCCACTCACCCTCCCACTGCCAAAAAGCTTTATCCGATAGCAGATGCAATTTGCAAGTTGACAATGCAACATGAGGTTTTTAAACAATCACAAAAAGCAGCCCGTTTCCCACTATTATTTTCTCAGCGGTTCAGGCAGGCTATATATATCTCTCAGCCTCTCATGCAATGAAAACTGAAACTTAGCATAAGATAGTATTCAGTGTGAGAAAGTTACCAGCCTCCTGGCTATTTTTATAGAATGAAAAAAGGACTTCATGAGCCAGCTGAGCTTTATCAGGGTCCCAAACCATATTGATCTCCTTCAATTTCAAAGTTGAAAAATGTGACCAGTGTATTGGTATGGCACCAGACTGAGGGAAGTTCCTTTAAGTAATTTCAGAATATACGATATATAATATACAACTCAGAAGTGCTATGAGTACAAAAGTTAGAATGATCTTCAAAGCTGTATAGCAGAAGGGTCTAACCTTGGCAATTTTAAGACTTATGGAATTCAATGCCCACGCTGGCTGAGGAATTCTGGTAGTTGAAGTCCACAGGTCTTGAAAGTTGCCAAGGTTGGACACCCCTGCTGTAGAGTCTCAGAACAAGAACAGAACAATAAGATTCCCCAGGAAGATGATGACTGGATTTGGCCTGGGAGCCAAATCCTTACTACCCTGTCACCTTCTCCATTAAACTTTGCCCTGAGATCATCATCTGTGCATCAGGGAAGTACAGAGGTGACTTGCCCAGGCCAGTTAATGCAGAGAAGCATCCCCAGTTTATTCTTAATGTTTGTTCTTAAGCATTTCTCCAAACAAAAAGGCACAGGGTGACCAAACAAAGGAAATGCTCCCTAGCATTCCATTTGAAATTCATTCTGTGACAAAGAAAAGAGGTGATTCTGTGATCCAAGGGTGTAGGTGTATTTGGGGGAGACACACAAATGTCTTTTATTTCAAAAATAGGAAAAAAGAAGAATCAGGGGCTTAAGATTACTTAGTTTTCTATTAATACTTGGAAAGATTCTAGGATAAAATAACAAAGCTGTTGGGTCTGTAAATATCTTGGAAGCATTTGTGGTCACTGGGTTTGTCAAAAACAAGTCTTGCCAGATTAACTGTCATCTTTTTCAACTGCATAACTTCCTTAACAGATGCTGGGAATGCTGTAGACAGAACGAATCTTACATTTGACAAAGTACCTCATGACAGTGATTAGGAAGTCAGTTAAGTACAGCTTGGATAACCTGACAATCAATGAATACATAAGCAGATCAAATTTAACGTTAAATAAAATTATACCTATACAGCATTAATTCTTTTCTCTGTCCATCCCTGTTACATCCTGCTTTTCTTTGTTGCTTAGTCTTCATTCATAGCTTGTTACCAGTTAGGAGTAGTTTAAATTTATCCAAATGTGATCTAAAATAAGGTAATTTCTTTTATATTTTAAATCTGTTTAAAGATTTGCAAAATCATTATACTGGATAATCTGAAACTATCCCACTGGATAATTATTGGAATGCACTAAGATATATGGACTGATAGAACAGAGTTTGAAAATGATATCTAAGAGTTATTGATAATGACCCAGATTGGGAGCAATATGCTGACTCTGTAAACGGTTTAGATAGTATTACAAAGCACTAGGAAGCGGTATATAACTCTAAGTGCTAGTGCTATCCAAGACTTATTGCAAGAATATATTTTATTCATAAATGGTTTTATTTTTTTTAATAAAAACTCTTTATTTTTATTTTTTATTTTTATGACACTGTAGTCCCTATTCGTGTAGAGTCAAGGCAACTGGATGGAGCTGAGCATTTAATGGCCAGATGCCCTTCCTGATGCCTGTGTGGAGTTCACAACAGTTATTTTTCTTTGCACTATCGGGGAGAAACATCTGCTGTTACCTAGGATTGAACTTTCAATCTTCTGAGTGGGAGGCGAGCATCTTCACCACTAGGTCACCACGCCACTCATGTGCAAAAGCACACTATATATTCCATTAATCAGTTTTGGAATTATTCCACATTCACTCTTTGTTCCATAGATATATAATAGTAAACAGCAACATTTGAACACCTCAATATTTCATGCTACTCTAAAAGACACAAATGCCTTTATTTACTGTATTTTTCGGAGTATAAGACATACCTTTTTACCCCAAAAAGAGGGTGAAAATCTGGGTGCATCTTATAGTCCAAATGTAGCCCTACCCAGCCTCTGAAACCTTCCTTTGAGAGGCTGAAAAAAAGCCTCTCAAACGGAGGTTTCAGAGGCTGAACAAAGACTCTGAAACCTCCCTTTGAGAGACTGGAAAAAAAGCCTCAAAAGCAAGGTGCAGAGCTCACAACCAACGAACCTGTTGCTAAAGTTCACCTCTGGGAACAGCTGATTGGGGTATTCCGGGAGGTCTATCCACCCACAATCAGTTTTTTTCTTATTTTTCTCCCCAAAAACTAAGGTGCGTCTTATACTCTGGTGTGTCTTATATAGTCCAAAAAATATGGTATTTGTCTAAAATTGAATAACGTATTTTCTTAAATCCAACAATGAGCTACTTTTCTTGGTTGTGCTGCAATCATAATACTTAGGAAACTCTGCAGGTTTGGGATCTAGCATCACCGTACAGCAGGAAAGTTAATCTAATGGGTAGGCGATCAGTGCTAGGCATGCTCCAAATAAGCAGCTATTAATGAAACCTTCATTCAAGCTGAGACAGGAAACAAATTTGCTCTTATCAATATTAGCAGGTAAAATGAGAAAGTTGCATATTGCATTAGGATCACAAAAATGGGAGGAGGAGGGAGGGAAGGTGGAAGGAAAGCATGCAAATTAATATCACACAATCTTTTTTAATCTTACCCCAGACCACAAATTATCCCCATGGTGTAACTCCACATATTATCTTGTTTGTCATAAAAACGCTGTTGGAGCTATCAGAATCAGTGACTGAGAAATCTCATACAGAATATGAATATATATAAAGATATGTAAATCTACTTAAAACACAAAACTACCCAAGCTGGTTCAAACAAAGCAAATTAACGACATAAATAACAGCTATACAATTACTTGCAGGTTTCTAGCCTGCAAATATTATATTGTCACACCTGCCATTTTTAGAAAAGACCTTATTATTTGAATTTCAGAAGAGTTCATTTTAATTTTTTTAGTTATGTCCATTGCACAAAATAATCATTTTGAAATTATAACAATTCCTTAAGATCAAGCAGAAGCAGGCAACAGATAATTATTACTAATTAGTTTTTTTCCCCAAAGTTAAAAAGAAACAAAGAAAAGTTTGAGTTAAGAATAAAATCACATCATAAAATTAGTCGGACCATTATATAAGTCAAAACATTACGCCACCTAACTCAGGATAATCTGGGTATCTACTGCATGCTATCAAGTAGAAACAGCTTCTGATTGAAAGTTATCTAGTGAGCTTCCATGCTGGAGAGTGGATTTGAACCACACGCGGGTGGTTATGGGAGCGATGTGGTACTCCCATGTGACTTCCTTCCTGCACGAGCTGCACTGGCTCCCAGTGGTCTTCCGGGTGCGCTTCAAGGTTTTGGTTACCACCTTTAGAGCACTCCATGGCTTAGGGTATCTACGAGACCGCCTTCTGCCACCAGTAGCCTCTCACCGACCAGTACACTCCCACAGAGAGGGGCTTCTCAGGGTGCCGTCGGTCAGTGTCGACTGGCGATCCCCAGGGGGAGAGCCTTCTCTGTGGGGGCACCTGCCATCCGGAACGAGCTCCTCCCGGAGATATGGAAGATCCCGGATCTGCGCACTTTCCGCCGTGCCCTCAAAACATTCTTATTCCAGCAAGCGGGCCTGGCCTAACTTCCCTTTTAAATTGCTTCTTAAATTTGTCTTATAAATTGGGGTGTTTTAAATTTGTTTTGGGCCAAAGTATTTAATGTATTTTAAATGTTTTTTTAATGTTTGTACTATGTGTATTTTATCTTTTGGCTGTTCACCGCCCTGAGTCCTTCGGGAGTAGGGCGGTATATAAATTTAATAAATCATCATCATCATCATCATCATCATCATCATCATCTGTCCAGTCTTGGTCTGGCACCTTAATGACTACACCTGGCTAGCTCTTCCTGACAAAGGCAAGTCCTGTTAGAATAGCATATTCACTATATTCTACTAAAATCCTTCCATCTGTTTGCCTGTATGTAACCTTCGATTAGCCCAAAGCTGCATCACAGTGCAAAAATTGTTTGAATGAAGGTACCTCAAATTCTTTTAATTTAAAGAATGCATATAAAATCTGGCAGCCATTCTATCTAACTGAAATTTCAAAGATCTTCACACCAGTTGTATTTGCCAACTCATTGTCAATACAATATTGTTGTGGTCAGCCCATAGTCACATGATTGTTATTTCCAGCTTCCCTGCCAGCTTCTCACAAGCAAAGTCAACGGAGAAACCAGCATGAAGTCGGAAGTAACTCCCTCTTCCACTTCTTTTTTGTTCCCTGCAACCATTCTCTTTTTCTGTTTAGGTAAAGAAATATGTTTGAAAGATTGGATCATGAGTTATCTAGGTCACTACATAAATATAATGAAGCAAGCATCTAGCAAGGATGGCTTCTATTTTAGTCCACACAGATTTCTTACATAAGTATCTCACCGATTCTATAAATAAATATGTCTCCCTATAAATTAAAATTAAATTTATTTCTAAGTGATTTTCAGTTTTGAACAGCAATGCATTATAAAACCATTATATAGGCCCTTTGAATGCAAATGCAGCCAGCCAAGTAAATGGTGCTAGAAAAGCTCTCTATCTATCAGACATTTATTATGTTCCATGAAATGAAGGACAATTTTAGAAAGACAAATAACAGTTACTGGTATTCGAATGAAGGATGTCCTTCAAAACAGATGTTAAAATACCTTGCATAAAATTAATGTATAAGACCAATCATACATTTCGGACATAGAAAAGTAACAGAGAACAAAAATCAGTGTTTCATATAAGCATTTTGTTTTTTGAAAACAGCATTTCAGGATGAAGATAGAAAATACTTAACATCATAAAACAAGATTATATGAGGAAAAAGTGCATCCTTCAAATTTCCAAGGTCTTTATTTATTTATATCCCACGTTTCTTATTTTGATAAATAACTCAAAGCAGATAACATACCTAATGCTTATTTCTTTTCGTATTGTCTCCACAACAACCCTGTGGGGTAGGTTGGGCTGAGAGAAAATGACTAGCCCAGAATGCAAGTGATCTATTTGTCTATTTATACAACTCCTCCTTAAAAAAATAATTCTGTTTACATACGGAAAGCTGAGAAACCAGGTAGAATGTAAACTCAGCCTTTTCCCAGTTCTGCAGTTGTCCATCTGCAAAAGGGGTATCACGCAGTAGTCTATTCAATTATTTCTTTCCATGTTTAAATAATTCCATTCAAGGAGAGAATTCTAGAAATAATCTAAAACTGGATTAAAAATAAAACTTATAAACATTAGTCATAGTCAAAAAGAGGAATTATGCTCTGTTACTAACAGTTATGGGAATGCTTTATTTAGCCCGAATATAGGAAAACTTCTTAACTACAGAAAATTTGTGATAAAGGAGCAATGTTTATCACTGTGAAATCATTACTACTGAAAGCTGAAAAATCTAGAGAGGCACTGAAATATCTGCTATGTGAGACACACCATAATACTATGTACCTACAATTGTTACAAAAAGAGACTTGTCACTCTACTTATACTAGTATGCTGCTCTGTGTTCAGTGTTTGCTATTTAAGAGCAAAATTAAAGTTTTATATACCGAATGTAGCCCCGCCCACCCACCGGCCCCCACCCTTTGGCCATTTTCAGCCTCCGCCCATCATGTTTTTGGCCTCCGCATGCTGTTTTAGACCTGTCCCAGGCTCAGGAATTGTCACAGCACATCACCACCTCCATGCCTCGCATTTTTAACCTCTGTGAATCGCGATTTTGGCCTCCGAGCATCGCATTTGTGCCCTCCAAACACTCCATTTTAGACCCATTCCAGGCTGCGGGGATCGCCACAGCACATCGTCATTGATTGCCGCCTCAGTGCATCGCGTTTTCAGCCTCCGCACGTCACATTTTCGGCCTCCTCACGCCCCATTTTTGGCCTCCGCACATCACATTTTCTGGCAGTTCCAGGCAGCAGGGATCAGCGGCAACAGTGATTGCCGCTGCCTGGAATCACCCAAAAACACAACATGCAGAGGCCAAAAATGGGCCATGCGGTGGCCGGAAACACAACGTGCAGAGGTGGTGATCGGCAGTGATGTACTGTGGCGATCCCTGCAGCCTGGAACAGGTCTAAAATGAAGCGTGCGGAGGCCGAAAATGCGAGGCACATTATTAGAACCATTATTTCAAATACAGCAGTAAAAGGCAACATAATACTTATATGTTTAGAGTAGGCATGTCTAATCCTTGGCCCACAGGCTGGATGTGGCTCTGGAAAGTAGTAATGCAGCCCCACAGGTTCATAAACTTTTAACATTATTATGTAATGTATGTACATTAACTATATTGTATATTTTATTATGTGGCCCAAAACCATTCCCCTTCACTCAATGCAGTTTAGATAAGCCAAAAGATTGGAAACTCGTGCTTTAGAGTTCTTTTACTGAGATACTTCTTTATTCTATCTCCCCTATCTTGTGTACAAGGAAGGACACAGTCACCATGAGTCACATTTCACAGCAAATATTTTACAGTAACCATGAGACCTTGCAAGATTTCATGCTAGCATAACAACCAGCAGGAATCTGTCAAGAGAAAGCAAAGGGCCAAAGAAGGAAGAGCACAGGAAAAGAGAAAAAACATGCAGAGACAGAGGGACAGATAGACAGGCAGACATAAAAAGCATATAAACGCAGAGGAAAAATGCACTCACACAAATATTTATGACTGGCTAGGCCATGAATACAGTACTTGCATTTATCAGCAGGTATCTTTATAGTTTGATGTTATGGCTAAAGGGTGCAATGTTAATTGCTCCAATAGTTTTGAAAAGATAATTAATATTTGCTACAATGTATCATAATAATTGCTCCAATTATTAAGAAAAATATCTTCAGCAAAAGAAGATACAATTTGCCCCAGGTATTCAGAGTAACATGCCCAAAGGATCTATTTATCACAGCAAAATTGAAATTGGCTATAGAGCTTAAATGGCATTGTCCTGTCATGCGTCTTGTTTGGATGCGGTCTCTGTTTTGTCTATTTTCCTTTCTTTTAAAGCGTTCTTTATCAGCCCCAAACCAAAAACAAAGACACAACTATTAAAAGACGAAGAGAGGGCTGAAATTATTACTGTTTCTACAGCGCACTGGTTTGGTTTGAAATAAAGACAGATGAAGGTCTCAAGCCAAGGGAACAGTCAAGGATTTCTAGAAAACTTCTTAAGCTATCATGAACAAATGCTTTTTGGCTGCCACTTTACAGTATGTCAGTATGTCTGGCATCTGGCAATGGCTATCAAGAATTGGCCACTCTTCTTCATACCAAGTCAGCAAAGAGACTATACAGTACTTGTGCTTAAAATAGAGGCAGCTGGCGAGTACAGTTCACTTTCATTTGTGCATTTCAGCTACCTATTCTAGAATCCTTCCTTCCTTCCTTCCTTCCTTCCTTCCTTCCTTCCTTCCTACCTACCTACCTACCTACCTACTTACCTACTACAATTTTCAGGAAACAACCACCTGTCTATCATCATCACCCTTTAAAAAAAAACCAAAATTTGACATTGACCCCATAAGTGTCTCTCAAATCAAAAGATCACACCCTGGAAACTGATGTGCTATGGTGACCTTTTTTTTTTTTTTTATGCAGTCAAATTCATCTTCTACGCTCTAGATCAGTGGGTTTCAACCTTCCTAATGCCGTGACTCTTTAATACAGTTCCTCATGTTGTGGTGACTCCCAACCATAAAATTATTCCTAAGACCATTGAAAATATGTGTTTTCGGATGGTCTTAGGCGACCCCTGTGAAAGGGTCGTTCGACCCCCCAAAGGGGTCCCGACCCACAAGTTGAGAACCAGTGCTCTAGATTATTGTCCCATGACAAGGTCCTTGCAGATCAGCAAAGCTAGCCAAGAAAGAAACAAAGGGAGGCATACAATTGCAGAAAGCGGAGCTTAGCCATGCTTGTCAGAAAAAAAGTTAACCCAGATATCTGACAGCCAGACCACAGACAAAATGAACTGAGTAGTCAATTGTAGAGGTAGTCCTTGTCATATGATCAATTACATTCAAAGTTAACACAGATCCAAAAAAAAAAAAAACTACTTATGACCCAGTTTTGAAGTGAAGATGGCCACACCCTGTGGTCATGTAATCACATTTTGGGCATTTGGCAATTGTTTCCCCTTTACAGCTGTTTGATGACTGTGGTTTTTGACATCTTTTTGTAGGATTCTGATGTTTATTTCTAATTTTCAGCAAAAAAAAAAACCCCACCTCCCATTGGGTAAATTTGCTTAATGACCTCCACGTTCACTTAATGGCCATGGCATTCATTTAATGACTGCCGTGAAAAATGTCACTTTCTTTGTACTTTAATGCTGTCAATTGCAAGGATTCTCTGAATGCTGTGCATATCGTACTAATTTAAGATTATTTGTTAAAAAATAAATGAACAAACTGAATATCTTCCCATATTTAATTATAATCTTATAAAATACAGTAAAACAATATAAAACAATATATAGAAGAGCATATCCAGAGAACAGCAGCGCTAGTAAGAAAAAAATAAGCAGCAATTTCAACAGAATAATGAGATGGCTTAAATGCCTTACTTAGGAGAAAGGCTACAAGATTTTGGACACTGCTTGGTGGATAAAATTACATGCTCAAAGTTTCTCACTCTCTTAAAGCTCTATAGCAAAGATCAGCCAAGGAAGTGGATGCTACTACATTGTGTCACTGAGAGGAGCAATTAAAGAAGGTGAAGAACTTAGAGACCTATTAGATCAGGGGTACATGGGCTGGATGCGTTATGTGCAGAGCACGCCCACCTGTGTAGAGAAAAAACATCTCAAAATGTCACGTGACGGCAACGTGACGCCGTGAAATTGACACCCATATACTAGATATACATGGAAAAAGATGTCTCTACAAGTAGCCTAGCCTCAAGCAATCTGAATTGGCCTCAGAAAGAGAGCTAGTAGATGACAAACATTAGTATAATATGATTGTATCAGCTGACTCCAATTAACCACCTAACTGGACCTTTCTGAATTCTTTGAAGTTTTAGAACTGTTTCCAAAAGGGAGGTTACCAGCCTCACTAAAGTAAGGCTGTCTTTGTCCAAGAAATGCCAGATATCTTTACAGGTTGACTTATATTACAGATACTAATTGTTTGAGAGCTTGCTTTGTACTGTTACATACTGCTCTTACAAAATGAAAAGAGATTATATTCACCATGTGAAGGAGACTTCAAATAACCAGGCTAGTAAACTGCACCTGTCATGTGAGTATCTTCACTACTTCAATCCAGGAAACTGTAGGAGGATGCCAGAAGTATTTCAAGAAACTGAAACCAATATGCTTTATTATTATTATTATTATTATTATTATTATTATTATTATTATTATTATGACAGTATACACAGCAAACGATATGACCATGCTGGATTTTGTATCCCAAATCACTAGTTGAACACTTCCCAAGCGTTAAGGACTGCGTGATGTATTGGCGAATTATGCGAGCAGATCCCAGTAAGGTGGTGGTGGTTGTTGTTGTTGTTGTTATTTGAATGCAGAATTTAATAATCATTCCCCTTTGTCATTGGCTCAGCATTACACTTCCCACAAGAGAGTGGGTTATAACACAACCAGAGAATGAGTTCTCTTGCTAGGATAAACAAATAGTCAAAACATAGCTTCATCCACAAGCTATTTTATAAAAGATAAGTGGTCATATCTCCGATTACAGAATATTAAAATATAAAAGTGGTGCAAAACGGATAGGGTAGGATTATTGTCATAAGTGGAATGGCAAATAGAGTGATTATCTGATTGTTCTGGTTGCATGTATTCCAATTTAGTTACAGAAAAATATAACAAGTCAATGTTGAGGTGCAGTCTTTACAGAAATTTTAAAGTTAGTAGTAGGATTACAGAGGTATTTTAAAACTTATTAAGTATGAACCAATACACATCTTTATCAAGAATTCAGTTTTCAAGCAACACCAGTTTCAGTTATTGCTTTTCATCTGTACATCAGATGGGCTATTAAGTAATAACAACAGAGAGCTAGGAAAATAAATATTCTTAGGTTTTCATTATATAACTGAGACCTTTTTTCAAACTGAAAATAAATAACTGATAACTGTCAAAGATCAATACTAGTTGCTGAGAGTCTGATGGCATATGTTTAATAAATTAATAATGATCAGTACACTATTATTATGTAAATAAAGTGTTATTCTTGGTAAAAAACTTAGTTTAACAGTATAACATTCAACTGAAAAGTTATGCGTCTTCTATGCAAAACTTTTCAGACTTGGACTTTGGCATTTCTAGATAAGTTATGAAAAAAAAAATCATCTCATGTATTTGAAGACCCACTGTCAGTCACTGGAGAGCCAGAGTAAGTTCTTCCAGATGTTGAATTCCCATTTTCATCATCCCTTACTACTATTCAAGCTGCTAGAGCTCATTAAAAACTGGGAATCCAACCACATTTGAAGGATCATATATAGTCTGCTCTTGCTGGAGACAACACTAATCTAGATAGGCCAATGGTAAACCTCTGGATCAGGAAATTCATTTCTTGGAATATTGTTTAGTCTTCCTCACTGTACAAGTGGTTTATAATGGAATTGTTACTGCTTCAGGAAACAAACTTATTTGTCTCTTTCAGGGAAATGCATGAAAATTTGAAATACACAATAAATGTGATAGCAAACTAAGTGCCATGTAACAACTGAATGCTTTTCTGCATATTATTTCTCTCCCTAAATACATTTTTAAGAATGAAAATATCTGATAAAAATGTGGATCTAGAGGTAAAAAGTACAATGCTATTAGATTTCCTTATTTTGCTACAGAGAATGTTTCAGCTATTAAATTAGAACATTTAAAACAAGAAAAAAGTCTCAGAAAAAAGGATGGAAGGAGGTTACAGATCAGAGACTGTGACCAAAGTAAATATAAATAGACTTGAATATCACACAAGCCGAAATTTACAAATATGCACTAGCAGAGGGAGCTCATATGTCAGAGTAGGAGGCTATAAGATGCTGCCAGTACTCCATGGGGAACATTTACTCACACTAAGGGAGTTTTAGTAACAGGAGCATGACATGTCTTTCATGAAAAATATTCTCCATCATAATGGAATCTTCTCCCCACAAGGATGAGTCTTATGCACCACCAGGCAGCTGACAGAATTAGACCATACATGCAGATGAGAAAGCACAATGGAGACTGTAATTGTAAAAATGAAACAGTTTCTCGAGAGTATGAGAAAAAGAGTTATTTGATTTAAAAATATCTCAAGACTCTCTGTAGAAATTCAAAGCCAGGTAAGCATGATTGCCCAAGTTTTTATTTCTAGAAAAACTAGAAGTATTACTTGAAAGTTACAATTTTACATGAGTTTTCTTGTTTTGTTAATATCTGCACTTCAGAATATAGAAGTCTACTGTATATAGCTGTGTTGGCATGTTGTTGAATCATGGGAAAAGGGCTCTTGTAAAAACTATTGTTGGGAAATTCAAAAAGTACCACCAAATAGGCACAGATAAATACCTTGACCAAAAGGATAACAATGCATCCTTCTGAATTTTGAAATCACCAAAGATCTATGAGAAATTCTAGTGCTTAATGGAATATAGTTTCAATTTTTGCATAAGACAAGAATGTAATTTACGCAATAATAAACGAAAATAATTCACAACGAACGTATCTCATTTCAATGTAATGTGCACTAATACCTAGTAAGAAGAAACATACCAATTAATTATGTTAGCAGTTTTGCACATGGTTGGAAGAATATGGTAGTGTGAATAGGCCTATATCTTAGACCTTACTATACCTTAATTAGGTTTTCCCCCACAAACCATTATATTTCTGACATTTCTTATTTAGAATTTTTGCTCAAAGCACATACTTCATATTTCATTCAAGAGCTGCAATTCAGAGCATACTACCACTCCCTGTACATTTATACTTACAAGTGAAGCTTGAAATATGGCAAGCCAGAAAGGAGTGAATTAGTATTTGAAAACAAACTTTGGAAAACTTTTTTTAAAAGATATTTTCACATGAGACATGAAATGGGTCTCTGGGTCTACTTCTGTTAAAAGTGTGACCTATGCATTACTCTAGGTATAATAATTTTCAAATACTGACATGCCAAAAAGAAGCTAAATTTATTTGCTTCCCCTTACAGCTGGAAGTATTCAAGTGACATCATGGTAAAACATACACCATTTTTGAAACTGTTATGGTATAGTTAATATGGCAGACAGAAAAGGGTGAGTTTGAAAATTAACATAATACTTGGACTGGGTTCAATTTAATGAAGAAGCATGAGCCCAAAGGCAAAATGTACAATAAACGAACTAATCACATTTGGATTAGAAGAGAAGAAAGAATTCAGCTTTCCTTCTTGCCTGAAATGAACTTGAAAGAAAAGGGATTTGGAATATCTTGTGTTGGCTGAATGGTATAAAAATTAGTTACACAACTTACTAAGAGTTTTTGGGTTTTTTTCTGTTTGCCACCCTGAGATCCAAACAGGCAGTTAAACAAATATTAAGGAAGCAAAGAAGTCTTAGTAGGTGGGCAGTACCTGACTGGTCTCAAAATGTAAGCCGTGTTGGACCTATTTAATACTTGAATCGAAGGCTAGATTGGATAATTATAAAACATGTCATAGAAAATGGGAATGAAAAACAACTTCTTTACTGTTGCCAAGAATGGATGAATGTATTCATGTCACTATGAGTTGACATCATGAATACATTTACTAAAGATTCAAAGGCATCATTATCTCTTCAACATAATTCTCAACCAGGAAGAATTTCTGAGTTTTTCAATAGATTATTCCACCTTAGTCCAATATTAATAGCAAAGGCACACTGGTATCCTCTCCACCATAAAAATTTCACACACACTCTTTTTAACATTTACTGATAACATGCCCTGAATATTAATGAAGATTATTACTTCTGAGTAGTAATAACCTAAATTTCGTTCTTACTTCTATCATGACACTAAGCTTCCATTAAAACCATTATGAACAATATTGCGAGGGAATGTGATATTCTACATAGGAAAAATATTTTCAGAATTTATTAATAAGTAGTTACAACCACAGATTAAGTCAACTGAGTATTTAAATGACTTCAATATAATTTAAGCAGTTAGCAGTCTGGTCAGTGCACTCCTAAAGAAAAGATTTTTAAAAAAGAATTACTTGCACATAAAAATATATATTTAAGTAGCTTACATAATACACGTTTGATTCTGTTTTAGAACTGCTCCAGTTTTGGATGAAAGCCACTGCAACGTTCATTACAGATAACTGCTTCAGATACATTTGCTGAATATACATGGCATAAATACCTAAAGTAGAAGTAGGTCTTAATTTACTGCTCTGAAATGCAATGCGCTTGCGCGGGGCGAACTGGTGGTCACATCGGTTGAGACCCACCAATGATATTACACCTATATCAGCATAAAGGTATCATAATTTAGAAATGACTGTTGGTAGCAATATGTTTCAAAGAATTGCAAATTTGGCTATATTTAAAAATAGAGTAAATTATTGCAGGAATGGTTCCACATGATGTAAACAATTAAATAGGAGTGGAACAACGGGATTTTGTTCATGTTTTACTCCATCTCTGGTGAAGAATTGCCAAGAATCATGACATTCTAAACAAAACAAGATTAAGGGAGTACATATTAGATGATCAATTATGGACTAAACATGGATATAGAATTATAAATCCATTTCTTACAAGAAATAAAGTTTACATATGTTCATTCTATAAAGATTTTTTCCATAACAATTTTTGCGATTCTATGAATGGAACTAAATATTACAAAATCTGTAATATTTTAGAAATGGCATAATTACTGTTACCATAGTTTTGAAATATACTTTTTGAACAACCTAGTTATGGATTCTAATATTCTCCTAACAATTAAGCTTTCTTTGGGACTGACAGATTACATTCTTTACCACTACCTTGTCATAGATTCTGATATTCTCCTGATAATTAAGTTTCCTTAATAACTGATTTATTAAGTTATTTAGTTGATGCATAGCAATGACTGGTAGGACATGATCTTGTTAGGTACCAGAAGCAGCTACTTTCTGTTAGGGTGGACTCCTGTTTGAAATATGGTTGTAATTATAGTGGCCAGTCATACGAAGTATGCAAGGATCATGACAAATTCATGGATCTGAAAAGCCTTAAATCTTTATTACAGGATTTCACAGTGTCATTTTTTGAACTACATTGAAAGCAGCAGCTTGCCAAAAACAATACAATAACAAAATAATAAAAATATCAAAACCCACCCAATATTTAACATATATATATATTCCAGTTCACAGAGTTCACTCACAGGCAATAGCCTTGTCAACAAGATCAACTCCTTTCCTTCGTTCTCGGTGCTGAAGTCACTACAGGTCTTAACCATAGGTTGCAGCAATGGACACAGCAAATACGTACAGAATATAAAATGTATGGCATAAATGTTTTAATAAAGATGAAAGAAAAACATCATTTAAGATCAGTTGATAACTATATCTTTTAGCTAACAAAACAAAATTAACAAAACACTACAGTCATAGGAACTAACTAGATTGCTAGCTGTTCCATTTATATGTTAGATTTTTCCTATAAAAATACCATGTCAGCAAAGAACTCCAATGAATCAATATAAAAACCCTTATGAGTTGAATATGGTTCCAGATGATCTCATGAACATATTCTGAGTTGTTTTCTTGGTAATCATTTGAAATGGTTTGCCACTATCTTCTTCAAGGATTTTTTTTTAAATCTCCCTGTCTAGCCTATATTTATATGGCTTTCTATGTTCAAATCAGGTCTGATTTTTCCTAATTTTTCAAGATGAATGAACAATGTATGATTCTGGAAAAACATATAGTGTACTCCACCTTGAGTTTCTTAATGAAACATGATATGTATGTGTATTGGGAGGAGAGAAAATAATATTGATTTTTCCTTATTTCTTCAAGTTTTCTCTTTGTAGTTTGTAGTCTTAGAAATAAAACAATATTACCAATGCTATGAATATTGGGATATCTAAATGATGCAAATGTACTAAGAAGCTTTGTAAAAAAGCATTTCATCATAGGTTTAGTAGATAGGATATATTAATCTCAGCATTTTTCTTCAAATTACTCCTGCAGTAGATCTTGGGGAGTTTTATGTTTTTATAGTACTGTGTGCTATGACCACTAGAGAACCTGAACAACTAAGGTTTGATTTATTTGTGTTTAGCTTTGTTTCTACTGATCTCTCATCCTGTACTTTGCAGTTACTAGTTAGTAGCCAACATCTCAAATAAGCTTCTCCATAATCTGTTTTGGATGTCAGGCAGCTCTTGTTTCTATACAAAGGTCGGCCTTGTTGACTTTCATTCCAATTTTTAGTCACACAACCTGGCAAAGCAATTCCATGAAGGCGAGAATATTCCTAGAAAAATTATGCAATGTAAATTCCCCTCTTCAAAAATAACTCCCCATCAGGTTTAATGGAGTTAATGCCAAGTAAGGAAAAGTAGGACTGCAAACTAAGAGATTAAAAAGCTAGCACTAAGAAAGGACAAATTATTCCACTTTTTCAAATCGCAACGGGAATAAAAAGCAGATATTAAATGGACCACTACTTCAGGGAACTGGTTTCAGATTTCCACGATAATCCAATTATGGCACAGGCAGTTCTGTAACATTTTCTAAATGACCTATCACCCCAAACTGTCTAGACAGCTCAAGAGTCCAAGACTAGCTCTGAACTACATTGACATGTGCACTGGGTTGTTGGTATATGGGATTGAAATAGGTGTCTCAGGTTCAGGAATAAATCAACCAGACTGACAGGTCTGTCATTCATTAAGAGCAACACTTCTAAAACAAGAACTATAATGCACTTCCTTTTGAATTAAGGGCATGGCCAGAGACACTGCACAATATTTAGCAATGTAATTCTTTAGGATTACATGGACGATACATTAGGGAGAACAGAACCAGCTATTTCAACAGTCCCTTTCCCTAAGTTCTTTCTTGCTCAAATACTCTAAATCATCGAAGTACTATTTATGCATCTTAGTTCAACTTTCATTTCCCCACTGTAGAAGTGATACATTTTTACTCACATTTTTTAAAAATTCTAATTTTAAAGGACACAAAAGTATTTTTGAAAAAAAAATTAAAAATCAAATTTGAAAAATTTATGCTATATATCTTTTTATAATTTCATATTATACAATACTGTTGAGAATTAACAATGATAAGCAAATGGTTTATCAAATTTATTTTATAAAATAAAACTGAAGTTTTTAAAACTCCAAAAGTTATCTAGGAGTAATTTTAATATAGAAACTACCTTGGAGCCTTTCTACTCATATTCTATTATAAATTGAATGGATACGATACTGTTGACAATTGTTATTTTTCAAAGTTCCAGCATTATCGCTCAAACAATTGTTACAACTAAAGTTAAATAATGGTAAAACTTCAGTTTTTACAGTTTTTTTTTCCAATAGTATAAGCCTGATGAAAAAATTTGAATGACTTTCATTTATAAGCAAAGTTAGCATTTAAGTAATTTTGGTATATGCATAGCAAATATGGAGTCCAGCCATAGTCATTCATATTCATTTTTTCAACTAAAGATATGTGATAGAATTCATCTATTAATGAACGGGAAGATAAGAAAGCAAAAGGTCTTGCCATTGTTCCTTCTTGTATACTATTATGGAATGACATGAGTAACAAAGTACAAACTGTACCTTTACTCACAGATCAAATTGCACACTACAATAATCAAAGCCCAGTATAATAGACCGTGATATGAAACTGGATATATTTATTGCCAGATTAATTTAGCCTACATGCCAAACAATCAAAACTCCTGCATGAAATAGATGTGACTAGCTTATATATGTCATTAATGCACCCCAACTGGAAAAGGGGAAGAGAAACAAGAATGACACATGAATGATAATGGATAATTTTGACTTATTTTTACTGCAATTATACACAGTGACAAACACTCTTCTGGCAATTCTTGTTTTAAGCATCATAACTTAAGCAGAACAAGGGCAGGACTCTTCCAACATCCTTTTTGCCTGAAAAATTTGGTCCGGCCTCTTTGAAATATCAAAAGTTTCCCTCTGCTATGAAAATTAGCTCCACCAAAGTCAAGAATGTTGACTCTAACTTGTCAAATCCTGCTGTTTTGTTCTCTGCAAGCTAGCATATTACTCCCACATAGATGTAATTTGTCTTCCGCATCTGCTTTGGCAAAACTGTTTTCTTTGGAATAGCAAATAATAATTTTAAAAACTTCAAAGAAAATATAATTTTAGTCCTCATCTCAGTCTTATCAATGATAATCCTTCTAATGTCCATGAGGAATGAATTACACTTTGTTTTTTCTAATTGCTTTTAAATGCACTCTTCCACTGCAATAATTGAAAAATCTGGATTTATTGTGAAGACTGCCATCACGATGGATGTGAAACCTACTGTTCTATTTAGAGTTTGTGGAAACTGCTCAACACTAGATGCAGATGTTGTTCAGGTAATATGGCCAGAAGTGAGTCACAGGTTAACTTGTACCAGAATACTATGGATAGAAAGTGTGGGGCCAGGGACATCAAAGTACTAGATGGTATCTCCCTTGGCATCCAACAAACTGTCCTTTCTGTTCAAAAGTAATTTTTAAAAATATTAAAGTAACTAGTTTGGATCTAGCTTGTTCCAAACCAAGTCATTAACACCTAATGTAGTATTAGATACTACTATCTCTACCACCATAGGCCGAGAAACATTCTTGGAATAGTCTAATATCTGCCTTTATGACAGAAAAAAAGAGAAGGAAGATTAAAAATAACCACATCAGGTTGCCTTATGGTTGATGGTGTTTTCTGAGTATCCCTACTCCAAAGCAGCTTTTTTTTGTAACAGCAGTCAACATATTTTCAAAATTCCAAATGGGCCTACTGGTCCAAAGAAATTGCCTATCCCTGGCCTAGCCTTAACAGTCCATGTTTTGGTAACCTCTAGGTTAGCTCTGCATGGGACGGCCTTTGAAGACAGTACGGAATGGCACCAGTTCATATGTGAACAGCTACGTTACTAATGGAAACCAGGTGTTAGGATGGTATTATGCTGATCACTGCCAGCTGTAGTGCTCTCAAGTCTCCTTGCAAGCACAACTGAGCATGCTGATTTTGACCTCCTGAGCCTTGTATATGAAGTTAGAAGTGCAATTTGGATATTGCAAATTTGTTGCATCATGGTATGGACAAGCCCTTAAGCAGAAAGTTTGCAAGATGCAGATCTTATAAAACACATCAGGAAAGTCCCAGAAGTAGTAATATTAAAGTTGGAAGGAAGTGTTAAGATTTGTTGAGAAAGGCATACAGAAACACACTATTTCCATAGACTAAAGGAAGAGACGTTCCTGAAACAAATGAGTTATTAAGAGAGCCAAAAGAGAGCCAAATCTTCCTGCATTTTTTTCCAGCAACACATTTCCATCGTTACATATAATGAGAACCATTTTTAGCTAAAATGTCCAAGAGAATCCTTGGAGAATAATTGTCAAAAATGCAAATAAAACACAATTAATGTTTGCTTTTGCATCCTGTCCCAGAAATAGCTGGGTTTCATGAAAGGTTATTTCCTTTTAAAACAGAAAACGAGGATGGTGCTTCAGACCAGCTTTTCCAGGTTTTGTTATCATTACACCAAATAAATTGCATTTGCATTCATATAAAAATGTCCTTGTGTTATACTCATGAATTGTTTTTTTCTTCAGTACTTTTGCTCTCCTTATGCCTTTTTATTTTGAGAAATGAGGAAAATGCAAATGTATAGCACACTAGATTCCACAGGCAGCTTGCTCAAGCCTATGTACTTACCAAAGAGTATTTCTAAACCTTTGCAAAAAACAGGGTCTCGGGATCTCAGGGTTTAAAATAACTGAAGATGTACTTTTAAAATCCAGTTATTGGGTCTTAATAAATTTTAGCTGCGATTAGGAGATGGAGATTAGACAAAATAATAGAACAAGGTTGTGCAGTGCTTGCTTGTGTAATTTTTAAACTGAAATATAGTCAAGTTAGACCAAGAGTGAGTGGGGGTGGGAAGATTGTCCAATTATCTCTTGAAAGAGCAGAGAAAAAGACTGCTGCTATTTCATATTAGTTCAGATAACAGATGGTAGGGAGAAAAGGCTGTCCATATGGTATGGGTTTTGCTTTTTTTCAAAGCTCAGAAAAAGAAATAAAAAAGCTACTGTCAAAATATTAGGAAAATTGCTATTCAATTGGATCGCTTTAGCAACATTTATCATAAGAACAATGTTCATTTGTATGGAATGGATCTTAGGGGAAAAATCACTAAATAGCATGACAACTACAGCAGCACAGTTATATTTCAGCTCAGATTGTGTACTACGCCTATTTTTATATCATATAATACAAAATACTTCATGATATGCCTTCTTTTTCTGTCGAATGATCATTAATCTTGCTTTGAAAGTTATGAAAAACCCAACTTGGATTTCTATCAGAGTTTTTCAACCAATTTGTTGAACTTCTACAACTTCCAAGTATACTTCTGTTATGCCAGATGGGATTCTGTGCATTGTGGTCACTGAAATGATGCATGCAGTGACATCATAACTCAAATCTTTTCCTTAGATCAGTGATGGCGAACCTTTTCGGCACCGAGTGCCCAAACTGGAACGTGCATGCGCCGGAGAGCAGGAAACCTGATGTTGTGGTCCGCCAGCAACCTGTGGAGCTGGCAGTCGAGTCGGACAGTGAGGAGGCTGGGGAGGAACATGGGCCCAGTCCTGGAGTCTGGGGAAGGCTTGGACGAGGGCTCTGCGTTGGAGGCAGAGATGGGGCCAGGGCCATCTCGGAGTGATGCGCGGATTCCGGAGCCTCCAGAGTCGGACAGCAGAGAGGCAGAGGAACAGGAGGAGCCTGTTCCTAGTGCGCACATGCGCAGAGTTGCCAGAAGGCATGAACAATTAAAACAAAAGGGACGACTCGGGAGTAAGGCCTGGAGATGATTGGCCCCTCCCATAAGGCTTAAAAAAGGCACGTGGGCACTTTGGAGGAAAGCAACATTAATTCTGTTCCCAGTTGGCATCTCTGTTTGATTCTGGAATCCGTGTGGCTTTGCCAAGTAGGTCTTTGGCACAGTGTCAAGGGAGATAAAGGTTGGTGATTATCCCTAAGGACTTCTCCGGAAGGACTTTTTGCAACTAATTAGGACTCAGCTGTGAATGAACGTAATTCACAGCTGTTGCAATAAAAGAGATTTTTGAGACTATTCGTGTTTTTTAATGACTCAGGAAGCCTAGATCATAACACCCGAAGACCAGCTGGCCAGTGCGCATGCACCGGTCTTCGGGTGCATGCGCACCAGTGCCAGCCACCTGGTTTTTGGGTTTCTGGCGTGCATGTGCATGCCGAAAACCAGAAGAGCAGCTGGCGATGGTAAGCGTGCCCACAAAGGGCTCTGCGTGTCACCTCTGGCACGCCTGCCATAGGTTCACCATTACGGCCTTAGATATTTGTATTCTTATATCAAACACAAGATTTTGCATCATGATATATATTTTGTTACTTGCCTCACCATGTTCCTTCTTGTGGTTATATATAAGAATTGGGGTCCAATACATTGAAAGGAGGCTAGCTGGAGCAAACCTATGTACTCCAAATAAATGTTTGTGATACTACTACCATCTGATTACACATCTCTTTAGGAAGCTATGGAAACTTCTTGTTTTCTTACATTTTGGGTGGGACAGCAAAATGTCATTGTTGACTTTTTTTTTTAATTTGATTTATATGCCGCCCTTCTCCTGAGACTCAGGGCGGCTTACAGTGCATTAAGCAATAGCCTTCATACTTTTGTATATTTATACGAAGTCAGCTTATTGCCCCCACAATCTGGGTCCTCATTTTATCTACCTTAGAAAGGATGGAAGGCTGAGTCAACCTCGAGCCTGGTGAGATTTGAACTTGCAGTAATTGCAGGCAACTGAATGTTAATGAAAGTTAATAACTGCTTTAGTCTGCTGCGCCACCAGGACTTCCTATCATAATATCGGAAGGTCACAGAGATAGCAGAGTAGCAGCATAGAAGGGGGGATCAAAGAATAATTATTTGACTAAAAAGGATGATGTATGGGAAAAGACAAGCTACCTACAAAATAGCTAGTATATGTGCTGCTGTGGTCCTGTCCCTTTAAGGACTTTCTGTAGCCAGCACAGCAACTGTAGGCTACAAAAGCTGAGCAGAGAGCTTTGGGTGTTGGTGTCTGTTTGTCTGTAGAAGAAAAGCAACCTAAAACAGATAGAAAAATATACTGTTCTCCAGCAGTAGGACTTGTAAGGGGTAGTAGTTAGAGGAGCAATAGGAGGAGGGGTAGTAGAAATGGGGAAAAGTGAAGTAGTAAACAGTGAGTAGTAGCCTTTCAATGCTTGTTTGTGTATGTTGGCTAGTGTGGTTCAATGGTGGGTTGCTACCAGTTCATCCCAGATCAGGCGAACCAGTAGTGGCGGTAGTGGGAGACTCCGTCCACCCACCCAGATGTCTCTGTGCATGCGAAGCGTTGCGCACGCGAGGGCCCACAAGCGAACCAGTAGCGGCCGAAATTGAAACCCACTACTGATGTGGTTGCGTTGGGTCTCTTGGGTTTTGGAGCCCACTGACTTAGGTATACATAAAAGAACCCATGGCAATGCAGGGGAAAAGGTGGGACATACAAAACAAGGTGGGATATCCATAAAAAAGTGGGATATTCAATACAAGGTGGCAATCACACAAATGGAGGTGGCTTAAACTCAAGCGGTTCAGTAAATGCTCCAGGAAAAGAAAACTAGTTTGGGCTGGAAAAGGAAAAGAGTTTGGCCCACGGAGAGGTCAGACTTTGTAGGAATAAGCCAGCATCCTGGCTGCATAAACCAGACCTCTTACCAAGAGGACACCAAACAGACATGGGAAAAAGCAGGAGAGAGAGAGAGAAATTCTCCCTTAGAAGAGGCTACTACTAGCGACCCTAGGCCTGTGGTTAAGCCAAAGTAAAAAGTAAACCAGCCAGAAATAGGATAGGCCCAGTTATTGAGCCAATATCACAGAACTGATAAAGCCAACAGCAGCATGCTGTAATTTATTTTAAAAGGGGAAGAAGAGTGGGGCATACAAAGAAGGGACATACGAAGGATCCCCGACCTCCGTGCCTTCCGTCGCGCTCTGAGACCCTATTATTCCAGCAAGCTGGTCTGACAGGATAAAGGTTTTTAAATTGGGTTTTGATAGGGGTTTTAAAATGATTTTAGTTGGATGTTTTAATTCGGCCAAATGATTAAATTATTTTAATAAGCTTTTAATTTTTGTTTTGTATTGTTTTTACTATGGCTGTTCACCGCCCTGAGTCCCTCGGGAGAAGGGCGGTATATAAATATAATAAACATAAACATAAACATAAGAGTGATTTTGGAGGGAGAAAGAAAAAAATTAGACTAGAATGTTAAAGAAAGGCACGAGTGTAGGGAGCTGGTAAATCTACTTAAAGGAATACAGTCACCAGAAGAGGCACATTCAGCTCTAAAGTTTTCAGAATGAATAGAGAGTGAAGGTAGTCTCAAAGACACAAACATTCCCACATTGTCAGAGGAAGAAGACATAGAAACCCATCTTGCCATTTTCAAAAGAGTGACTACTTCTTGTAAGTGATCTGACATGAATGGGTGGCCCAGATTAGCCCCATGTTTAATGGGAAGGGCTTTGAGAGTTTATAGCAGTTTTCCGGGAAGAGGTAGTAGATTACTCCCATGTGAAAAAGAGAATCCTATACAGATATGTCACTCCCCATGCCTAAAGTCAGAAGTTTAGGAGTTACACCTATGACAAACATAAAGGTGTGCTGCCTATTTAGAAGAGGATATAATCTAAGTAGGCATGAGACGTCTTCTAAAAGGATTTAAAATTTGAATAATGTCAGAACTCTATAGCCCATTGGCTGGATTCTAAAGCAAAGAAGAAACGCAGTTGTATTCTGCAAATGGAAGTACTGCTACTCTATTCAATAATTATTAAATTCAGTTGCTGACCAGAATTATGTTCTGTTATTTGATATAGAAATTCCCTTCCAGGACCCAAACTGAGTTGAAATTGGTTCCCTTCCATATTTTGGTTCTGCTGCCATATCACTCGAGAGTTCTGCACCAAGGGCAGAAGCAACTTAATAGGACTCTATTAAATAAAAGTTCAGGTTCATTTTGTAAATCTCTTCCATTGTATCCTCTGCATCTACTACAGAATGTAAGGCTTCAGCCAAAGCTTCTATCTGTGTACAATGTTGTTAAGTGATTCACACTTAATTATACTGAATTGACTAATGTCCCCAGCCAACGCACATAGGTTACATGTTAAACTTGTTTGCTATAACTATGCCTGGTGATAAAGATAGAAGTCTGCAAGAACAGTAAATCACTAGTTGCAGTTGGGGAGGGGGGGGGGGAATTGCTTCATTTCCACATTTCTCATTCAGTAGGACAAAAAGGAGGTCTAAATTCTGAGAGCACAAAAAGATCCTTCTACAGCAATGCTTTTCACAAGGACCCTCTATCTGTTGGAAAATGCATAAAATTACTCAATAAGAATATACATGAGTATAAGCTTTTCAATAGCACTTTAAAAAAAAAAAGACAGCTGACTCAAATGAAATACAGTATCAGGACAATCTAGGGCAAAATGCAAGTAATAAATAGAACGACATCTACAGAATATAGAGTTACCGAGGACGATTCAGACTAGCAATGTTTGGAGAGAAACTGTCAGCACTTTCACAAGCATTTAAGTTGTGTCTCTCATTCTCCACTGCATCCCTGACCTCTTTTAAAGAATACAACCTTTTTGCTTGGTATCTTCATATGACACAAACACTTGTTTTTTCTAGGAAACAACACATTTACCTGTAATGATTTAGTACTCAACCCACATGTCAACAGAAGTTTGAAGAACTACAGTATCCAAGTAACCATTTTTTATATACACTGCACAGTGTATATAATATCTTACAAAGTCACAGGGCAAATTTGGCTGATGGAGAAAAATATTCAAAGGAAATAGTTTCAGTTGTCTACTCCCGAGAGGCCTGGCACCAAGAAGGGAAGAAGCAAATGAGAAAGAAACTACTATCTAAGTCTGTTGGTTCATGGGCATATACTGTATTGTAGTTTTGTAGTTATAGTATGTGAGTGATATGATCAGCAATAGTCAACTGGGGACTAAATCACTGAAGGCATAGAGCAAGAAAAGGGCAAATTTATCCCTTTTCTTAGAGGGGTTGATAAAATTTGGAAAAATAGTTAAATCTAGATTGGAAAGGGAATTAAGTTAACCAAGATAGGATGGTTGGTGATGATGAGAATATTGTTTAAACTTTGCTTAACACGGTAAATGTTGGCTGCCACGCTATGCAAATATAAAACAAGACCTAACTGTAATCAAAGGTCACTGGACATATAATAGCAATACATTAATGCTAAGAATGGAGATACTTTGAAATACAAAGTCTTACTAGTTGAGAAAAACCTAACCCTGGTTATGAATTGCATTGGATTCTTCTGAATGTGGCCTCAAAACAATTTCAGGCATTTAGTGAGCCTCCTTGAGGAAAATGACATCTTGCTTGACTTACTCATTTCTTGAGCATGCCCATGTAATAATTTTCTACAATTGGCAAGCTTTATTAAAAATTTTAAGATCATATTTTTTCAAGACAAGATATTTTAGAAATTGATTTTGAGATGAATTATGGGGAATTTCTATATCAGTTTGTTAAGAGACCCAATAATTTATCAATTGGCAATCGTGTAGATGCAATGGATAAATCATGTCTAATTATTACATTAGATAAATGAAATAATAAAGACATAATGAAAGAAATACTCTAGATACTTGTGAGGTACAATAGATAACTAAAATACATTGTTGGGAGTAATCATCAGCCATTTGTAATCTAGGTAACCTATTGGTCCTGTAGTTAAAACACGTAGTTATTAGGAATTTTTTTTATTCCAAAAGGGTATTTCGGATCTGTTCACAATTCAAACAACCTTTTGTTTCAGGGTTTTTTTGTAGAATCAACCACCTGCCTTCTTAAACTGCCACATGATCCCAAGAAAAGATGCAGCTGAGGTGTCCCTGGTGCTGCATTAGCACCTTTTAAAAAAATCAAATGAGAATTCTACATAACTTTAAAGGCTATGACTTCCCTACTTTCTCTATTGCCATTCAGGATCTAAATCTATTTGTAACTATTAGGATGTACCCCTTTTTTTAGTGGTCAACTGCATTCAAAAGGTGGGATAACCAACCACCTGTTGCTCTGCCAACTTCCAAAGGCCTCATTCATATTTGACTGGTTTGCAGGAACTCATGTAGAATGTGAAATCAGCAAGAGAGAAATACTTGGACGTTGGAGAAGCCAAGCAAATCCCTCCTCACTTGGCACGTTAATAATATCATCTTATTGTACTACTACAGATGTATCTTTGCTGACAAGAATTAACTTCATACCATTTCTGACTGCAGCTAGCTTTTCTGCCAAACATTTAATGCCACATAATCCACATTGCAGCTGTTGAAATTTTATTACTAAATACATTTTCTACTTTGACACATGGCTGTTTAACTCTCTTTGCTCAGAACATTGTTGGGGGATTAGTTTTGCTGTTGGTGTTCCTTTTGTTGCTTTGCTCCAATTTCCTTTCCATTTTCATCTTCTAATGTCGGTTTCCTTCCTGAAAGTTGTTTATTTATTATTTATTTGTTAAATTTATTTGCCACCTATCTTGCCATGTGAGGCTATTCTAGGTGGCTTTATATTCTTCTCGTACGAAGCTTGATTTTGAATTATAAAACTTGATTTTGTATGGCACAAAGTCCTTTCAGATAAGTAAAAATAATTTATTCAGGACAGATATTATCAATCTGGGGAAATATATGGTGGCTGATTGAATAAAAACTATTACATGCATGTCCAAGCACAAATATTCCATATTATGGAAACAGCAATATACCTGCTAATTATATAATATTTTATCCTGGGTCATTCATCATGCTGAACCATAAATTGCTTTGTTTGTTTGTTTGTTATCTAGATTGCAGAACAAGCTAAGCTTCAAAGTGAATTCACATTATGAATTATGATTTGAGAATCCAGCAATTTAAAGAAATTTCTTTGTTAGTTTGATTTACAAAAATCAAGATCCTAGCCTGAAACCTACATTATAATATTAATGCTTTCCATTCAATACAACAGATTTCTTTTCTATTCTTTTTTATATTTTTTCGTGCTTTTATATTACAAAAATATAAGTTTCAGTATATGGGTATATTGTCTGAAAAATCTACTCTTTACAGTTTAAGAAATTCTCTTCACATATTGCTTTGCAAGTTCCCAACATTATAGAACATTTGTTTTTATTCACTTAAAAGTGTTCTGTGTTTTCATCTTTTTTAAAAAGTGCATATATTCACATATTCTGCTTAGCGTTTCAAAGACTACTTTTGATAGTGCAAGAATTATGCACAGTACACCATTTTCAGTACTGCTCATTTCATTCCTCATGCAAAGCCATGGCTAACATGCTATTGAGATCTGGGTTTACTGTTCCAAAAGTTACACAAAGAGGCATTACTTGAGCTTTTCTTTTTTTCCTTTGCTGGATTAATATAACTATTTAGGAACCTGGTGCTGTGTTTGGGGCACTTACCATACAGCTGCAGATACAAGATTTTCCCTCCTGTAAATGAAAAATGCAAATATGCACAACCCTAATCTTGACCTTAAATTAATCTTTTATAAGCAGCTCCCTTCCTACCTCTTCTGCCCCATTTCTTTGGGGGAATCTGTCCATTTATGAACATTTGACCCATACCATGCCAGGCCTGTTTCTTATTAATGATTAAGCCATAGTATATTTAGTACAAAGAACAGAATCTTTTTATTTCCTCTTTCCATATGCTCCTACGTTAGCAGGAAAACAAAGGCAGCCGTATATTCAACTGACAAATTGCTGTCTCAATGCATTTGTCTGTCAAGGCTGCCTGAGAAATAAAGAATGAACATTTATGAGTCTGCAGTGCAGCTGTCCGCTAAAGAACTACACCTGCCCATTCTTTACAAGCACTGCTAATAATCCAAAGGAGTCTGGATATCTTGCTTACTACTAGACTCAACGCCTAGAGTTAGAAAAGATCTTGCGCGTCTGATGCCATGACTATACAATTCACTATATAACTCCCCCCCCCCCCCAATCTAGTCTTCTTAGGGCCCAGACATATTAAATTACTTCATAGCTGTGGACTCTTTGCCTCCTTGGACAAATTCTAAATCCTGTGAATGTTCAGGTTTTCAAGCCCTAAATCTTGATAATTTCAGGGCAAATCTAACTACAGATTTAAGATGATTTAGGGGAAAATTCTTCCATATCTCCCAGGAATCTCTAGAAGTATTTAGAACGTATAGAAGATCTGTACAGAAAAAATTATTTTCCCCCCAACATGGTACTAGTCATTATGTAGCTTAAAACAACAGCAACTTTGCAAATATATAATGTGCTTACTTTTAATTATACAAAGATGTTAGCGATCAATATTATACAGAAAAAAAAATTGAAAACAAATCTCCTTAACCATATTGTGTTAATACCAGATATGTATTTTAGGAGCTGTAGTTTCAACCCATGTGGGAACAAGCTTGAAGAAAGATGCAATATTTGATAGGATTTGTATACATCTTGTTTGTTCTCTAATCACTTGCTAGTATCTCATATTCACACATCTATAAATATTCAATACTCCATACTCCTTACACACTGACAAGTAGCTAAAGTTCTGCATTGGGACATGGAACCTCTCTACATTAAAAATCCATACATTCATTCATGTTTCTATTTTTTCGGATATATAAACCATCGTGTATCTATTAATCTATTTAAGATGTGCAGACAAGACAAGCATCATTAAGATAAAGCTTATTTCTTCCAGAATCTTTTGCATCTCTTCCACAAACTTATGGATCCTTATGGATATTCAAAGCAATTCTACAGGGTACTCTTGATGTAATGCAATAACCACTGTGGCTCTGTATGTGATGGTTTTTCTCCATTTGTCAAGCAGCAGTATGTCATGACATTCTGGACAAAGCTATCAAATGCAAAGAAAGTGGAGCGAGGGCAGGTAATACCTATGGCAAGAAACTAACAAGAAAAGCAGGTTTAACCCCATACTTGGCTTCCCATCTTTGGGTTCTTGTTTTAAGTGTTCTTAATATAGAATACTATTTGTAAGGAGAGTAAACTCGGGCAGCAATTTTCCATACTTTTAAAATGACAGACATTGATTATATGTAGTTGGATTTGAACCAAGTCCTGGGAAAAGACTCACATCTTACTGGAAAAGATAATACATATATTTTTCAAATAAATATTTGGTGGCTCATGCAGACTTCAGTTTGTGAGGGGACGATATTGCTAAAATAGCACTTTATTCTCTGGCTGTTCCTCCTCTGTTTCTTTTCACAATGCGTTTGTCAATGTATATAAAATCCTTGTTAAAGAAAACATTGAATGCATCTACAGAAGTCCATGAAACCTTATATTTAATGAATGTTAGCTTAGAAAATGTAATAAGAAATTACACTGCAACGTATTTATCAGAAAGTTACATTATCCTTATGGAGGTGAGAGCATGAACCTATTTGCACGTATACAAAGTTCCTCCATAAGGACCTCCCACTTGCTTGAATAATGGGGATTATTTTACATGAGCAACATATATGTAGAGAGCTGCTTCCATAAAGTCAAGAATTCTAAATAGATAGACCTATGTATTTTATGTATGGGTGTTGTAGTGATAAATAGTGAGGTTCTTCTGTAGTTGAGATTTGCACACTGAGCTACCTGGTTTTCAAAATCCAGATCTTTCCTTGCCCTGAATAAAATTAGACTAATGGGAGTCAGTACGTCTAAAAAATATTTACAGCACAATCCTGTGAAAGTTCATGCCTCGACTGTAATTCATGAAGTTGACATTAGATATTTTATTGCCGTTATACCTTTATGCTCCAAATAATTTCTATTGGCTATTACTTTTCAGGCAATAAGATTTATATAGCTGCGTTCTAGCAAGATATTTTCCTGTGACTGACTTTACTTATTTTGAAAATCACTTTGCTTAAGGCTGCTGCCCTTCAAAAGCAGTGCTATCTCATGTTTGATTGAAGTATAGTAATTTACACTTACTATGAATCCATTTTTTAATTAAAAATACACTGAAGCTTTAATCTTATTTTTTTTCCATACAGTCATAATCAACACACAACACACTTTTTTTTCCCTCATAAGAACAGGATGAAAGATTCAGGTGTAGCTGAACATTTGGGAAGTTTTAAAGCAGAAGTCCCCAACTCTTCTGGCTCCACAGCCCGCTGCTGGCAGTGGTGGAAAGCAGAGAGGATGATTGTGTGTGCATGCTCACTGCTTGTACAAATGGAGCTTTGTGCACTTGCCCGCTACTTGCATGGCCCAGTTCCCAATGAGCGTAGCCCGGTACCAGGCTGTAGACCTGGCGGCTGGGAAATCCCTGTTTTAAAGTATTCAACCTCTATCTACTATCCTTCATTAAAGCTTCAAAATCACCTCTTGGCTCAGGATTCACTTTTCATATTGATAGTAACTGTCATACATTTTAGATAGTAGGTGTTAAAAGAACTGGCCACAAATCTCTGGTCCCCTGCTTAATTATGTCACCGTCAGTGAAGCCATTAAGAAATAATATGGATCACATATGAATATTCCATGCAATTATTTATTTTAAATGCATATTTATTGCCTATTTAGGGTATATCATTTTACATTCATAGATACATCAAACTAAATCAGTTATAAAACTGAATCAAAAGCTGTTAATGGCTCCATCACCAATCTTGAATGCAATGCAAATGGAAAAAAAATGAACATGTGCCTAAACTGTAACAAAGGAGATATATGTTTTGTTTTAGGTGCAGAAAATTCATACTGTAACAGAATATCATAGCAATGAACTTCCATACAATAGAGCAGGGAAGAAAACCCCCTACTTCTCAGGTCATAGTAGTTGATAATACTGGTTTGGAAGTTATTGCCTCTGTGGTTACTTCCACAAGAAAGGCAAAGTCTGAATGTGGTTTCTTTCTGACGTATCTATAACCTGTGGTTCAATAAACCAAGACTTAGTATGATAAATGAACATCCTTTGCACATCTGCACATCCTTTCTTTTTACACTTACCATAATAGCATAACACTTGGGCCCAACTTTGCTCACTGTAGCTCTGAACCTTTCTCAGACAGCTGACAACTTTGAATGACTTACCTGGCTGGTATTTGATAACTACATTGCTCACATGGACCATGGATTATGGCATCCGTACAATGAACTTGAGTGGTTTGATGCTTTCTTGCACAGGCAATTAAAATCATGCAGATAGTTAAATTAAGTCATTTACTATAGATATTTAACAGTTCCCTTCAAAGCCTCAGCAGTACCATTCACCACCCTCATTCATCCTACTAAGGAGAGAAATTAATGTAATTCTATTATACAAATCTATCTCCCGCCTTCCCCAATCAGAGAGAAGCATGTCAAGGGCAATACTAGAACAAATTGTGCTTCTGTGACCCTTTTGAGTGTTGTGGTTTGATTGATGTCTGGGATTAAAACACCACCAAAAAAAACGAAAACTGAGGGAAAGGAAGCTCTATGAGCAGCTGTTGTGCTGCTGCACGAACAAAAAGAAACAAACACAAAACCCCACTTACTGTTCCTCAAATGCTAAAGTGTTATATGCGCTGGAGGTTTTGAATACCTAAACTTGCCTGAGTACAATGTTTCTCACACATATATTTTTAAACTGAAAGCTTTTCAGTCTTCAAAGGATGGAGCAGCCTTCTTTTCAATTGCTCTGTAGGGGGCAGCAGGAGAGGCAGTCCCTCCAGAAGCTGTAGATATTTGCACAAATCACTCCAAAGTCACTAACAAAATTCCTTTCAAAGAAGTGACAGCATTAAGGGCCACTTGTATAATGTTTTTTTCTTTCTCTCTCTCTCTTTAAAGAGAAAGTGTGTGTGTGTGTGTGTAGGTCTTTGGTTATTCAGGTTTTCTCCCGCATAAAATTGGAAGTGTCTTGGTAAAATTGGAAGCCAAGACACTTCCAATTTTACGCGGGAGAAAACCCGAATAACCAAAGACCTACATACAAACACCCGCGAAAACCTCAGAAAACATACACACACACACACACACATGTATGTATGTATGTATGTATATATATTGTATGCGTGTGTGTATCCATGCCTAACTGCCTATCCAAATTCCTACATGACCCAAAATCCTAGTGAAATTTTAAACGGAGCGCCTACCTCCCCCCCCTCCCGACTCCCATCACCACCACCACAAACACAAGGAACCTGGCAGAATTGCAACCAACCAGCCTGCAAATGGAAACATGAGATCTTTGCTGTGGCATCTAAGCAGATGTTTCTTGCACAAACCAGTTTCCAAGCTGGCTCTCAGCTGTGCACATGCAGGATCAATATAGGTGATTATGAAGAGTGAATGTAAATCCAGGACTAGGCGGATAAGTTATCACTAAGTGGTTACAAACAATAATACTTAGCTTTCTTTCACAAACCTCTGTGAAGGGAAGTATAATAGGTAACATGGCAGTTTCATTTCACCCTAGACTGTATGTTGCTCATTAAACTACTAGATTTGAGTGTGTTTATTCAGCCTATTTGACAGTGGAAAATTATGACAGTAAATTATTATTAAAAGTGGTTTGCCTTTGCCTTCTTAGCGTTGAGAAAGTGACTGGCCTAAGGAACCCAGCTGGCTTTGTGCCTAAAGCAGGACCAGAACTCACGGTTTTCTGGTTTCTAGCTTAATGCCTTAAGCATTATGCCAAACTGGCTCTCTAATTCAATTATATATTTATAATTTATAATACCGTGTTTCCCCAAAAATACGATCTACCTCGAAAGTAAGTCCTAGCTTTATTTTTACATGTGCATCCAATATAAGCCCTATCCCCAAAATAAGCCCTAATTAAGAGTTAAGGGTGCACGAGTAAAAATTAAGCTGGAGGAATGGGGTGAGTGTGGAGCTGCCCTATTACTTACCTTCGGACAGTTGCAGCCAGGCCTCACACACCCTGACATCTGCCTTGCCGGCCCATTTCTTCTGCAGCGCAGAGGACTTCAGGAAAGCCTTGCCAGCTACAGAATAAGTTCCTAAAGCCCTCTGACAGCGAAAAGGAGCCTGGGGGTGATGTGCGCAAGTGAGGTGAATCAGTGGACAACATCTCCCCCCGCAAAAAAATAAGACAGGATCTTATCTGTCCTGTCTGTCTGTCTGTCTGTCTGTCTGTCTGTCTGTCTATCTATCGCTCTTGTTATTTTAGTAGTTTAATCTTTAACTGGCCAAAACAGTGCATCACTGAGCAACAGTTTTTGATCCAAGGTACCTGAAATGGGCTAAATTACAGAATGTGTCCAAAATCTGAGGCCTATGACTCCCAAGAGAATGAAATTTGGGGAAATTGTGGCCTCTTCAGTGCTACTACCTGCTACTGTAGGAACATACTACATTCTCAATGTTCCATGACAGTTTCTTAGCCAGTCTCATAATCCCTCGCTTCCTGCCCCCCATCAAGCAGCAGCTACCTATCTGCTTCTGGGAAGGGAGGAAAGGTGGCACAGAGAGGAATTCCCACGCAATCTTCCCTTCCCATACCACTACTGCATGATCCCCTCATCTGTGTAACCCCCTCTCCATGGATCTTTCCTGACCTGTGCTATATTGCCACATGCCTTCTTCAACCCACACAGCACCTCTTGCACATTTCCCTAACCTAGACTGTGTGGCACTTCTTGCACATGCCCATGCACTCTTCCCACTATATGCAACCCCTATGTATACCATCCTCAATTGGCATGACACCTCTCATATGCCCCACACTCTTGTTGACCCCCCACTACCCTCCCATGTGCCCTCTGACCTGCATGATACATGTCATGAACTCTTGGACACCCTTCTTTTGACCTATGCCGCTCACCCACATGCCCTCTCCATCAGCTCATCTTTGGCACACACCAACATATCTTTCTCAATCACACAGCACCTCTTGTGCTTCCTTATGTACCATTCCTGACCCATACGGCTTCTCAATTCCTTGCCCATCTCCAAGTTTCCCACTAGCAAAGTAAATTCAAGGGAGGGAGGAAGGGGGGAAGGATTCTGATGTTCCCCGTCAACAGGGCACGGATTACCTAGTATGTTATCATATTATATGTGTGGTTTATTATTTTGTTTTTAGTTTGCTGCCCAGAGTCACACTGTTTGAATTGGACCGCCTTATAAATTCAGTAAGTAAGCTAAAATAAAATAAAATAAAATAAAATGCTTTGCCAATTAATTGGCGAAAGACTGATCATGAATGAGTTAAAGATGGGAGATTCCCTTTTTGACCTTGAAGCAACCACAGAATTGCTGCCTGTGGGGGAAAAGAGTACTGCCTCCTATGTTTTCTGTTGGGCTCCTTTAAAAAGAAAAAAAGGCACTGTTGGTTTTAAAAACTTTGCTTCCACTCTTTTCTACAAAGCCTACTTTCTAGGAATCTTTGTGACCTTAAGAACAGCAATCGATTATGGCTCACAAAAACTCTTTGAGGAGCAGAAAAAAACAACAACCCTGAACAATTTGCCTTGGTCACACAGAAAAAACTAAGGAAAGATTGAGAACAGGGACCCTAGTCTCCTGAATTACTCCAGTGCCTTAGGCAAAGTTCTTTCTTGCCTGTCACAACAAATGACTTCATTGTGTTCCTACCAGAATATATACAAGTATCCCAGCTCACTGTTTTATGAATTTTCACTGCATCAATATGTATCTAATGTTCTTGCACAATAATGCAATTCTTCAAAAAGGAAATGCTATTGGTGTCCAGGCAGTGGGGAAAAAAACGGACAGGGTAAACATACCTAACCTTTAATATTATTTTCGTGTTTTGAGTTACATTTTTGCTGAATGCATTTTTTTAAAAAAAGATAAGAAAAATCATCTCAATAATCTTTTAGTACTTCTAACAATGGACAGAGTCCGATGAATAGATCCAGCAGTCTTACGTATGTATTGGCGTAAAACTATAGGTAGCCCTCACAACCTCTAAAACGCAATGTCATGTGACCATATCATTTAGCAATAGCAATCCCAGCAGTCACCATTGTTGATTGCTAGTTATTCAGAAGGTGAAGACTTCATGTGACTGAATTCCTGCCAACTTCCCACAAGCAAAGTCAATGGGGTTGCAAGTCTTGGTCACGGCAAGCTTTTCGTTAGGCAACTTGAAATCAAACCAGCAAGCGGGTGGGTGCTACGGAATGTGGGCTGGGGAAGTGCTGTAGTGCAGTGCGAGTGTAGGCATGTGGGTGGGTGCATAACCGCAAGATTATTGTGATGGCCACAACTTTGAGGGCCAGTTGTAAAACCCACTTGGTTCAGCACCATCGTGACACTGAAAAGTAACAGAATTAGCAATTGTAATGTAAGGAGAATCTCTACTAGAAACTTTCTAGTCATCCAGTCAGCCATTGGGAAAATGTCCTAACCTGACAATCAGGATTAATAAATTCTGATATTTCTATCTTACTTTTTAAAAACCTATCTATATTATATTTCAATAGGTGTACATCTACAACCTTTCCTGTCTCTTTACATTTGTTAGGCCTAAAACAATCATGGTCAATTAAAGTAAGGGCTGAATGTTAAAAATTGTTATTTGTTTAAGACAATTATTCAATTTATAATTAAAACTTTCTGATTTTTCAGAATACCTCTAACATGTGTTGGAAATCGTTTAGATTTAGCATTTGTGTGAGAGGTTCAAGAACTATTTCCAATTCCTTTTGCCCCACTCCATTTAAATCCTCACTACAACAGCTTCTGGCCATCCCCTTTTTCAGGGTTTATTTTAAAAAATTAATTGGCTGCAGCCCATTTCTGAGGGAAATGTTTTCTGGTTTCTTGTAAGGTAGATTTATGAAATGGTATTTTGAACAAAGCAACACGAAAACATCTGGCAAGCATTTGTTAATGTGAACTCAAATGATGGCATCTAAGTAACTAATAAATTAGGAGAATGTGTTTTTTGGGGGAGATGGTTTGGTTTTTCTCCCCCTTTTCTTGCATTCATTAAAACCAGCATATGATGAAAAAGACTGATCACAATTACAATTACATGGAAGCTTGCTTTGCCTGAATGCCTTCTTGTAATATTCTATCAAGACCTTTTTAGATCTCTGATTTGCCATTTGGGACTAATTTATATAGTTCTTTCATCCAGATGGTTAAGATCACACAAGGACCCACACAACAGAAATAGTTAACTTCAATGCTGGATCTTGCATTGTTTTGCACAGTAGGAATCTTGCTGTACAGCAGAACATATTGTGTTGCTCTGCATCACTGTCAGATATAGTGAGTACCCCATCAATGTTTGAGGCACCCTTAACAGAAAATGTACTTAAAAGTGTGAAAATGCTACTTTTCTCATTGAGCCATTTATATACTCGATGGCATACAAGATCGTTCTTCTAACTGTATGAATTTTCAGGATAAAGTAGGAATATTATAAAAATATTTTAGCAATCAAATAAATTCTTTATAACAACCATATTAAAAGTATTTTAGACTTTGATATCCAGGACATTATAATTACTAAAACAAAAAACAAAATTAATTTAGAGAATATCTAAATTTATAAAATAGTCTCTTAGTTTAGATTTATTAAAACAACTTAAGATGAACTACAGTTCTATAATTACAAGAAAGCCTGTATTATATTATCAAATTCTATTTCAAATTATTAATTTTTGGTACAGGAAGTTTAATTGGATCCTGAATAAATTCAGACAGCAATAACTCTTTGTGTTTTAACTCTTTGTGATTTAAAACATAGCCATAATTTTCCAACAGTAGAAAAGACAATATAGACATTTACATGTAAAAATAAGCTGTACTTACAGAATGAAACCTCCAGTTCATGACAAACTGCAGAAAACAAATTTATTATTCTGCATCAATAAATGTAGCCTACAATTGGACATTGTAACATTTTAACCTGAAACTAGATCAGGCATGAATAGAAATCAAATTAAGATTAAATTCTTATTAATTGGGAAGAGTTATATCTAATTATGGCTCAAATTATCCAAACCTGGGAAAATATGTCCATCATCACAGATTTAACTGGCACACAGGAGTCTTTGGATAAGAAGGATCCACAAGCTATGATCCAAGCTTTAAGAGTAAATAAATGGAATTATTCATAATACTCGGCTTATCCAATTTTAAACCATGAATGGTCCATTATTTGGGAGTATTTCTGTCTTGATCGATTAAATTTGACTTTGTCCCATTCAGTCTTTTCACGTGAGCAAAAGGTAGCATGAATTGTTTATTGCCATTGTTTTAAATGAAGTGCACAAAAGGGAACTCTGCATTTGATCAGAATAATATGGGTACAAAGGGATGGCTATATCTTTCTTTATATGTTTGCTCAATCAAATAATGTAACTCTATAGCAAATAAAGTAAAAATGTTAAAGCAATTAACTGGTAGGAATAAGGTTTAAACTTGTCCGGTCATTGACTACATTTTAATTAGAGAGAGACTTTAAACACATGACCAAAGGGCATAAACTGACTCATTGCTGCTAAATTATAAAGCAATATTAATGCTGTTGATGCAATATATGAAGAGTAAGGTAAGTTTTCTGATCTCTTTAAGGAAACCTACATTAACATTTGAGAAAGTCATTTAAATTATTAATAATTTTGAGAGGCTTAAATAATTGGGATTGAGTGCCTTTTTAAAAACCGTTCTTCCTTTGATACCAACACCGTTTAAATTATCTCACTGATTTCATTGGGATCAAAATTCAATTTGCAGATTAGATCTATACCCTAATATTTACCTCATGGTTTTAGCAATCTTCTTGGGGATAAATGTAACAGCAGATCCAAGTTTATCACTGTCCTACCTTTATTCCTCTTTGGTAATACATGGGTTTTGTTGTACATTTTCCTATTCCAGAGTAACTACAAAGACACACCTTTTCACTACAGTTGCCCTTAATCTTTTTATCCTAATAAAGCAATTGAAAGTCCCCGATGCTGCTGAATGTATGCAAAATATATTTAAAGCCCTGTTGGTTAAAAAAAAATAAGCAATACAAAAATGTGTTTCATTGAGAGATTCCTTTTCTGGCTTCCTTCCTTAATACTTTAATATTCCTGAATATAGACACAAAGAACTATATATTTTTAAAGATTTCTGCAAGTACAAGGGACTAAAAAACTTCTGCGAAATCCAAGTAGTAGAATTTCAACTTGGGACTCTTAAAGTATAATAAGTCCTTTTTTAAAAAACTACTTATATATATCTCCTTACCCAAATTTTATTAGGGAATAAAAAGTTTAAACAAAAACAAATCAACTTTTTCAATCAGTCAAGGGTATATATAAAATACATCATAGAAAGGAGGGGAGAAAAGTTCCTTCCATCAAGAGATATTTTAATCAGGTAAAGTAAAAACAAAAATAAAAAGGAGCACTTGGTGAAGAAATAGGCTCTTAACAAAAACTATATTGATATTGTTTATGATTGCTTATTTGTACCCTATGACTATCATTAAGTGTTGTACCTTATGATTCTTGATGAACATATCTTTTCTTTTATGTACACTTGGAGCATATGCACCGACAAATTCCTTGTTTGTCCAATCAAACTTGGCCAATAAAAAATTCTATTCTATTCTATTCTATTCTATTCTATTCTATTCTATTCTATTCTATTCTATTCTATTCTATTCTATTCTATTCTATTCTATTCCGGTCCGGTCCGGTCCGGTCCGGTCCGGTCCATTCCATTCTATTCTATTCGACTCTATTCTATTCTATTCTATTCTATTCTATTCTATTCTATTCTATTCTATTGGAACATTTACTGCAGCATATTTTGTTCGGAAGAAATACCAAATGATATACAATTCAAGATAGTTAATACTAAAGCCTCCTGTAGATACAGGGCTGTTTTGCAAGCCTACAGCCAGTGTTTGCAGTCTTATGACTATGGAGGCCAGAGCATAGACATGTCATGATAGCGAAACTGGAATTCTGATACAAAAGCAAAATTAATACACAAGCTAATTTTCAAGCCTGATTTATCTCTGGATTATACAAAAGTGCTGATATTTTATTATGTAGCATCAGCTTATAAAATTAATGACAACAGAACTGCTGAATCATAACACTTTAGTTATTAGATACAAGAATAAAAGGGACTTTGCATGCTTTAAGGGTTCTTTACTTTAAGAGTTCTTACAGCTCAGTTAGGTAGCACACACTTTTTAAAAACTTTTTTTTTGTTCTGAAAGTAGAAATGTATGGGTGTCACATCCTCTGATATATAGTTCAGATATCTTATCTGTTCAGCTCTTTGGATTCCTGAGTGAACAGGAAAGTACTGCTGCTTGAAGAGAAGAGCAACAACAAAGTGGAAAATTACAGACGTTGTGACTCTGAAGTCAAAGCTCATTAGATAATGAACTCCCCAGTTTAGAGAATTCAGAACAGAAAATAGGTGAGCACCGGTGCCTTTGAAGTTTCCTCCAGTTTCCACAGTATATAAGCCACCCCTTCAACAGTTAATTATATAAGGTCAAAAAATATTGCCAGTATCTTTCTTCCTAGAGGAAAACAACTCGGTTTCAATAATGCTGAACTGTAAGAAACGTTAAATTGATTTGAAAGTTACATTATAAAGTGAATTGAGTTTTTTTAAAAAAGTTTCGGAAGAGCATCATTCAGAATAAAAATGAAAATAGTGTTCAAATGCAGGGGAGTTAGAGGAAATATTAATTACAGTAATCATGAATTTTGATCCATGCACAGAAAGAAAATAAGGAATTGGGAAAAGAACTAAAACTGGATGAAGAAACTATTCAGTTTTCTGAGTTTTATCGCTAACAGTGTCAAAACAGTGCAGACATCTATGCATAAACAAACCCCTTAAGTGTTGTTTTGTATATGTTAGATTTGACCATGCTATTCCCAGTGTGAGATAATCAATTCTTACCTGTGTCATTTTGACAAGGTCCAATGAAGGTCTTTGCTCCTTTACCTCTTCAGGCCGTCTTCGCTTAATTCCAACTTTCTTGTCATTAAGGACACATGGTTGAGACCGACTTCGAGAAAGCCCGTTGGAGCGCCTTGTCAACTCTGGTGTCGAGGCAGGTGTGCTGTTTGCTGAGGGCAGACAATATTCCGAAAAGGAAATTTGATCATGGGAACAAGACAGAGATCGCTGGATGTCAATCCTGCCACTCTCAGAAGAGCTATGATCATTACCCCAAATATCACTTGTCTGTCCGTAAGTGGCTGACTTTCGCATTCCTTGGCATGGCTGACACCCAAATCTATTGCTAAATCCCATCTGGTCATATGATGAGGAGAGAGTACTTGACCTGGAAGGAAGGCTAAAGCTTGAACTTCTCTGCATGGTTGTGAATCCATTGGAGTAACGCTGCACGCTTCCCCCGCTGTAGCAGCGTCTCTTTTCTACAGGAGTCCAGACCTTTGATCCTATGGGCCTCCATGAAGCCCGGCAACTAGACATCTCATCAGAAAAAGAGAGTGATCGACACTGGCGTTTGCTGGGAGGTGCTGAAGGGTTGCCATTGCGGTCACTAAGGCTGAGATCCTTGATCAAGTTGGTTACTGAGCATGCGTTAGCTGGCTCTCTCTGCCACAAGGAGCTTTCATCACTTTTGTCAGGCAAGCAGTCCCAAATGTTGGCACTTGGCTGTTCGACCTGAAGGGGATATTTCCTGCTGAGATCTCTCCATCTGTCATTTTCTAGTTTTAAAGGATAAAATGATATACAATCAATCAGTCAAATATTTATTAGAGACAAAATCTGGTACAATTAAAAATTCTCAGAGTATCTAGTCAGAAGTTCTAGAATAAAACAACGCACACAAATCAAATCTATGTTGAAATCATAATTTGGCAGCCTATCTGTCAGTTGCACATAAACAAGAGCAAGGCCTAAGCTATAATATAATATTAGGCTTTAAATTGTGAAGGCCTTACTTATTAGATAATAATAAAAGTACAACGGGGTGATGATATCAAAAGATTTAGTGCATTAATTATATCAAATAGTTATAATGGATTATTCATCGGGTTCTGGCAAATCTGTAGTGCTGCTGTGTAGAATCTAGCTACCTGTGCTGTGACTACTATCCATTTGTCTTTAAGCAACCACTGAAGATAAACTGTGTTGGAATGGACAGGATATCTATTAATTATCGGGGAATTTTTTTGTTGTTCAAATGTCACTACAAAAAGAGCAGCAAAGAAGGGTGTGTCCAGAGGCTTCCATCTCTCCAGAATCACAGAGACATAGCCTTTCAACCAGTGGTATCCCTTTGTATTTGCTGTCCAATAATATACATTCATTAGTGCTATTTATCCCTTATCACCTGTATAATTGAAAAGCACAATACATTACCAGAAACATCTCCAGAGACTCTTTAGGATTAATCCCTAAGATTTGTTTTTGTAGGTTATTGACTTAAAATGAAGCATGATACAAGTTAGTTATCTGAGACCAAGATCCTCAAAGAACAATGAAAAGAAACACCAAAGTGCTGGGTATGATAGAAGTTGAGCAACTTTTGACTTTCATAAGCTTTTTTACTGGTAGCTCTTCTTTTTTTTCTTTAGTTTTATAACTATAGGTTAACAATTTGGAAGTGTTTTAAAAGTGAGTTCCATGACAGATGCACTCCATTTACTATTATTAATTTAATGAGATTTGCAATCAGCACAATTTTGATCAGATTTCACAATGCTTCTGAGACATGAGATATGCCTTAGTAACTTAATTACCTCTACAAAATGTCAATTTGCTTGGTTTTGCTGGCTATAAGGCCATTTCATACTGCAGTTAGGCAGATAAAATCTATATTTATTTAATCACAATGCACAGCTTACCAAGCCAATGTTGGCACATACCATAAATCTGAACAATTTAAAAAAGGCTGTAGATAAAGTTAATCATTTCAAAAAACAAAACTTTTAAATAACAGTTTGTGAAGAATTTAACATTTGGGGATTTAAATTTCTACTTATTTGATCATTTGGTTAAATAGCATCTCTTATTTTAGAATTCAGCAAATGAAACTACGGTATGAGATTTTTCAGAAAGAGAGCACTCTGCTGTTAATTCTCTTTTTTCAGAACTCTGAAGCATGAATCAAAATAGTTTTCACCTGCCCATGAAAAAGCTTGTCTTAATTGAAATCGAAATAAAATTTATGTTAAGTGGAAGGAAAAAACCCACAATACTAACCCTTGAGTAAATCAATTTACTGGGGTTGCAGCGCTCATTCTCCTGATCATAGTAGTATGATGCAGGGGTTCCCAACCCGTGCTGTGGCCCAGTACTGTGCTGTGCAAGTGGCAGGTGAGCAGCAGGCGAATGCTTGCTCCATTTGTGCTCACCAGCCACTTGCACGGAACCATCCCTTCTCCCCCCCTCCCCCCCACTGGTCCACAAAGCTGGAAAGGTTGGGGACCACTGGTATAAATAATGTACAAATTATTCTCTAAGTTACTAGAAATACAGGAGAATAGAAACATGGAGCTTGAGCTATCTAGGCCATTATAGCCACGGTGGCGCAGTGGTTAGAGAGCAGTACTGCATGCTCTCTGCTGACTGCCAGCTGCCTACAATTTGGCAGTTCGAATCTCATCAGGCTCAAGGTTGACTGTCCCTTCCATCCTTTCGAGGTCGGTAAAATGAGGACCCAGATTGTTGGGGGCAAGAGGCTGACTCTGTAAACTGCTTAGAGAGGGCTGTTAAACACTGTGAAGCGGTATGTAAGTCTAAGTGCTATTGCTAAGTGTTATTGCTATTAGAAAAAGTAGTATTTCCTATCATACATAGGAGTCCTTATGTGATCTAACTATATTACTAAAAACTAAAGTCTACATTTTGTTCTTTATGTCTTTCAGAGATCCTTTCATTCACAATATTCTCCTTTCAAAAGCCTCCGGTATCTAGATTTAAGCAAGTTTAGTGTCACACAAATCCTAAACAATGGTTAATTTTATCTACAATTAGATTCTTTCAAATAGCTCTGTAAAGTCTTATGTAAAATTGTCTTGTTTTCATCTAACTATAGCTACAGTAAATCTTGGTTGGCTGGATTTGGATGACACTGGTTATCTAAATTGGAAGGAGGGGGAAGGAGATACAGGGGAAACAGATGATCCTGACGCTTACAACAATTTATTCCCACAGTGCTCAACAATAGTTTAATCATAAGTTTAAATATTATGTCCAAACAAGCATCTATATTTTATTCCCAAGTTTTGCTCATACTCAGCACTTGTATTTAGGGAAACAATATTTTTTCCATTGGGAAAAAAACATTCACCTTAAATATTTACTGCCATGGATCCCAACCAGTTCATGCTACGGCCAATCCAGAAACCTCTTTTAAGATCATGGTGATCTTAAAGATATATTATTGTGTTGATAGAATATGGGTCAGAGAACAGAAAAATTCTGAGTATGTGGACTCTTCCCTCCCCCGACTTTCGGATAAAAATGAAACCATCTAGAATTATAGCTCCATTGTAAACTGCCATGAGCTACTGATTCATTTCAACATCTCACCTACATCTGCTGTGGTTGACAGTTATTAAAGTTCTGACTTAAATTCAGCTGACAGTAGCTTTGTTAAGAAACAAACCATGAGAACAGCAACAGAGAAAAGCAACAGATTCTGTACTATTATCAGGAGTGGTGGCTTGTTTCTTCTACTTTTTTCTCTCTTCTAAGAGACAAAGGAAATCAGAAGATTGGAACTGAAACTGCTTATGCATGAAATATAGTTTCAGCCATATCTGAATGGCCATTTAATATCTTATTCAGCATGAAGCAAAAATACTGGGGATTATAGCACTGAGAACATTTTTAAGTCCATACATTATTAAGGCTTACAATCAATCTCAAAGCGCTAGAGTGCAAATTTAATTGTGCTCCAAAGCAGCTCAGTATCCTAACAATTTGGATGAATGAAAGGACTATTTAAGCAGAATGACATGGGGGTGTACATAGGGTGGATTCAGTTTCAAAGACTTGAGTGATGAAGGTTTTAATAAGAAGAAATTCTGTTCTTAGTGATGTGTGTGTATCTATTATGAATATTTATTAGGAGAAAAGCCTGCAAAGCAATAGATGGCAACAATCCAAAGGCCAGGAAAAAGATTATTCTGTTAGCATTGTATGCAAGAGGAAATAATCTCTCCCCCCCCCCCTTCTTTGTCGTTCAGGAACAGTTCACAGTGCATGTGCTATCATACTCAAACCGCATCACAAGATCTGCAAGGTCTCCATTTTATTTTATGATAATTTCCCCTCATAATCAGGCACCAAAACAGAACTCTGAAGTCCTTCCCTACAATCCTCATGTGCTTTCTTCTTTAATCATATTCTCAAAGGCCAGTGGCCTTGACATTGAATATGGAAAAAGTTTTGTGCTTGGTATTGGCTGACCTTTAAAAACCATTGCTTAGATGTTTTGTTCTGAAGCCTTATGTAGACTACAGTTTCTGGATTTTTGCTGACAATTATTTTAACAATTAGGTACTAGAAACTTGGTAAAATATATGTAGCATAAATGCAGACAGCTAAACAATTTTAATTTTTTAAATACACCCACAATTAGCTTGAGGGCCTAAGGCCTTAGGGCCAGTACTTGGAGCAAAACAATGCTAACCTGAACAATTTATGTCAGCAGTGACCAATCCCATGGCTATGTAGACGAATCAAATAATTCATGGGAGTATCTGATTCTCATGATGTTTATACTTTTTTATATTTATTGGTTGTAAGCTGCACTGAGTTGTTCTAAGATGGGCAGCTATCTAAATATGATATATTTATCTATCTCCTTCTTTTCCGAACTAAATCAGTCTGTTGCCATGAAGTAATAGATATTATTCACATAATCACATCTACACATAGTTAAAAAACTGATTAAAGACTCCCTCAATATGAAAATAAAAAATATGACAAAAATATTTAAAGGGAACAGAATCAAAACAGCATTCTTTGATCATAATGTACTTTCTTCAGAACTGTAGATACTTTTACAACAATGATACTTCCTGGTGATTCTCAATTGATCCTTGTGTTGGAAGAAAATAATCAGTCATTCTCGGAAGAGTTGGAAGGAAAAATCAGTGATAGAGAACTAATGTCAAACCTTGATTAGAATTAATGGCTAAACAGTCAAATGAAAAGATAATTACAGTGGGCTTAATAATGTAAGCCTACTGTAAGATTCATAAGTTGAATTCCTCCTGAAGGAAAACTGGAAGACTTGAAAATAAGCATTTAGATGAAGAAAACTATTGGATTATTGGAAACTGTCTAAAACATAAGGCGGCTGAAAATATCTTTGCAAACAGCAGTGGCATGAAGTTGGAACATTAGCTGAGCAGCTAATGGAGGGTAGGGTAAATTAATTTATAACTTGATTTACCTTACTTCAGGAAGTGACTATATTACTCGGTCATAACAACTGTCATCTGAAATTAGAACAATGTGGAGCTACAAAGCAGCTCTTCAAATACATGAGATCAACAAAATACATGAAAACTTAATCTGAAATACACTTATTGTGGTTTGCTCTATAAAATGCCAAACCTTCCAGTTAGTTCAGAAATCAGCAAATAATGCTTTAAGGTATCTGTAGTTAGACAGTGCTAAAAGATTTTAAAATTTTTTTTTAAAAAGAGAGACTCGTATAGCCAGCATATTTCACATTTTCATGAATCACCTCTGTGTGAGTTGGGTAGCTGTATAAATTTGTTTAACAAATAAATAAGTTACAATGTGCTGAAAAAAAGTGACTTACAAGTGTTCCTCGCACTTACAATGGTTGTTGAGTCCCTGCGGTAATGTGATTGCAATTTGGGCACCTTGCAACCAGCATGCATTTACATTGGTTGCAGCATCCCAGGGGGATGTGATCGCCATTTGCAACATTCCCAAGGGGTTTCCAAAAAAGTCAAAGAGGGGAAGAGGGTGGATTTGCATAACAATTACATGATTCACATAATGACCCCAGTAAATAAAACTGTAAAATTGGCCATGACTCACTGCATTCTTTAGTGACTGGAGTTGTGGTCCTAATTGTGGTATATCAAGGACTACTTATAGTGTTCAACAATTAAAATTGCATGTCACCTATAAAAACTATAAAACGTTTATGAAACTATAAAAGATAATGGAAACCATTATATTTAAATTGTTAAAATATACTAATATCTCCCTTCAATATGTATTTCATTATTTTATTTGGCCTTCTCCTTTGGTATTTTATTTCATTCATTAGTTATGTTGATTTAAACTAGTTCATCCTCCTTACATCAGACCCTCCATCTTCCTCTTTAAACGATAAGCAAGAATCTCATACTAGCTATAGCCAATAATAACAGGATCCTGGAGCCTTATTTATATCTTATTTGTTCACAAAATAATTTCTGAGTCACCTTTCAACCCAGTAGGTACCTGGAAGATGATTTACAAGTTAAAGCTTGAACAAGGCCATTCTACCCACAGAATGGAAAGCTTTGATAACGCAGTCTCTGAACTATCCCAATCTCTCCCAACAGAGAGGAAAAGAGGTTTCTTCATTTATTTAATTCTATGTTTTCTTTTTAAGTCATCCTTCTGTGCAATAAGCTGGCATAACCTCATCACTGAATTGCATTGATTTTATTTATGAGTATACACATGTTTTGTCAATTATAAACTTTAGAAAGCCAAGGATATTTTTAAAAAGTACAAAAATGTAAGATAAAGAAAACCAGTACTTTGAACTGTGTGAAAACAACTGTTAGCCTGTAAAATGAAGAAAAAATAAACTTATAATACACCAGAGCAAGAACTAAAAAGCAAACCAATGATTGCACTTTGCACTAACCCAAGTTCTAAACATGCTTCGAGGGTGAGTTGCAGCAATTATATATGAAAGCTTGGACAACTAATGCTAGATCTAGCTTCTCCAAGAAAGGAGGATAACTGGTATATAAGCTGAAGCTGGGCACAAGTGCTATGCAACCATATCTACCATGGACTGAGCTGAAAAATAAAAACAACCTCACCAATGGAATGCCTGTCTTATTTAGACTGAGCACGAACATTAGTCAACTAAAGTTAATATAAATATTAATACGCTGATGAGATACTTAAAATTCTGGATGTTCATTCTCCCAGCAGGTTCATATAGAAACTTATAGAAGATCAGAAAACTGCCATCTCGGTGGCAATAGAAATAAGAACCATGCAGTTTCTCTGTTATACAAAAATTATCTTAAATGGGAGCAAGCTTAAAACTAAAACTGAGCAAATTTATTGAAGATGACAGTCGAAAAAGAAGAAAAAGAAACAGGGAAATCTTTGGAACATCGTACATTCTGGAGATGAGGTTTGCTAGTCTTCCAGAATAGTGTGAAGATCTGGCTCTGCTAATTGACATGGGGCTCTACAAGGACTATGTAGCCATGAGATGGTTGGTGGATTGCGGGTGCTCCCTCTACCTCTACCTCTTTAACTTAACATCTTAATTTTTAACTTTGTTCTTAATTCTGTTTTCTAATTTATGCTTTTTACACAGCTGTTTGTTATGGTAAACTGTCCAGAGTCATTTAGGTGAGATGAGTGGTTCAGAAATTTGATAAGTAAAAGCATCCACAATCTTTTATTTCAGCCATTTCAAGTACCTTTTATAAATACAGTATAAACCTTATGATGTTTGCTGAAGACACAAAAATAAGTTAAGTGCATAATGATTTACCCTTTTGCTATATTCTCCCTCCATGATCTTCTTCTTTATAATAACTTACAAAAATAATTTACCTCAGTAGCTCACATAATTATGGGCTTTAAATATTTTGAAATATGGGTATGCTTTTGAGTATGGCATATAGAACAAGGGTATTTTTAGCCGATGTTTTATCACACGTCTGTTGAGTGAAGCACTTGCATCTAATTCATCAAGCATTAATCTACATCATGTAAATAGTATACATGCTGGAAACCAGTGGCCTTCACATTGTTCCTTCTATTTATTTACGACAAGCAGCTTCTCAGTAAGGAATATGTTTAGCTGCAGCAGTAAAAGATGTATAAAATACAAGGATTTATTTCTTGTTTGGTGCATTTAAAAATAAGAAAAGACAACTGGGTAATGCGTTAGCAAGAAAAAGGAATAATAGCATAATTTTTTATCTTTTTAGAATACAAAATGCTCAACAATGACTAGTCCAATAAAGGAGAATATTTCCGGTTCAGGGTTGAAATGAAGGGTCCTTGATGCTCTCTGAGCTTCGTTACTCTCATAGCTCGGTTGCTTTCTTGCAGATATTTTATTACCCAAACCAGGTAATCATTAGTGCTAGTAAGAAATGAGGTTTGCTCTCAATTTATATTCTAGTGGCTTCCCTGTTGATGTTGGTGGGAGTGGTTTTGGAGATTCTTTGGTTGAGCTGTTTACTGTTAGCTTGTTTGGCAGTTCCTTGATTGATGTATTGACTGGACTAGTTGTTTAGCAATTGTCTGAACTTATGACAGACTTTTAAAAAGCTATGTACAATCTGTCCTCAAAGTTATGATTGCCATACCCCACCCCAGGTCTACAGGTGAGGAGAAGTCACATGGATGCAATCCTATCCACAGCCTCAGTCACCTTCCTATTCCAAAAAATGACTAAGAGCTCAACTGGACTGCGCAGCAGATCTGCATTTATAACCGCCAGTTCCTTCTGAAACCCATCAGGGTCCATTAGTTGTCGGGGCGGACCATTTAATAGGTCCTATCTCCCTGAAGGGAGGGGGGGTACAGCTCTTGAGAAACTCATTGCCACCAGAGTGTGATCTGACCATGACAGGGAGACCAAGAACAAGTCCACCAATTCCAGTTTACATAGGCACTGCTCTGACAAAAATACCAAATCAGGTGTGTGACCACTATTCCTAGTCGGGCCCTGGATGACCTGGGACAGGCCCATGGAAGTCATGGTTTCCATTAAATCTTGGGCTACCTCTGACCCTGCCCCAGTGGTGAAATCCAAATTTTTTTACTACTGGTTCTGTCAGAGTGGCTTGGTAGGCGTGGTGTGGCTTGGTGGGCATGGCAGGGGAAGGAAACTGCAAAATCTCCATTCCCACCCCACTCCAAGGGAAGGATACTGCAAAATCCCCATTCCCTCCCCACTCCTGGGGGAAGGATATTGCAAAATCTCTATTCCCACCCCACTCTGGGACCAGCCAGAGGTGGTATTTGCTGGTTCTCTGAACTACTCAAAATTTCTGCTACCGGTTCTCCAGAACCTGTCAGAACCTGCTGGATTTCACCGCTTCCCTGCCCCCAGGGATGGCAGGTTGAAGTCCCCCAGAATTATAAACCTCGGGAATTCCACTGCCAGTCCCGCAGCAAGGTCCAGGAGCCTAGGTAGGGAAGCTGCCACACAGTAGGGAGCTGGTACAGCAGTAGCAATCCCACCTGATCCCTTGAGCCCAACCTAAGAAAAAGGGTCTTACAGCCGTGCACTTGTGGAACAGTATCCCTGGAGGCTGCTAGAGATTCTCTGATAACAACAGCCACATACCCCTCCCTGGTCCTGAGGTCTAACTGCTGCCATGCTCGATAGCCCACTTAGCACATTTCTAAGAGGGGAACACCTCCCTTTGGGCCCAGCCAGGTCTTGGTTATACAAGTCAGATTAGCCTTCTCTTCAGGATCAAATCAGCAATAAGGCTAGCCTTATTGCAGTCTGATCTGACATTTAAAAGCAGCAACCTAAAACCAGGGCCACCACAGATCTGTTGACCAGATAAATGAGGTGAGTACAAGGCCAGTACTAAACACCGAGGTTGCATTCCCCGTGCCTTCCCGCTCTTGCTACCTGTATCTCCCATTACCCGACACCACTGAAATAGACCACTCTCCTCTGCCTTCCCTGAAAACCATTCCATCCCCCATCATTAACATCACTTCCTTAAATAAGGGGAAACTTCCTTCAACTGACAAACTGTCAAGGGCAAGGTGAGCCTTACAGGCACTATAGCACTTGCTCTCAGTACTCTCAAACTCACACCACCCCTTCCTCACTGCCGCAGAGTGGTCACATCCAGCACCCTTTATCTCCCAACACACTCATAATACATCTACTCAATGCACAAATGATACCCTGCCCAGTCGCTCTGATCCACCAAACAGGGACTCCTCCCTGGTGGGAGCCACTCCTCCCACCAGCTCTCACCCAGGAGAGAGGGACCAACACACTCGCCTCTCGCTCAACTTTCCCTTCCAGCTCCAGAATTCCCCGAGCAGCCTTCTCAGGCCCGATTACAGAACATTCAGAAGATTGCGAAAAGTAGTCGGAGAAGAAGCCAGAAGGCCTGCTATGCTGCACTAGATATTGTAGCAGCTGTGTAGTCCTGAAGTTCACACAGTTCCAAGCTCCCACTTGCCAGTTAAACCTCAAAAACCTCCCAATGGCAGCCTGCCAACCACCACAGCATTGGAGACCACATGAGTAGGCCCAGCTGCCAACAACGGCCAGTGAAGATTGTTTCTTCTGCCAGCTCTGCCTCTATCAGAAGATCCACGCCATCATTCAGAGCTGCAGCTGCTGGCTCTTGGGCTTTCAGACCAGGATTTAGCTCCAGCTGATTACTGCACATTGAAGACAGTTCAAAAAGATCCAGGGGAATCCAGGGGGGAGTACAGGGAAGCCACACAGTTATAAACCATCTGCCTCCTCTGCTCCGTCTCACCTTCCAGCTGCCCCTTTCCAACCTCTCCACTCTTCAAGCTCTTGGCCTTTCTGCTTCTCCACCTCTCCTCCTATGTGCTGGGTCAAAGGTGATATTGGTCGGGAATTCCAGAAAATGATATACTATATATCTACAAAAAGACATGCCGGCTAACTAGCACATCCCAGTTGTTGGACGGAAGACCTATAATGGAATTTCCACTTATATTTTCTTGTGTAATCTGATATTTGGAAAATAAAACAAGTTACAAATTCCTCTTTATACCTTCCCAGTCTACTGCTATTGCTACCAATCAACATCGTCATCATCATTTTAGCCATTGTCTATCGACTGCAAAATGAAGGCCTCTTCCAAATGTTTCCAACCAATACGATCCTAAGCTTTCTTTTGCCAGTTGGGCCTGCAATACTTGTTGATCCATCTATCTCTATTGCTACCAAATATGGGGAAAACCAAAATTAAAAGAGTAGAACATTGCCCCCCCCCAATAAAGTGGGATCCTTTCAGGAATTTTTAGAAATACAAGTGCTTCATTGATATAAAACTGAAGAACACTTAAACAGTCACATATTCTGTGTAGTTGAGCATAATTGTTGGTTGGTCTTGGTTATTCAACAGCTACCAATGCTGTTTTTCCTGATGAATCTAAATGTTTGGAGAGAATTGCTTTCTTTTTTCCTTTTGTGAAGATCTTTTTTCCAACATGTCTACGCCTGGTTGGATAAATGTTCTGGAAAACATGTGCTCTGAATTGTCACTGCATAAAAAACATATTTAAAGGAAAAAAATAAACCCAACATCACAGGAGAATGATGGATATATAAATACTCAATCTATACCCAAGAAGAGCAGGTGGTAGTCATGGCTAGGAGGACCTTTGCTCAACTTCATATTGTATGCCAGATGTGCCTGTTCCTAGATTAAGAAGCATCACTCATGGTCACTCATACCCTAGTCACCTCCTGGTTGGATTACTGTAATGCGCTCCACATGGGCAACAGGCATGTCTTGAAATGTATCTGGAACATTCATCTGATCCAAAATGCAGCAGCGGAGGCAATTATTTTTCCAGAAGAACACATTACACCTCTGCTTCACAAGCTGCATAGGTTTCCAGTCTGTTTCTGGGTCCAAAGCGAGGTGCTGTTTTTGACCTTTAAAGTCCTGCATAACACAGGATTGAGTTATCTGAGGGACTGCCTGTCCTGACTACACCTGTCCATCCTACCAGATCCAGCAGAAAGAGCATGCTGTGAGTCCTGTCAGCTAGGGAACTACATTTGGTGGGTCATTGTTGAAGTGTGCTTATAAATGTTAATTTGATTACTTCATTTATTTGCATCTAGCAACACTTTTTATTTTCTTCTGACTCTTATAAAAACTCATAAAATATAAAATGTAAATATAATATATACATATGTAATTATACTGTAGTGTCTTACCGTTACAAATCCATTGAGTAAGTAAAAAGGGGTAAACAGTGATAGGAAAAACCCAGCTACATGTCACCAAATATAAACTCATATAAGAAAAACTTCCCTGACTAAACGTGCTTCTAATTATTTTACTTTTTAAATTTCAGTCAGGATTTCATGAAATGATGCCTACTAATTTTATCCCTTTTTCAATAAGCAAAGAGATTAAATGCTTTTAAGATCAGTATTAGTTTTATGCAACAGCAAATTAGCAATTATTTAGTTCCACAAAGTATTTTACTTCTATGATAATCTATTTTTTCCTAAATGCTTTTATTCACCTCTTTTCCTGATCTGATCTATTCTAACTCACAACTAAGATGGGACCAATGAGTTTTCCTGATTACTTCTTACATTCCCTTGAAATCACTCCTTCTTTATGACAAAAGCAACAGAGCAGATGGATTCAGTTAAAAGATTCAAATCAGATATTGGCTGCATTCTAACTAAAGCTAAATAAGACCATAATTTCCACTTGGAAATGATATCTTGCTTTTTTTTCCTCATCAGATTAGGCTTCCATCATTCAAGCAAAGAATGACACAAGAAATGAGATCTTCTTGCCCTCCTAATGCTACTTTAAAGAGGTGCTCTTTCAAAAGTTTGTATTTCCCTCAGAAACAGCTCGGCAGCTACTGCAAGTTCTAGTGCAGCTTTTCTTGCTACAATTGTCTGCTAGTTACTCTGAGTACTATATTTGTTGACAGTTCAGGTTTAATATTTGAGTGACGGTTTATTAAACAAGTTTCTAATAACGTTTATTAGATGAACATTAAAAAGGCTAACTGCCAAACCATCAAAGTAAACTAGTTTTCTTCACTGATTCTCTTATTACGTTTATAACTCTTATGAAAGGCAGGATGAAATATTGGTAGCATAGAAAGATAAAAAAAAGGGGGGGGACTCTCATGTCCATGACTCAAGAGCCCAAGCCACATAAAATTGTTCTTGCTCAGTTCATAGCAATACATTTCTAAACCCAGGGGTGTCAAACTCGCGGCCCGCAAGCCGGATGCATCATGCGCTAGCCACATCCAAGCCCGGTTTAGCGAAGGGTAAAAAAAGTCATGATACATCACGTGACAACACGAGTTTGACACCCATGTTTTAACCCTTTCCAGGAAAGCAAAGATTCAGAACAAATTTTACTTTCTTGAAGCCAACAAGTATTTACTTCAACATATCTAAAAAGGAAAAATATTCTTAATCCTTTTAAGGATTGTGGGCTGTTGTGGCCTATTTAAACATTCATTGAAAATGCAGCACAAAAGAGTGTCAGCAGACATTCTTAGGACCTTTGAGATATTTACGTGAAATACTAAATGTTGCAGCATATGCAAATTTATAACTAGTCAAGCAAGTTTTCTTTCAAATTAAAAAGAGATATGATTGGACTGAAAGATACCCAGTCATTAGTTCAGCATCTTTTTCTAACTGTTTAACATAATAGCTATGACGATAAGAAAGATAATACAAATGGACCATTTATACAGACCGCTTTCTATATAAAGCACAGTATACAATATTGTATCTGTTCCTAGCTCTCCAAGATCATGTTTCAACAACAGCTGCAAGCAATAATGGTGGTGAATGAGAAAGGACAGATATTAAAACATTAAAGACAGAAAAAAATATTTGTCCTGCTGTAAACCTAAAAGGTAGATGACTACTGAGCAGTATTCACAAGGCATTGACTTGATTATAAATCCTAAAAAGAAGTAGTTTTTGCAAAAAATAGGAAGTCCCACAGCATTTCATTAATGAGTTAAATGCAAATTTGTTCTGTTAGCTCAGATTTTAGAAAAGCCTTCACGTATTGTAAATAAAAATGGAAAATATGATGCATAGTTTTCTCTAAATTTTGAATAAAGCTACAGCATGCAAGAATGAAACAGGAATATTATAAAAAGGCACCAGTATTCCTAAAACAAAGATTTTTTATAGTGCCAGGCCTGCTTAGCCTTCTCCTTCAGGCAAGTTGGCAAGACTTTCAGAATCAAAGAATAGTTTTCCCATGGCTTATGCAGTAAGAATTCACCATGAGTCACTATTCTCAATTTGCTTCAGTTTATAACCTAAGAGGCAGAATGATCTAGACAGCAGTCTGTGTCAAACTTCCTTAGCCCAGTTCCTTTCCAGAACTCTGTGGTTGCACTCTAGCACATTGAGAGAGAGCTTGGGTTTGAGAAACGTTGGTCTGTCCAATTACTATTCAATTTACACAATATGGTCTTCAAGACCATCACTGTTTATTCAATGGACTTAGCAGCTTTAGTAGTGCCTACATTTTTTGCATCTGTTGAAAGCCAAATGGACAATTAGTTCTAAAGACACCCTACTTTTCTTGACCAAGAAAGCAAGCCAAGTTCCCTCCCTCTTTCAAGGAAGTCCCACAAGGCACTTTATTTCTTCAATTTCTAATCCAAAGCCAAAGTTGAAAGGATGTATTTGTCTCAATCTTCTGTGCAAACAAGAACATAATTATCTAATCGGAAATAGCCTAGCAGTTTGAAATTCACTGTGGCTGTCAGCAGTGAACCTATCTGAACAAGTTTCAACAATGACTTGGCTGGTTAATCTGGGCCAGTTAAAAGCCAAAATAAAAAGTACTGGGAAAAATGCCTAAAATTACAAAGAAAAACAAAAATAGTGCCAATTGGATTTGATCATCTTGATTGGGCATAACAAAGACAATTGCAGAGGGGAGCTATGGTCAGCAAGGTTAGGTTGCATTAGAACCAGGTTATTGTAGCAAACAAGATCAGCAATAACATAACTAAGCCTTGCCCAATGAGGTGCTCCCTAAAGATGTTGGCCTACAGTTGCAAAGATGATACGGCTTCTTGGTTGAAAAGATCTTATCAGCCCTCTTCAAGCTTATTGCTAATATTTGAACTATTGTTCTTTTTAATATGTATGAAACTTAAAAAGAACCATTCTTCAACTCATATATTGAATCTGAACCTTAGGTCTTTAAAGACATGTGCATATATGCAAACAATTTCCCATCCAACCAATACATACACCATATACATTTTGTTCAGGCAACTTCCATTTCTGGAAATCTTGAAAAATGACTCCCTGCATACAATTGTTCAATCCCATTCATTCTAATCAGATTATGAATGGAGGGAACAGATGCTTTGTTTGGAAAGCACTAGCTTTTGTGATAGAATAGTTTGCTCCAAAGTCTACCTAATATTTTACTTGGTACTAGAAGTCATTGTTCAGTCATATAAGAAATAAAAGACTAATCTTTCAAAAAACATCTAGTCCTTCAAGAGCAATCAGCAACACTTGAAACCATTATAAATTTCAATATATTTCTCTAGTCAAATGGATGGTGGTTTATATGCCAGCACAGTAACTCATTATTGGCAGCAGCACAAGGCTACCAGTTAAACAATGACTGCTCTGCTACCTTTTAAAGAATAGGAATTGGTCTTCCATTTGACCTAATAAATTATAGTACACATAAGTAATGGAAAAGCAGTTTCAAAACAAAGGATACTTTTAAAATACCCCATATTACAAAAAAAAATAATCTTGGAGCATGTGAAGAATTATAAGTAATTTTATTACATATCCATGAGTAAGTAAAATTTAATTACTAAGAACCAGAAGATCAAAGTTTGAATGTACCAGATGTGCCAATTAACAGTTTTATATATAGACTATATTCTCTATCTATCACCCCAATTAAGTACATCTGGTTTAGATTGGAGAAAAGATAGATGATTTATCATATACCACAATACTTGAGATGCGTCAAAGGTCACAAAAGTTTTTGACATGCAGAACAGCCAGTTGGAAATTTACACACAGAAACATATCAGCTGAGTGCTGTGTTATGTAATATAAAGCAGATCTGAACTTAACCATATGAAGTTCAAAGAGAAACACATGTAAAATTAGGAAATGGATTTTTAGCTTGCAAAAGAGCAACGTATTCTTCTTCAAAACGAAGCAACGAAAATCTATTTCAAAATCCATACTGAGTGTTCCTTTGTAATAATTCATTCATATAATATCAGAGTTGGGAGGCAAAAGGCAGCAATACTCACCCATCATTCCACATGAGAAAAGTGTGGATCCTTGACTCATCTTCTCTGGAGTGTGCTGAAAACAAACATAAGACCTAATCACACATTTTTACAAATTATGATGAAATCCAGGCCATGTATTGTAACATCTTCACTGTCCTAATGGCAGACTGGCTGTAAATTCAAGTATACAAGAAAAGCTGAAGTGACAATGACAATCCTGAAAACATCTTGTTCTACTATTTTGTAGTTTTTACTCATGGTAATGGTTCTCCCTTGAACAATATTCAAAACTGCACAAAGAGCAGTTTTGTGGAAAATATTAAGTTGTAAATCTGTCAACAGAAATAGAAGATATAAGATTTGCTCCACTTTAATTTTTTTTCTTTAGAATTATATTGATTGCTTATTTAAAGAAATAATATTTAAAACTGTATTTTTTTTTAAAAAAAGTATACTATTTCCAAAACATTTCTAAATTGATTTCATAGGGCTGGTCTTGTTCTTAATTGAACAAAATTGAAGCAATAAAAATCAAAATTGTTCCATACAGAATGAGAAATAATCTAAATTGTTTTGTTGTAAATCTTTTTAAACTATTCATTTACTATGCCAGTATCATTGCTGTTGGACTCTTCATTTAAAAAAAGAAAAACAGACAGTGTAGGAATCAATGAGAGAAATTTATCTAGTGACTGCAGTAATGGTTCTAAAGTTTAACTAGCTGGCTCGGTTTTTAATAAATCTTGTTCTGTCCCTTCATATTTTGTTCCTCTTTCCCCCTTCTAAATCATTTAATTTGCCAAAAAAGAGGCAATTTATGATAGAAGAAAAGACACTTAAATTTATATTAACGACGTTGTATTTGGGTACAGCAATAATGTTAATAAATTTTATCTTTCTTTCTTTTTTTTCCCCTTGACTCATGTAACACAATGTATCTATTGAGAAATAAGTTTTATTGAACTAAATAGATTGTGTGCTAAGTAAATTCAAGGTTCACACTGTATGCACTAAAAGTTAAACTGGAGTGCTGTCAAGCAAATAAGTTCCACTAAATTAAAAATGTAACATTTCCAGGAATGTTGAAACACTAGGAAAAGACTGTTTTTTTCCATTTTTTCAAGAAAGAGAGAGAGAGAGAAGTTGGGAGGGGAGGAATGAAATATATACAATGCTTATTTTAGCATCCTTTATAAAGTCACTTTAATTTCAGAAAATGCATAACATGTAACTTGGGATCTCATAAACATATGTTTGTTGTACAAAATGCTAAAGGGGGAGAAGTGGGAAGCAAGGCTCAAAATATATTTATTGCCACGAGGTGTTATTTAATCAATCTCTGTAGCAATCCCATCCCACATTCATTGACAGTCAGCCACATCTGAGTTGCAATTAATGAGGCATGGCTTTGATTACATATGCTGGCATATTATCTAAAACATCTTCACTTTCTGCTCGTTACAAAAGTTGAAATCCTTTTAGAATAAACTGGGAAGGATGGCTAGATAAAGCAGAAGATTACCCACATGTGACCGCTTATTAAAGTTTGGAATCTATGAGAAGATAGGTAAAATCCAGGGAAACAAGCAGGATACTTTTGCATCAGGGATACATTTTTCACTAAGGAATATGCTTAGCCACAGAACATAGAATTTTAATTTTAAGTTATTTCTGCCTCTTGCTATTCGAGCCTTATATGAGCTGTGGTGGCACAGTGGTTAGAATGCAGTACTGCAGGCTACTTCTGCTGACTGCCAGCTGCCAGCACTTCAGCAGTTCGAGTCTCACCGGCTCAAGGTTGACTCAGCCTTCCATCCTTCCGAGGTTGGTAAAATGAGGAGCCAGATTGTTGGGGGACAATGTGCTGACTCTGTAAACCACTTACAGAGGTCTATAAAGCACTGTGAAGTGGTATATAAGTCTAAATGCTATTAGTAAGTGCGATTGTCTTTGCTGTTTATTTTCTCTATACAAGCTCAGTAATGTGTCATGCAACTTGGAAACTTTACAGAAGAGTTGCTTCCCAAATACAAGCATATCAACATCATATAGAATTTCCCTTTTTCCCATCCCCTGGGAGATCTTCTTAAAGCACAGCTGTGGTTTGAATCTTTTCTATCTTTTTACCTTCTTAACCACTGAATATTTTACATGTGACAAGCATCTAAAATGAAAATATGTTTATGTTCTTTTTTAAAAATGAAATTTAATTTTATTCATCGCCTGTGAGATTGGTCTTTCTACCAAAGGGAAGTGGAAACAGCTCATTATCTTAGCCAGATACCTCAGAACCACGGGGCCAGGATGATGCTGCAGCATTTATTTCATTTATTTCTCTTCCTTATTTTCATTCTAAATTTCCCAGCAAAGTAACTCAGATAGCAGGAGCCTTATCTCTCTCACAAACAGGTTAAGGGAAGGATACAAGTTTATTTATTTATTTAGCGTATGACAAATACATGGACTTATAGTAGTTCAAATATTGGGCCGGTGTAAGCTCTTGATGGATATGTATGTTCATACCAGTGGTGGATTGCTACCGGTTTGCCCCGAATCGGGCAAACTGGTAGCGGCGGCGGCAGGAAGTTCCGCCTGGACATCTCTACGCATGCGCAGAAGCGTCGTGCGTGCACCCACTAGTGAACGAGTAGCGAACAAAATTGAAACCCACTACTGGTTCATACACATACCAGAAGATACACCAACTCAGGAGGTGTAACTGGGTTGTTTGGATCTAAAGGGCTTCTGGAAAAGGAAGCTGAGACTGCCACCCTTTTACCTTACAGGTTCAACTCTGATTTCATAAATCTTGCATACTAACAGTTTTTCAAATCCTATCTTTATTATTTAATATATTTATAACATTTTGACAAAAAAATATTTGCCAATATTGAAATAAGTTTCTCTACTCATTTGTCTTTAGTTTCTTTCCTGATCTAGTATAAGTATTTCAAAATTCAAAAATCTGTTTTATAACTTAATAACCATGTTATTAAGCATTGTTTAAAATTAACACAGTAGGGTATTTCCCATAATCATTTTTCACTACATTGAAAAACTGCAATCCTTTTAATTTTATGGTATATTATAAAGAAAAACAACAAAACAACAACAAAAACTCTGGGGTTTTCCTTATTTTTTTCATTTTTTCTGGCCCTTACTTTGAAAATCTACATTTATCACTTATTCATAAGGCAAGAACAAGATGAAAATGAGGAAATGAGACATTTTAAGATAGACATTTATATCTGTCTTAACTGCAATTTCATTTCATAATGATTAAACCATTTATCAAAATCAGGAAGTAAAGGAGTACGTTATTCATCATTTACAATACTTCTCTTACAATAAGGAAAAAAATATTTTCTGAATTTCTACTCAGATAACTTGATCCATATACTTTGTGAACAGTAAGATGTTTTTCTGTTTATCTACACCTGCTTTGCAAAAGTTTTCTTGGATGTCAGGAAATAACATATTATTGCTATGTTAAAACATGCAAGACACTTACTATTCATCAAAATATGCTGCCTAAAAAAGAAGCCAAACAAAAAATTGGCATTAAATCCCTATTTCTATGCTGAGAATAAAATAAGGGGGGATATGTGTATACACAACTACATGCAAGAGATTAATTATTATGTGAGAACACAAACAATGAAGGAATATACATAGAATTACTGTTGAATTAGAATTATTTGGTGAAAGGTGAAGTGGATGTTCTCTAGAGATCTAATTATGTTGACTGTGATATTTTAAAACTAATCCATATTAATGAATAGTACGGTAGAAGATATTTAAATTTAAAATTGGGATGTATTTTATTATTTTTAAAATAGATTTTTATTACATCACAGTTTTAGGGAGTCCCCAGTTAACGATGATAATTGGACTAGAATTGCCATCACTAAACAAAGTGGTCATGAAGTGAGTTACAGATTGCAATCCCAACAGTCCTCTTTGCCATCGTTAAGCAAGGTTTGTGGGTTGTTAAGTGAGGCACTCCTTGCAACTTCCTGCCAACTGCCCATAACCAAAGTCATGGAGAAGCAATCAGGAAGTTGCCCTTGACTTGCAAGCAGGCCAGCAAGAAGAGAAGTAGCTGCTGTTGGGTAGGGGGAGGGTGCACAAAGGGTGTGCAAAGGGACATTGTAGAGTGGCGCAGGGTGTGTGAAAGGGTTGGGGGGAGCCCAGTGGTGAAATGTAAAATTTGTTACTATTGGTTCTGTGGGCGTGGCTTGGTGGGGGTGGTGGCAATATGACTGAGTGGACGTGGCCAACTTTCTATGTTTTTATGTTTTATTTTTAAAACCATTTTTTCTACAACCTCTTTGGCGAAAGAGGTTGTAAAAAAATGCTTTTAAAACCTCTGATGATCCCAGCTGACTTGCCTGATCGGCAGAGGCTTTTTTTCCTTTTAAAAACATTTTTTCTATAACCCCTTCGGCCGAAGAGGTTGTAGAAAAAATGCTTTTAAAAGCCTCTGGTGATTCCAGCTGAGCCGCACGATCATCAGAGGCTTTTTTTCTTTTACTTTTAAAAGCATTTTTTCGGCCAAAGAGGTTGTAGAAAAAATGCTCTTAAAAATAAAAAAAAAAGCCTCTGATGATTGTGCGGCTCAGTTGGGCAATTGGGGCGGGGGGACCAGGGATTTTTGCTACCGGTTCTCCAAACCACCCACCTCCATCGCTACCGGATCGGGTGATCCGGTCCGAACCGGGAGCATTTCACCCCTGGGGAAGTCCATGCAACATGAGCACAGTGTTCTTGGAGGCTTGGAGTGTTGAGACTTACCCAAGCAACTTGTGATCTTCCCTGCCTGCTTGTCCTCTGACTTGGCTTGGTTGGCAGAGAAGGTCACAAATGATGAACATGTGACCTTGGGACGCTGTAGCCATCTTGTAAGCTGGTTGCCAAGTGCCCAGAACATAGTCACATGACTGCAGGGGTGCTGTAATAGCTGGAAGCTCAAGGACCAGTTGTTAACTACACATTTGTTATTGAGGTCTACCTGTAACTGTTCTGAAAACCCATCACAGCAGCCTTGGCTTTCTGCAAGTCTCTCCTTGCTGCTTTGCATGTGAAGAAATAAATTACAAGGGTCTCTTCGTAATTTGCCATAAAGGTCGGTTTCCTGCTTCAGTATAATTTAAAGGAAACATATTACAATTTGCACATATCTTGTTAACCACTGTATCAAAATTGAAATGTGATCCTAATTAATGTCTTATTTGATAACTGATTATAATTTGCACAAACTATGATTTCTGGCATCTTCCATGTGTAACGGAAACTTCAATTTATTACAACATGAAACATTTGCAGATGAAAGGAAAGAGAGGGATGTGGAATGGGTGGCATTTAAGGCAACATTTGTACATGTTTATCTTTTCTCTCTCTTTTCTTTAATGCCATAACTCATAGTAGCAAAAATTACTAGTTTGCTTTTAGATTACAATGGTGAAATTGCAAGCAATCCCTTGGGAAGCTTCAACCAGCCCCTGCAAGCACCAGCAAGCATTACAAGGCATTCTAAGACAGCTTTATGAAGACAGTGCTGTGTTCAGAAAAAAGGAAAACAGGAGGAAAGGTTTGCTGGAGAAGCTGGCTCTGAGAAGAAGACAGCAGAACATGAAAGGTTGGTGAAAGGCAGTTGGGTAAACAAATATGGGATGGACTGGGGTGGGCTAGGCTGGGCTGGGCAGCAAATGAATGCTTGCTGACATTTGCTGGCCAGGGAGCCATGTGGGGTTGGGAGAGAAGGCAGCTGGGCAAATGAATGCTGGCTGGGGGCAGGCTGGGGTGCCTCCTAGGATATAGCAAGCAGCCCTACAGCCAAACAATTCTGAGGCTGCTTGTTGCCCCACAAGGCAGAGTGTAGGATGGCCAAACGGGCATAGATGGGGAAGAAGGAGGAGGAGGAAATAGTAGGTGGTGGTGCAGGCAGTCCTGACCTTATTGAGGCTCGGTGTTCAGGGACCAAACCCAAAAGGGCTTGGAGGTAGCTGCTTAACGGCCCAATATTCTTGGTTAATTACCCAACGGGGAATGCTGGGAGTGCTGCTGTAAATCAGTGCAGTCACATAATGTCTCACTTTATGAACATATCAATTTATGGCAAGCAATCCCAGTCCCAGTTATGGTTGTAAGTTGAGGGCTGCTTATGGGCAAGGCAATACCATTTTCTAAATGTGATATTGCATGGTATGAGAGCAGCTCTGTAGCGGACAAAAAAGCTCTACAGAGAATCATTAAAACTGCCCAGAATATAATCAGGCTCCAGCTACCAGCCCTGGATGACATCTTCGAATCTCGCTGTTTGAGAAAGTTGCATAACATTCTCAGAGACTCTTCCCATCCTGCTTACAATCTTTTTGGACTGTTGCCTTCTGGCAGAAGATACAGAACAATTAAAACTCGGACCACACATTTTCTGAATAGTTTTTATCCCAGAGCTATAATTGCACTCAACAATGAACTAAAGGGCCACCATGAGTGAACTGTTGGACAGTACTACTTGGTCTGTTGTGTGGATGTTTGGGTGGTTTAGGGGTGGAGAATTGTGGTGGGTGGGAGTGTGTTTGGGGATTGTTATGTGTATTGGACCTGGTCTTTGGGTGTTAAGTGAATTTCATTGTATGGGTATACTGAGTATACACGTACAATAACAATAAAGTTATTTAATATTTTAATATTGGGCATACAAAACTCTTCTTGTTCGCTCATTATTATGCTCACATTGGTTTAGAGCCACACAATCAATATAGTTCCATATGTTGCAGTCTAAAATGGGAGCAGAGCCCTGTAATCTGAGAGACATAAATGCTAGTATATAAACTAAGCCATCAGGGTGACATGAACTCTTACCAGTTCAGTCCTGCATGATAGAGAATCAGCACCTTTGTTTTCCAGAGTTGTAGTAGTTAAGATCATCACCATGGTAACAAAGTCATGAACTCGGGTCCATTCCAGTAGAGGTAAAGGTCACAATTGGCCATATTAGGCAGAATCTCCCATTCAGTGCATTTTTCCAGATGAAAGGATCAATAGCACCAATTCCCATCTGTTTTGTCGACTGGACAGCTTGACAAAAAGTAGTCCAAAATATTCACTTTCTGGAAGGAGGGGGGGAGGAGATAAAACACAAATACTCTGTAGTTATTCTTCAATTCCACAAATCATTGCACAAACTTTATATCTTTTGTGGGAAGTTTGCCCTTGCTCTTGCAATAAATCTGACAAATCCTTGCATTTCTCATGTGTACCAGAGAAGAACACAGTGACCATAGGATTAAATTATACCTGCAGGAAGAACAGACAAACCCTTTCCTTCCTATTTGAACTCTGCAGTTGCAAGAGACAGACTGTTAATTAAGGAGGACAGTGAGTAAATGGGGAGCAGTACAGTCCTGGCAGCAATCAGTGAAGTAAGAAGAAAAGAAAGCTGTATATGCTGGCAACCCAGAAGGAAGAATCACAGGCAGGGGCTAAATAATTCCAAGTTACCTCTAAATTCTAACTTTTAAACAAGGAGCTGTAAGTGTGTGTGTGTGTGTGTGTGTACACATATATACATACGCTTTAGAAATCAGACTATTAAAACATGAAATACAGTCATTACAAATGGCTCCAGCTATAGGAAATACTCTCCCTCTCCCTCTCTCTCTCTCTCTCTCTCTCTCACACACACACACACACACACACACACACACACACACACAAATAGACCAAGGGCCCTGCTATGAAAGACACCTGTATGAAAGTGTGCTTCCACAGATAAGCAGGTATCCATGCCCCAATTCAAGCCATCTCAAAGGTAATGAAACATTTTTGTGTCGTAGTATATACTAAGCAAAAGAATATATTTTATTTGACGTGTCTTGGATTATTAGTTGATAGTGAGTTGAGGGGAAAATAGGGATTCCTCATTGTGTAGAACAGCCTATTGGTTTTTCAATTTGCACACTGATTTGCATAACAAAGGTACATATGCTATATTCTGAGTCTATGGAATTAGATAAAATAGAATAGAATTCTTTATTGGCCAGATGTGATTAGACACACAAGGAATTTGTCTCCGATGCATAATCTCTCAGTGTACATACAACAATAGATGGATCATTATCATAGTCATTGTAAAAATATATTCATCATAAAACATTAAATACAACACTTAGTGATAGCCATGGATACTAAATAAGTAATCAACAGAAATCATACTAGGACACTAAGTAAACAATATAAATCGTAAGATAAAAGCAACGAAGTTATAGTCATAAGAAGAAAAGGAGATATATAATAGGGAAGATGAAAATAATGATGGTAGTACTGCCTTTCTAGATAGTTTGACAGTGTTGTGGGAATTAGTTGTTTAGCAGAGGGATGGCATGGGGGGAAACTCTCCTTATGTTCAGTTGTTCTGACGTGCAGTGCTCTATAGCATCGTTTTTGAGGGTAGAAGTTGAAACAGTAACAACAAAACTATCAGAGCATTTCACCAAGGCTGCCATTGGCGGTGCAATCTTGAAGAGAAGAGCTATCTTATCTTATCTAATCTTCAGAAAAGATAAGATAACCTTTATTGTCATATTTTTCTGTGGGACTCTGGCATACATTAAAAGTGAAATTCTGTTGCTTACTCTCAAAAGTGTACAAATACCTAACACACATATAGATATGCTATAAACATACATATGTATATACTTATACATTAACATATAAATACATATAAATATTAATCACTGTCCATCTTGAATACACAGCGGAAAGAAGCAGCTTGAGAGTTCACAAGGTTGATACTGTATACAATTAAAAGCATTGGCTTTAGTGAACAGCATGAGAAGACACATCAGCAATACTTACATGCATTAGGGAGATTTCTGCAGTACTGATTTATGGGTAGCGGTTTTACAGTGAGAAATAAGATACAGAGAGAGATATAGCTAGGATAAGAAGGAATTTCCTGACTCTGGGAGCCATTAAGTAGTGAAACATTCTGCCTCCTGAAGAGCTGTGTGCTCCATCAGCAGAGCTTTTATAAAAGATTGGATAGCCGTTTGTATGAAACAGTATGTGGATTCCTGCACCGGACAGGAGATTGGCTAGAAGACTCTTCCAGAATTACTTCCAACCCTGTGATTTCATGATCTACATCTCTGTAGTACTGGCCTGGTTCTTACGCAAAACAACAACATAGCTTGCTTTGCGTTATACAAATGCACCCTTAGGATAAATGTGTCCTTTATTTGGCAACAAATTACTATTTGAAGCTATAGTTTAGTCATTTACAAATCCTAACTTATCAAATAATAACAAACCATAGCTTGCTATTGCATCTGAATTCAAAATTCTCAACTTTTGTTTGGTGCCACATCCATTCCTTCTGGTTCTTCTTGGCATGAGAATTGGCCAAACAAGCTGTGATTACTTTGCTAAGTGGCTTGCTTAAAAAGTTAGAGTTAAAACATATACATATTCTGACAATATTATATAATCGAGGTCCAGCAGGATGATTCTCCTTTGGAATGAAATTAGAAGTTGAATAACTATTTTGTAATTCATGAATTTGTTTACACATGATTCAATTTACTCTTTCTTTTTCAATTTATGTAATGTTCTAGATGCCTTCAAACCCTTTCAAACTGAAATTCAAACAACTAAAATACATTTATATGAGCTACAAGTAGAATAGGACAGCAGTCATATAGGCAAGAAAATATTTTTTTCAGCTTGTGGGAGACCCAGCAGCTAAATACTTAAAATACAAAAATGAACAGATTACAAATAAGATTAATTTGAAAACAATTTTCCAACAAAACTCCATAATCCTGTTTAAAATGCTGCTTTTTGCCAATATAAAGAAAAGGGGGAAAGTCATTACCTAAAACACACTAAACTTTTATTCTCTAAAATGCAATTAAATTCAAGCAGTCTTATATAATGGAATGGAATGATTAGTATTAGAACTCAGTAAGAGCCAAAATTAATTCTCTCCTCAGCTTTTTTTTTTTTTTTTGATTTGATTTATATGCCGCCCTTCTCCGGAGACTCAGGGCGGCTTACAGTGCATTAAGCAATAGCCTTCATACTTTTGTATATTTATACAAAGTCAGCTTATTGCCCCCACAAACTGGGTCCTCATTTAACCTACCTTAGAAAGGATGGAAGGCTGAGTCAACCTTGAGCCTGGTGGGATTCGAACTTACAGTAATTGCAGACAGCTGGTGTTAATCATTATGCTTTTAGTCTGCTGAGCTAAACCAGACTCCTAAATCAAGCTTATAAATCACATTCTTCTTGTTTATTTGTATTTGAATGCACAAGTAAGTGCCATTATGAATATTCAATTAAAGGTCAGTCGGATAGTAAAAAAAAATTGTCTACTCTTTGTTTGATCAGAACTAGGTTCCCCTAGAGAACTATGAAAAGAATAAAATCAATACATTTTCTCAGTATTTACTATAGAAAAAAATGAAATATGATGGAGTTTGATCTTTGTGAGTATAATCAAATACAGTTTGCCCTGTACCTTAGCCCTATACCAAGGCTAAGAGGAAAGAAATGAGTTGAAATGGCTAACAGTAATTTCTGAGAAATTCAATCTGAGAACTGGAGCAGGTCTAGGTATATTTTCAGATTGCCTATTTGCTCTTAAAGAATAAGCACCTTTCATATCTTACATGTCTCAGAAAGTTAACACAAAGAACAAGGGTTAGAGGCCATCTTTTTTCAAGCAGAAACACTTCAGACTGATTAAGAATTCCTTTGAATGTTACAAGAAACAGTAATTAGCTATGCTCCTTTTGTGTGTGTCTCAGTATCACGCTGTACAATCAATTCTTGATTATAATCTGAATTGGACCAAATAATGAATGATGAATTGGACTTTAAAATCTTACAAAATTTCATTGAACTTCCTTCCATACATGGAGTGATAGGAAAAGAGGTTTGCCTGGTAGCAACTACTTCAATAATACTGCAAAATAGACAGAAAGGAATATCTAGATAATGAGGGAAAACCCTACTAATTTTTATTTAAATAGAAATAAATAGCTATAGATGCTGTACATATGCAAGGCCTTAGAAGCTCAAAAAGTACAACCATTACTGCCTGGTGAGACAAAGACAGAAGAAAGAATGGAAAGTGAGAAAAAACATATAAAAGTAGAAAGAGAAAAAAAGTATAATGAGAGATTAGAGCTAAGCAAAGGGAAAAATAGAATTATTAGCAGCAAGCAGATTTTGCCAAATAAAATTATCTTGGTAACTTATAACACTTACTGAAGATAAAAACCTGTAACTATGATTTATAAAAAACTACCAGTAAAAATCTCATGAAAATGAGAATATTCTGAAAAAGAATTACTGATGTACAGTATTTTATTCTGTATTAATTATTTAGGAATATCACCACTGCCTATTTATTTTTCTTTGAAAAATAAATTTTCAAAATTTATAAATAAATTTCAAAATAATTTCAAATTTCAAAATAAATTTTCTTTTTTTGAAGGCTAATTCAAGCTGTTCAGATTTTCTCTTAAAACTGCCTTTCCCTGGGGGGGAAAAAAGTGTGCAACATAAATGTTGACCACTACACTTAACATACAATCAAGACACTTTTTCATATTAAGAAGAACTCTGAGTGTAAGAATTATGATGTAGTTAAAGACAATCCATAGTTGTTGTTAAAAACAAATGTGGAAAATTATATCTGGTTTTAGTAGCTCATGCCAGAAAAACCACTAGGGAGGATGCTGTGAGCTATAGTGGCATCAGGACATTTCTTCCATTCTATCTGTGCCCTGCACAAACCAAATAAAATAAAACTAGTAAACGGTGGGTCAACGGAAGAAAAAATAGTCGATTTTCCTACTGTTTTGTTCCAATTGTCACTCCTGCAGTTATAAATTTAAATACTACATGCAGACATAAAGTCTAGTACTGCCAAATGCCTATTTAACATGAACTTTTATACTACCATTTTGCCAATATTAAAATTTCTTTTCCACTCAGCACTTCTATTTTTGAAGAAAGAGTGCAGCTTCAGTGCATATTCAGTGCTGCATTACTTGATATTTGTACCTATCAGAAATGTTCACCAATATTAGGAGGTGGCAGCTCCACATGCTTGGTGGCCAATATCTCCTGCAGCAAGATAGAGGCGATGAGAAAGTGACCTCTGTAAGACCTCTTGCCCGACCTCATTCCTACAGGCTAAAGCTACCAAGCTAGTGACCCCAAAGAGTCCTGAACCTTGACACAAAACCAAGAAAGTTGAGTTTCTGATTGGTTAAATTCACAAAAGCAGAAACATACACGAACTAGTGTTACTAAGCCAGTGACCTTCCAGTGCCCTCTCCCATGACATTTTATTGACAAGCAAAGGGTCCTGAATCATTCACCTCCCAGAGTATCCAGAACATTAATTTAGCCAGCCAGTGGAACTGACTTAGTTATGTCAGACAAATGCGTGACTTCACCTCAGAACTGTTAACTAGCAAAGCAAAAGGGAAGTCTTTGAAAGTACAGCAGCTAATAATTGATAGCATACCAGCAGAATTTGAAACAAATCATGTACCAATGTCAAGTAATGAAAGAAGATCTGAGCAACTGAATTTCATAAACCAATATTATGGAAGTTTCCTGGGAGGGGGGGGAATGAAAGAGGAGGAGGAAGAAAAACAGGAGGTTCTCTGCTCATCTGGCAGCATAAAAATGAGCCCCTCACCCTTCTTTTCACTTGTCATTCTCACAATAAAGCAAGAGCCAAGTCTAAAACAAAGACGGGAAGAATGTCTGAGTAAGGAGCAGTTTTATAGAATCACCATCCTGACCCTGGTCCAGTCTAGATGTGCTGGATTACAACTCCCATCATTATCAGCTACTGTCAGCTTTCTGTACCATTGCACTTCAGGAATACTGAAACTGTAGCCCTCCAGATGTTGATGAAATAGAGCAGGGGTGTCAAACTGGCAGCCCATGGGCCAGATGCATCATGCACAGACCACGCCCACCCCAGCTCCGCAAATGGGGAAAGCATCACAAAATATCATGTGACAGCAACGTGACGCCAAGAGTTTGACACCCGTGAAATAGAGCTTCTAGAGCTTTTCATTGTTGACATTCCAGCTTGGCTTACTAGAAATTGTAACTCCTCTAGGTGGCCACGCATTATGGACCACGTGTTAGGTGAAGTACCATAGTAGCAGCAGTAGCTGATTTAGTTTGGAATTAAATTTTATTAAAAATTATTATTTTTATTAAAAAGACTGACAATTAGTTAATGCCATCTTTCAAGGCAGCTGTTTTCTACAAAATGAATTGTTTTTATCAGCACTTGGCTTGCACTGGGAGTAGAGAAGCAATTAAGTTCTGAAAAGGGCAGAGCGCTGTTTTCTTACACTGATAAAAACAGTAAGTACTCTAGGGAGTTTTCTTGACATTGTTAATAATTAATGAAATATCATAAGAGAAACTTATGAGAAAGGAATGTTAGATGAATATATTCACCAAAGATTCAAGAGTTATGTACTCATCTCTATGTAGCAGGATATATAGCAGTGCAATTTTCATTTTCCCCCCTTCAAATGAGAGCAAAACAGGCAAACTTTTTTTAAAAAAACTCTTTATTTTGCTGTATCTCATGGTATTAATTTCATCTCAGCTGCAAACATTTATATAACTGTGGCATTTAAATAGTCAGTGGGCATAAGGCAAGTGCTATAACCACTTTAGAATATAGCAGACCACATGGAAGTCTACAAGTTATTTGAATTATAAGTCTTATCAACCTAGATAACATGACCAAGACAAAAGAATTCCAGTTCTAAAGATCTGAAAGATACCACTTAACCAATCACTGATATATAAGAATATATGAATTTGCATATTATTATTTGCATATCTCAATCTCCAGCTAAGGTCCACTGAAGTGCTTTTATAAAAACAATGATTTAAGACACAGAAATCATGCATTCTACCACTGTGTTCTTTCAACCTGTATTGTGCTATTGTTTTACAGGAGTAAAAGAATGCTTAAAAGACACTTGGAAATATTTATCAGTAAGTTAAATATAAGCTATATGTACTCATTAAATTCATATGCTGCCCAGAGTCACTTTTGATGAGATGGGCAGCTATATAAATGTGATAAATAAAATAAGTTCTGCACTACACCACCATACCAAGAAGCAGTATGGTGTTTTAAAACCCATTTTCCTACTCTGGAGCAGCAGTTAAATGTTATCTAGAATCAAAACAAATTTTGTCCAAGGATAATTATATTTTCCTTAAAGTAATGATTAATGCTTTTGCAGAAACTCAAAAGATTTGCAATGATAATGCAAGTACAGGCAAAATACATCTTAAAAGGACATCCTGTTACATAGTTGAACCTATATAAACATGTGGGAAGAATATAAAGAAATAATATATTTGTTTTCTTCACCCTAAATTGAAGTTTTACTTAAATGCACATTTGACTTTTCAAAAAAACAACTGCAGGCCTAGTTCTTCAGTTTTCAGATGCTTGGGGAACGAGAATTTAATCTCTTTGTCCCTGGGAAAAAGTTATCTTGATGCCCTTCCAAAAACTTTTTCAAGAACAGCATTAGCCTTCCCTTTTCCACACAGCAGTCCTGGGATTTGATATTACATGAGTCCAAAACTATGCCACGTTCTGCTATAATGCTAGTAATTAAACTACGAACTGGCAATTTTATTATAAAATATGCATGCCGTTATGCTTGAAAAATGGGCTCGTGCTTACTTTGGTCGCATCAATATGCTACAAAATCTCAGATTTATAAATATTTTATTACTTATTTGATTTATATGCTGCTTTTTTCAGTGGTTCAATACTACATACATAGCAATCCTCCAATTTATACTAACACTACACCATTGTCAACAGGTTGGGTGGAGAGAGAATAAATAATGCAAATTCACCCAATGGTCTTCCATGCCTTGAGGGGACAGTTTTAAATTAGGTCGCTGTCCATAGTTTAACTACTATACCACTTGGTCAAAAAGCTAGACAAAGAAACAAGCAGCTACCACAATTAAAAGTTTGTATGTTTACAAAATATTTTTGTCCCATGAAGGAAACAAGTGGACATTTTGGAGGAAAAACCTGTTAATTTTGTGAGACAACCAGATAAAAAACTTCTATTTGATAATCTACAACAGGGGTGTCAAATTTGCAGCCCGCAGACCGGCTGCATGACATGCTGGCCCTGCCCCCACCCGGTTTAGCAAAGGGGGGGAAAGTCCAAATACGTCACATGATGCCACCGTGACGACGTGAGTTTGACACCTCTGATCTACAATATCCATACAGTCACCCATATACTTACATTCATATAGGCAAGCACATTTATAAATACATCACCTCTTCTGCTTTTATAGATGGCAGATTGCTATTTATTTAATATTGGTAATAAGAGTGCCATTAATAGACAAAACTTCCCTTTTGAAGAAAGAATGGATGCAGAAACATTTTTTGTCTCCTTGAAGTGGACCTAAAATAAACTGCAAGTCAATAAATTATCCAAAATGAATCATTCCCGGGAATTGTCAAGCAGCCACATTTTGAATGTCTTAAAATGTTCCAGCCATCTCATCTTAAGCACATTGTAGCAACTTGGCAGTGGAATGTGGTCAGGAGGCATACATATTTTCAGAAAAAAAGTTCTAATTAATTTGGAATCATGCATCTCCTTCCATAGACTGTAGACCAGGAGTGTCAAATTCAATTTCAATTTAAGGACCACATCAGGGCTGTGGTTGACCTCAGGGGGCCGGATGGGCGTGACCAACTGGGTGGGTGGGGTTGGCCGACTGGGTGTGGGTGGCCAACTTGACGCCACTCCCCAAACTGCTGGCATGTTTCCTCTTTGCATTGGATAGACTGGGCCGAAGCCACTCTGGCTCGATGTTTCCTCTCTGTATTGACTAAATACGGGCTGACACGGGCCAGCCCCTTACATTTTTCAGGACGGCCCAACGGGCCGGATCTGACCACATTGCAGACTGGATACGGCCCGTGGGCCTTGTGTTTGACACCCCTGTTCTAGACCCATGTATGCAGAACTTATATTACAGGCTACTGTAATATAAGTTTTCCCTAAGCAAAACTTTCCTCTAACATGAAGCTTCTCAGATACATTACCTTTCATCTCCTCTCTGGCTTTAATTAGATAAATGTTATGATTGCAGTGTAAGCTCCAATGCTTAAGGAATGGTGGGTGCCTCCTAGCCACTAAGGCATTATGATGTAATGGGATGTACCATTCACGTCTTGCCCGGTAAACTAATCTTTCAATCATTTTATTCAAACTGTATTTTATTGGTCTTTCCTTTGCTGTTCCACTAAGTCATGGGGTCTATTTGAGTTTGGCTTCTGTGCCATGGTGCAATCCAGGCATTTCAATTTATAAACCATATTTACGCTCAGGACATATTGCAGACCCAAACTAATCGTGGCTTATTCAACAAATAGCTAAACAAATGACATATCAACATCCTCATCCTTTTCTTTTTCCAAGGTACTCCTGAATTATACAAGGAAAAAGACAATCAAGACTGCGATTAAATTCCCACAGTTCAGAAAAAAAGTCAAATATTACTGATGTATTAAAGTATTAAAATTATGGGTTCCATCTATGTTTTTTATTTATTCAATTTATGTAACTGTCCATCTCATGTGTGACTCTGGGTCAGTTTTAAAACCTCAAGATTAAACAAAATATAAATACAAATAAAAAGCAACATAAAAAACTAATATCCTGTAAATTAACTTCAAAAAATTCGATTTTATGTGGAATTAGTACCTTCAAAAAAACATTAAATATTTCAAGTAGTTCATTACTTATATAATTTGGGCTAGTGGCTAAAAAACACCAGGCTAAAAAGCAGGAGACAGTGAGATCTAGTCATGCCTTAGCCACGAAAGCCAGCTGGATGACCTTGGGCCAAGCATTGTCTCTCAGTTTTCCTCATCTCACAGGATTGTTGTGGGGAAAATAACAGCAGGAAGGTGTGTTAGATATGGTAGTCACCTTGGTTGTTTGTAAAAATAATAAAAACAGGACACAAATAAATTAATGTGCCACATCCATTTTTTGAGGGGTGGGAGAGATTGTTCCTAGGATATAGTTTCATCTGAGTTGAAAGCAAGTTACATAACCCAACATAGTCAAAATCCTCCCCTCAGACAAATTCTCATGCATTCCATCTCTTTTCTTTCCTTTTAACTACATCTTCTCAACCTATTCCTACACAATGTTTAAAAAACATAATAGTTCCTTTCCATGCATAGTAATAGCACTGTTGAGATGGCAATCACAAACACTGGCAAGAATAACCATACATACTCAATATGTGGAAATTGGAAACTTTGAGCTAATAATTGTTTTTCCATACTCCATACAAAATCCCAAATAGCAAAATAAAATAGAAAGAACCAAAGTTTATCATGCTCTCTACAACAATTATTAAATACATATGTTGCTATGGGTTTTCTTCGTATTGTAAAACAAAACAATGACCCATTTTTTCTTATTAAGTGTCTCTAAAATCACAACTGTTATGTGTGGAATTTAAGATAATTGTCAGAATATAACAGCAGCTATTTATCTTCTAATATACTAATCTATTTTGCAGTGCTAGACTCAGTGTAATGCTTAGCAAATCTTTATAATAAACACACACTTGGATTATAATGGGAGTAATCCAGTATTAATTCAATTTTATTAGAAACAAATTTAACAATTAAATGAATATGAAATCAAGCAACTAACTCAAACAAATAATGCAATTACCAAATGATCCGCAAACAAGCAGTAGAGCATGGCGTCATATGTATTATGGGACCTATTTTATTTGAACCAATAAAATAAATGCACAAAATGATGCATCTTGATGCCCTCTTAAACCACAAAGTCAATTCCCTCTTCCATGATTTCCATTATTAATCTAAAATCATCTGTTTTATAAAGAAAAATGTTCTTTGTGGGCATCGTTTAAGAGTCCCAATGTTTCAAAATACATGTTCCTTCTCAACTAGTAGCTACGTTTACTCACTATGCTACACCAAACCTTGCTTTAATGATAGTTTGCTGAAGGAACCATAGTTAAGTGGTTCTCAACGCAAGATTACGATTTAGTTTATTATACAGTACTACCTTCTATAGTCTGAAATAAAATAGATACCATTATATCATTATGACACTGCAAGCTACCGCCTGTCTGGAGGCAGTTACTGAGATAGTTTGATTAACATAAACTGATAAGCTTCCTTTAAAAAAAAGCTTTGTGAACAAAGTAGAGACAACTGAAGACAAACATCTAGTATCATTCTCACTGTAAAGCAAATCCCTTTAAATAACTGCTTGTTCAACAGCATGTCTTCAAACTAAATTCATTATTTCACAACTACCATTAAGTTGGCAGCTGAAGTTCCTTCTAGCAGATCATGAAGGACATCACTTGCAACTCTCCAAAGAAAACTATAATATTAGTCTATAATATTAGTCTATAATAGCCATGCCAAAGAGAGTACTCTGCAGATATGTCTGTCTGCATTACCATAATCCTAGGCATTATGTTCATTGGCTTGCTGATGAGGGATGATGGGTGTTAGTGTCCAACAGTAACCGTTTGACTAAAGCTGATCTATTTATTTGGCTTCTTTAAGAAGACAAGTACTGACTAGCCAGTAATAAGATATTTTTACCCACTTGTGGAGAACAGCTGTTCAGTCTTCTCTCCTCAATCCTATTTGTTACTGTGAGTCCCGTTACTCTGTCTACATTTTATTTAAAATGAATTGTTGTGATACCCTGTATAAATCTGGCTGGAGAGCGGGAAAGGTAAGGTTGAACACTATTTTTAATATAATTTATGTGAATTTCTTATCCATTAATCAAGCATACTTCACAATCTTGTGCTGGAGTTTTACTACTATCTATGATACAATTTCCCTATGTCATTCTGTAAGCAGCTGAACATTAATCTAATTTATTAATTAAATTTATCTGCCACCCAACTCCCAAAGACTGAGAGTTTGTTTTTTTTTAAAAAAAATTTTTTAAAATTTTGTTTGATTATTTTAATGTATATAGAATGATCTCAGCAGTTCAGGACTCCCCTGCTTGAGGGCAAATATAATTAGGATAGCCAGAGAGTGCATGACTCTAAAGACCAGCAAAGATGCACCAGGTACCCAATCTCTTCATTTGTTTTTCTATGACTTTATGTGGGGCAGGCAGAATGCAAACAATAACAATACCCAATGCTCAAGCATCTAAGAGGTAAACAAGAAAGAAAAAACAAGAAAATGGATCACAGTTGTTATCAAGTTGGCCCTAGCCTGGCTAGAAGCCTATTAGTTCAAGAAGAAAATTGAATGCAAATCTATCATTCATTCCTCTGGATAGAAATTCTCAATGAATCCATATTTAATCAAAAATATACATCTTGTGTAAACAGATGTCTATTTTTCTATGGTGACTTTTTTTTAATATAAAAATAAAAGAGAAGATTAGGAAAGAAATTTATTACCTTATACTTCACATAATTACGGCTGCCAGAATTTCATTTGCAGAAAATTGGAAACAAAGATTTGCTCCAACAAATACGATGATCATAAAAAAGGTGCTAGAATGTGCAGAAGCAGATAAATTAACAATGGAATTAAAAGACCGAGAGGAAACGATTTATTACGAGACATGGAATAGATGGTATAACTGGTTGGAGAAACAATCCAAAATTAATGTATAAATGTATAAACACAAGAGAAGATTGTGTAATAGATATGTATAAATTGTAGTGAATATAGAAATTAGTAAGTAATATATAAAATGTATGTGTATATAGTTGGTTATAGATATTATTAAAGATGCCGGTATCGGAAAGCTGTAAAAATGTAACAAGGATGTTAAAGATGTAAATGTTGAATAAAAAAAATTTTTTTTAAAAAAAGACTTTTTTTCAAGTGATGCATGGGTGGGTATTCTGACAAAACAAACGTTACCCAAGAATTGCTCCAAAACACACAAGCAAATGGATTAAGATTTAGAAGGATTCTAAACATGGATAATGGCAGGTAGAAATTCATCAATTTATCAGGGTTTTCTAACAGAATGTATGTCTATGCCCCATGATATAAATACAAAATATAATAAGCCATTGTAACATTGCTTAACAAAGTCATTGCTACTTCAGCTAACCAGCTACATAAGGTTGTTATACGAATTGCAGGACGTAGTGGGAAAAATCATGCATGGGATACTTATTCTTCTGAAGAAAGGTGGGATAAAAATATTATCAGGCAACTAAGAATGTGAGAAAGTTAAAGAAAGGGAAGTAAGAAAGTAAATGCACTCTTGTTAGTCATGAAAAAAAAATGCTCAACCTTGGCACCCTACAAAATATTTTCAAACCCGCCAGATTTGAGACAGGAATTGCCAGGCTGATACAGTTGTAAGTGCAAAATTATCACATACTGTTATATATATTTTTGCATAGAAAATCTCCACTGTTATTTTTGCATGTTCTTGATCCTGAAATTTTGTGATTTTTGCTATTATAGTCCAAACATACTTTAAATTAATTAATAAATTTAATGTTACAATCTATGGAGGCTCTGCTTCCATTTCTAGCTAGTGCTAATATAGAAAACTATGAACACCTATCAACCACACTATAGTTTGGACCAACATCAAGTACCAGTCTTCTATGTACACAGCATGCAACCTCCTAATTTTATCCAGTTTCTTTAGCAAAAAGATTGCCAAACTCTTTCTTTAAGAGTATGCTAAATTTCCGTTGAATGTTACCAAAAAATAAACTTTCAAAGTATAGTCAGATGATGAAAGAAATATGTTAATCTAAAACCAACCAGAGACAGAGGAAGAGGGGTAAACTGCTTTAGGCTGTGCCTCTTGAAATAAATAGAAAGCAAATGATCCTTCTGTACAACAACAAATAGAGGCATTTCTCCAAGAGAAATTTTGCAGTCCAATTTTCAGCTGACATAACAATATCCACCATCATAACACGTTTAAATCTTAACTATGCAAGAACTCTATTGCTGAGTCATGGAGAGCATACAGAATTAGATATTCTAGGATTTCTAACAGCAGCCTCAAATACTGCCTTACATGGAATTCTAGAATAGGGCTGGGCTGGATCTCCTTTTTATGTTTTCTTTCCACATTGTTAAAACTCAGCAGTTATGCAAATACCTAAATCTGCCTATTTCTGTGCTGCTTCAAGTCTGTGTTATAAGAGAAAGGCATTCCCACATATAGTGGCACAATTGAATTCTGACCTCCCACTATTCCAGTAGAGTTAAAAGGGTTTTTTAATCAGCATCATTAAGCAAAGTATCTGAATAGCACCAGATAGAAAGTGTGCCTGAAAGAACAGATGAAAGGTAGAATAAAAGTTATAAATAGCATGTGGTATTCTGTGTTCTTTGAGTAACTGTTCCCATACATTATACAGATCACAGAATATCCCTGGAATTCTGATTAAACAGGCATAGAAAAAGTATCTGACAAGACTATAGATTAAAGGGAGGTTATTAAAATAACTCCTCAATCTAACTAAAACAACAACGTAGGAATTTTAGAATCTTCACTGTAAATAACCTGATTCATACAGGTCACTAAGTTAAAGTTTGGAACAATAGTGTATTCATTTTAATATTTTTTAAGGTCCTTCTCTTCAATTTTGATATTAAAAATGAAATGATTTTAAGTCTTACACATATGACACTTATAAAATTTGAAGTTTCTTTGCAAAATCATATGGGCTGAAAATGCTGCTTCCCTTTCCAGTAATGTTATTGCATAATTAAGTCATCCCTATAGCAATCTAAAAATGACAAGACATGGACAAAAAAAGAATTGGGAGGAAGGACAGAAGATGTAAGAATTGGGTAGCAGTTCTTTCAAATCAACCCATATTTCATACATAATACTGAGCTGGATAATTCAAGGACAAGAGCAGACTCATGGAATTGGTCTTTCATCAAGGATGATATTCTGGCCTTTCTTATCTACCTCTGTGGCTGACTGATGAAATGCCTTCTGTCTCATAACCAAGAAGAGAGAGAAATCTTCAAAGTTGGTACTCCACAGAGAGAATCTGATATAATGAAGAAATGTTGTCCTCCAAACAGTGACCATAAAAGGATAAACTTCCTATCGCTGATTATAAGCTTACTCATCTGATTATACACTGAAAAATTATACTTTGTATAATAAATAAGGAATTAATTTATACAACACAGTAAGGCCCAGGCAATCTCTTAGTGGGCAATATGCCTATTTTAGAAATGATACTATCACTTTCATCTATTATTTACCTCAAAATGAGGGGATAATGTGCTATCAATTTTCAGGTAAGATGATTGAGGAAGAGGGGGACACTGAGGGTTACAAGTTCATTAATTGTAAGGGTTATATTCATGTCACATTTTAATAATCCAAAACAAACAAATTACTTTGTGGTTTAGTATAGTGAGTGAACCAAGTTATTCAACTGATAATATACAAAGGTGTTATAATATAAACAAATTTGCCAACTCGGGTACCCCTCAAAATCGCTGGGGCTACAACTGCCTGAAATTCCAACCAGCATGGCCAAAAGGAATTCAGGGAACCATGATCAGTTTGGAGAACCTTCTTGGAGAACCACAGTTTAGAAATATCTGAGTACCGTGTTTCCCTGAAAATAAGACCCCCTCTTATATTTTTTTGAACCCCTAAATAAGTGCTTGGCCTTATTTTTGGGGAGGTCTTATTATTTTGGGGCACATGGAGCAAGATGGGGCTCATCTTGCCGTCTTACCTGATTTACAGCTCTGCGTTTAAATATTTTCGGGGAGGGCTTATTTTCAGGGTGAGGCTTATTTTAGTGCATGTGCTTAAAAGCCCGATTGGGCTTATTATCAGGAGATGTCTTATTTTCGGGGAAACAGGGTAGATATTTTATTAAGCTAATCTGATTATATATTTTCACTAGGCTACATGCAGCCCAAATAGAAATAGAAAGACTTCAATAGGTATGCACAAGTTCAATGTCAATAACAAATACAACTATAGCAATTCAGCATCCAAAAAAGTCCCATCCAAGAAAATCCTATTTAAGAATATTGACAAGGCACTACACAAATTGTGAAGCCTAGAAGTGATCCAGCATGCACATATTTTGGCTCTAATGTGTAAGCACAAGCAGATGCAAACAGATCTCAAATTCTATGCCAAATATTATTACATTTGACTTGTGGAAAGCACATCACAAACAACTTTACAACATTTTTTCATATTTCTTTGAATATGCCCAGTAGAATTTGCAATGAATTTCCACACTTGCCAATTTAGAAGAAAGCCATATTGTGTTCAGTTTGACTGAGTCCCAGATAAGGGAGTCATAACAACTTGAATTTTGATGACAATTTATCAAATAATTCATTCAGCTAAGAGTGTATTTTTTCTGAATACAGAAATGAGCAAATTATCTAAAAGGTAATGGTTAAAAATTATATTTGCACCCATCTTTTCAACAAATGAATACCACTACTGCATTCTTTGTTTACAATATGGGTAGTATCACCAAAGGGTTTTCAATGTGTCAGATACAAACCTCTCCTAATGAAGGAGAAGCTAAACAGCTGCAGTTGTTCTAATTAGTGCAAATTTAGCAGATTGAACAGTGAGTCTATATTGCCCTGCAGCCTTTAAAATGTCTTACTTTCCTCAGATTCATTAAATACATTATGGTCTGTTCCCTGAAGATGGCCCCTACGTGCGTTGGCTGCAAAGGAATCAGAGCTGCCATTTCTAATTGAGGTATGAATATGTAGGAGGATCTGAACGCTCCCTTTCCATTTCACATACTTTCTTAGAATGCAAGAGAAACCATCTGCAGCCACTCTCTTCAACCATGCAAACTGCAGTGAAGGTTTCTGTGACATCATTTAACCAGTGCTATAAGGGCTGTTTGTGTCTCTTGTATCACCATAATCTAAATCCTTTAATTTGTATAATTCATTCTGCAAATGATGAAAAGGAAGAAATGGTATTTATAGTTTTTCCTCTCATTCATAAGAGTTAGTAGTGCTGTTAATGCTACTAATATGTTAATTAGGATTCTGATTTTAAGAACTGGAATGGTATCATGGAGAAACAACTCAAATCTAGGGCCAGGTGTAATTCATGATTAGGTAAATTTGGGCCAGTCGCTCTTTCTCAACCCAGCCTATCTATTTAGAGCATTATGGAAAAACAAAATAAAACAGAGTGGGGAACCTGGAAAGAAAAGACAAAATGTAACCCTAATGAATAAGCCTAATATATATGGTAAAATTACATTCCTTTAAAATCATAATTACAAATTGACCTGTAAATGGTGTTCTAAATTTCTTGCCGACTTTTAGCTAAGAAAAAAAGAATACTACATTGAAAGTCTGACATGCCAGGTTTTCATCTCTGCGGAGGATGAGTCAATTTTTGGTGTCTTATGTATCAAAAATAGGAAGCCTCTTAATGACCAACTCATAGAGGCAATAGAAAATGCATCTACATAGTTAAATTTAATTTAAGAATTAAATATTTAAGGTTTCTGCAACTTTTTAAAATGAATGAAGCTGGTAGAATAATTTAATAAAATTGCAAACAGAAAGTTCAATCCACTAGAAAATGTTTGCAAGATTTTCTTTTATAATAAGAGCAATTTATTTGTACCAAATCTAATTCAAATTTCTGGTGAATCATGCAGATAATAAAGCATATGGTCGTCGCTCAGTACAATCATTTTCCCCAGACAGATTCCTAATTGTCAATTGCCTGTAATTAAATATAATCCTGACTGGAACATTAGACGGGCAGAATTAAAAGGAAACCAAGACATCCCATCAAAGTAATGCAAATGTAATTCAAATTCTAAGAAGGGTGATCAGACTTGAATGCCAATGTATGTGCTTCATACACCAATGGAAGAAAACTTTCCATCCAGACTTTTTAATCTGGTGATCAATTAGCTCTTCTAAGTACAAAATCACTCAATCTGGTGATTCAAATTTGATTGTGATTATCTCTGCTACCTTATAGCAGTGTTTCTCAACCTTAACAACTCTAAGATGCAACTCCCAGAATTCCCCAGCAAGTATGGGGGATTCTGGGAGTTGAAGTCCACACATCTGAAAGTTGCTAAGGTTGAGAAACACTTACAGGAAAGCCTTATAGGAAAAAGAAAAGATATATTGGCAGGATTAAAGCACTCTTTCCACATTATGCTATTTGACATGGCTGCATATTTTCTCTCTCCATTCCATTATTTCCTGCTTCTCAAAACAAAGAACCATATTTATCATCCACAAAATGGAGCCGCCCCACCTAGTGAAGCCCTGCCAAAGTTTTAACAACAGGCCTTCACATAAATATCCCCCGTGGCCTACAATACATACAGCTGTATTTTTAAAAAACAGTTGCCTTGTGGGCTTTTCTGCCCTGGAGAATTTGTAAATCATTTTATAGTTTGGGATGTTACCACTCCTACTCATTTCTGCAGTAATATATTATCAAAACACTTGTAGTTATTATTGTCTGCCATTCCTCCTGCCCCTCCCTGACTTCAAACTCTATGACTTTTATCACTAGGTAGCTTATCTTCTTTGCTGTTTTGCTGACATGTGTGTGTTTATCTCTTTCCAAGAGACTGATAGGCGTTTTTCTCCAACAAGTTGCTGTTCCCCCCCCCCCCACACACACATCTGCTGTTTCTGTGTTTCCTGCAGAAACCAAGAAAATTTCTTTTACCCTCACATCAAATACTCTACCTCAGAAATACTTTTTTTTTTTAAAACAAACCCCTCTTCACTCATGAACAGTCAATGTACTTTTTACTACAGGGGCAGTTTAATAAAGCATTGGATACAACAGATACATTTATCCCTCCACATTTATTTCACATACAATAGCAGAAAGGAAAACTAGTGGCACTTGTGTAAATAAAACCATGTTAAATAAGAGGGCAAAGAGAGTGGTATCTCAAGATTTGGAATTATTTTTTTCTGTCCACTCAGTGATATCAGTGCAGTTTTTTTGCCCAGAAGCATTCTTAAAACAATGCCTTAAAATCAAATTCCAAGATTTTGAAAACTTTTGCAGTATCATCTTTGCTTTGAATACAGTATTTGTCAGTGCAACATGCTTTAACTGTATGAAAACCATTATGAAAACAAAGTAAAAAGATATACCGTAATCATATACCAAAAACGAATTGCATATAAGAGAAAGATCATCGTACCACTGAAACTAATTAATAATTTTTTAATTATGTTATTTTAATGTTAATTTTTCAAAAAGCTTCACACTTTTTTCTCCAAAATATATCCTATGTGGTTGTATAAAGGATGGCCAAAACAAATCAAAACCTGGGAGCTTAGATAAGTCAGACTATTTATTATTCTTTGGAATTATTTCCCCCTCATAAATTGTATAATAGGCCCAATGAGTCTATCACCTTTTAATAACTTTATTATGAAATAAAGGTAGCACTAAATCCACTGGGTGTCCAAACTTCTGCACCAACCACATTAATCATGTTTTTAATTTAAAATATCTAAACAACTGCACACGAATAGTACATAAGCTAATTTCCAGAAATACATTGTGGTTAATTATGTATCTTGAAGAAGCTTCATCAATTACTGTTCGTATGGAGACTCATTGAAATATATAATTCAACCACAATTTTCTAACCATTTGCATGCAACTGCAGCTGTTCTGATATATGGATATAAGATCAGGTTTGTACAACTTGATTTATAACTTGATTTAAAAAATAAAAATGCACAAATTATGCAGGCAGGACACGTACAAGTATACAATCATGCACAGGACTTTGGACATGCACAGACCCATGAGACCTACAGATAGCTTTCTGTATCAGTTGTGGGAAGTCTGTAAACAGCGGACGATGCTGAGAAAACCCTTCTTCTGAGTTGTGGATGCAAAGAAAGTGACCCTTTAATAGAATATCTATGTTGATTCCAGACTTTGCAAACCCTTAATTATGAAAGAATCAGTAGAGAAACAGACAGCTGAAGAACAAGTCTGGTGTGAATAGATAGGAGGAAAAGGAGAAAACCTCAACCCTTAGTAGGCAGTATACAGAATATCAAGATTATAAGTCACCATACTCAATATAAGCAATGCTATTTTATTTCTTTAACAACCTCAGTCTATAGCCAACATTCTTCTAACAATTTTCTATAGCCAACTTTCTTACAACAATTTTCTTATCACAAAGAATGGACAATAATTGGTACAATAAATTTCATTAAATTGTAATAATAGATCCATTTACAGAAATAATTCTGTAATAATAGAGTTAGGGCTACGGAGTATAGCAACTGAATATACTTGAAACAATGATTTGTTGTAATGTTGTATATTTTCATTTAACGAATGAGCTGGTTTTTCAATTTTTTTCTTTTTCTGCCTACTTCACTTGAGTTTGATGAATATTGTTGTGAGTTTTAAAGCTCATATATCTAAGTGTATTACAGTATTTAAAATGGAGGACAGAATCCAACACTGAACACCCATGCATTAGTACAAGTGATGGCAAAAGTTTATAAGGCAATTATTTTTACGCATAAGTAATCAATTATAAATGAAGTGTGATTGCTGTGGATGATGGGAATTCATAGAGCAGCAAATTAGTATGAAACAGTCATAAAACAGTACTGGACTCATAGAAAATTTACTATGGCTTCTATCCCCAATCATCCCATCCCATCCCATCTACGAGATGATTACAATAACAGTTTGTTAACAGAAGATTTTGGAAGTTCAACCTTGTCTTTCTCTTATTACTGTTCACAGTTTTATTACTGTTATACATTTACAAAGTGTTCATTATTGTTTTTCCTATTAACAATTTTGTTATTAATATAGTTTATAATATATATATCCATATATATAGCTAACAATTTGTAAATAGATTTAGAAATTTAACAGTTTAAAATTCTTTTTGCCTGTTTTGCAAGGGGTGGAAAACCAACATTGCTGTATTATATTAACCAGAATTCAACTAGGGATGTGTACCATATTTTCTGGCATATAAGACGACTGGGCGTATAAGACGACCCCCTACTTTTCCTATTAAAATATAGGCTATACTCGCCATATAAGACTACCCCTCAATGTTGTCGGTGCTCCCGTAGCGTCATTGGTCAGCGCTGGCAACTCAGATTCGGGAAGCTGTGCCGATCTTGTCAAGGCTGCATGCCGCTGAATGCTGAACCCAGCTGGTTGCTGCACGGAGCTTCCCCCGCTGTCCCAGGCATCCAGGTGGATATTACAGACGCTCCGACTTCCCCAGACAGCTGGGGCTCGCCATCACTGCGGGTCAGCTGGGGAAGTCGGAGCGTCGGTAGGCTTATACCTAGTGTATAAGACGACCTCCGACTTTTGAGAGGATTTTCCTGTGTTAAAAAGTAGTCTTATACACCAGAAAATACAGTATATGTGTTATACACATTATGAGTATATGTGTTAGTTGTTTCTTTTTTTAAAAAGAATTTTTCTTGTTCATTTTTTTGTTATGTTTTTTCTTTGGTACTTTTAAAAATATTTTAGTGTTTTGTATTTTAACCTTATTTGAATAAACTAAAATTTTCCATTAAAAAAACAATACTGGGCATTTTTGAATTGCGGATTAAGCAATATATTCTCCATAAGCAGAAAGGACTCATTTGATTGAAAAAAAATTTGACTGATTTGAAAAAAAATATTTTCCCTCTGAAAAGAGAATAACATGAAAGTTCTTCCAATTTTGGATGTGTGTCCTTGCTCTGTTTCTTGACCAACTCTATTTTTGGAACCAGTAAGGAATTGGAAGATTAAAGTGAAAGTCCTAACATAAAAGGCTACAGCTATATCTTTGCTTATCAATTGTTATTTTGTTTTTCTTTTTTGGGAACCTTGTATTACTTCAGTTGTCTTGCTTTGCAGTTTATTCCACAAATCTAAATGCAATTCATAAGATTTTTTTCTAATAGAAATATCAAACTAAAAGTTATTGTTGACTAAAGCAATTGTATATTTTATGCACAACTATATAGTTCTCTATAGATATAAATACTATTTTTTTTAAAAAAATCCAGATATACATAAATCTTTCTACACTAAGGTAAAAAACTGAGATGTAATTTTGTAATAGATGTTCCATCTGGATGACAGCCACGAGCAATGTTATTATGTTGGCTTGCAAGGTAGTACCTGAATTATAAATTCTAACTTGCGTAGAATACCATGACAATGCTTCAAGTACAACTTGCATTGGTATGATTGTGACATACATAAGCCAAAATTTATGAGTTTAATCTTTATAGTTAGCAGGACAGTGTGTGGTACAAGGGTGAGTAAAACTGATATTGTAGTTTATTCCTGTTCTATATGACTAAACAGGTTTGATGTAACAAAACCATAATAGATAGTAGGGGTCAATATCTAAGGCCAAAGGGTGTGTTAAGAGACTGAAACTTTGCAAATCAGAGCAATCAATGGTAAAAAGCATGAATTAAAGAAAAACAAGTATATTTTGTACCTGTGAAATTAAGAAAATGATACAGAAGACATGAATGAAAATAAGCAGATTGTATAGGATGGAGTTGATGAGTACATGCAGGAAACTAAAAGTGTAAGCTTAATTATGCAAGAAAGAGGTAAAATAACAGATGTATGAGTACATGAGTGTATGAGTACAATAAACCATTTCCTGATGTCATCTAGGTTGTTATCAGTGTTTATGAAACTGGGAAACCATAGGTTGATGATAGTAGCATGACCGACGCTAGTGAATAGTGATAATAAAAGAATCTGAGATGTGTTCTGTGCGAAATTGTGCAACATTTTAAATGCATGTAAACCAAAGGGGGATGAAATTATGTTGGGTAACATAAATAAATGAGTGGGAGTGAGACAGGAAAATATGAAAAAGAATAAGAATTATGATGGTTCTGTGATCATCTACTTAGAAAAAGATCAGTTTGTTAACATAAATCATTTTTTATGTACACATGGTTAATAGAATGAATTAAAAAGTATAAATAATTTATTTAGTAAAAGATTGAAAGAATTAGCCAAGGATACAAGAGATTCTGAATATGCTATGTATCATTATTTGTAGTATCAAGAAAGGAAAGAAATAACAATAAAGAATAAGGTAGAATGATTGCTGAATAAAGAATGGTAGAATTATTACAGAACATCTTACACTTATGTATGAAAAAGTACCAGAAGATAGATTAATATCTCAAATAAATGAATGGAAAATAGACCTAAGAAAAGATAAGTGTAAAAATTACTTGAAACAATTTGAAAATAATTATATTACAGAATACCCCGGAAGTTGTGGCGTTATGTTAATGGATGATTCCAGTTGGTTGCTCACTTCCTCAGTTGCAGTTCTAGGAAGTAAACATAACTCTAAAAAAACAAAATGAAATAACTCAAAAGTAACTTTGCCACCAATGCTCGTATTTATGACTTTTACAGGTCTGTAAAACATAGGAAAGCTGAAATAAGATTATAAGCAGTCGTGGTGTCACTTAGTGACTTCGCTTAATGACCAATTTGCCAACCCCAGTTGTTGCTAAATGAATACTACCTGTATGTAATGCATTTCTGTTGTTCAATGCTATGGTTTAATGATTATGCTAAAATTGTTGCCATTGTCATTATTATAATTTGGGGGATCACTGTATTGTTACCTCTAAATGGTATAGTAGAGTATAGCTTTACTGAGATTGACTAATCATTAAAACTGTAATGTATGGTATACTATATTGTCCTACATTCAGTAAGCTACATATTGTGAAATGACTAAAGTGGCATAAAAGCACAAGGAAAGGAAGAGATTATGCAAAAGGATAGTTGGTGGCTTGAGGCAGTGAATGAGGAAAATGAATGTAAGAAAATCATGACTGCAATACAAGGGAGGAAGGAAGTCCAATGTTAGCAAAACTGAAACAAAACTGAAACCTTACCTACCCCAACAGAGAAAAGAAAGCTGACAGAATCTACTCAAGATCTTGTTAACAGATATCCTTCTGCCCCAAAGAACAACTGAAGGGAAACAGAGATAGGCCTTGCCTTCAAGGAGAATGCAGATATCAACTTGAAGAAGAAGTACTTATATCAACCTGCTTTCCTTTGTAGCTGTATAAATTCAAACCTTTTTCTCCCCTGTGAAAGCTTTATGAAGTATACTCACCCACATGAGTATTGAACTTTGTTCACTTCATTCGTTATAATCTTGCATTTCCTAACATCATAATTTGTATATTTGGGAAGTTCTCGTTAATGTTTATGGAAACACAAGAAGAGTAAGCTATTCAACTCCTGTATATATTTCAAAATGAGCTTGCATTGAAGAAACTAATTTGGTTTATTGCTTCAAGTTATTCCATTCTCAAAACTCATCTGTGAGTGGTATTTCAGATACTTTTTTAAAAAAAGTAAAAGGTGTTTCAGAAGGACCACCCAAATTCAGGAACTGAGCTCTGATCTAGTAATGCCTCAAAGGCGATAGAACATTACCTGAGAATGACATGAGGGTAATTCAATTTTATTTATTGTAACATAAATAGAAAGGTGGTGTATAAATTCAGTATTAAAACAGTGAAACTTAAGAAATGCAATCTCACTAAGAGCAATTAAAATGGTTACATTTAATGAGGTTCTCAAGGAAGAAAAATCTCTGAAGTGTTTTACAAACTGACAAACTGGATTAATCATTAAAACCTAAAAATAATTATAAATACGCACGGGGTTATACTATGTTCCATAATATAATCCATTGAGTTAAGTGGAGTTTATTTCCAGGAAAATGTGAACAGCAATACCGTGTTTCCCCGAAAATAAGACATGTCCAGATAAGCCCAATCGCGTTTTTCAGCGCATGCGATAATATAAGCCACCCCCACAAAATAAGCCCCCGCACCCACTACTTACACGCATGTGCAGCCAGTCCAATTTCCTCTGGTTGCTTGTCGCGAAACCAAAATGAGTTGAGGCGGCGAGGCCGGAGGGGAGGAAGGGGGGGACATGCCCTCCCTTCCCTGTTCTTCACACCGGCCGAGTGGTCCAACACATCCCACCCCAATGGCAACAGCAGCCTGGCTGCTTCCAGAAGTTTGAGAAGTTTGATTGAACTCGCGAGAAGGCTTTCTTTTACAGCAGGTTTCCCTGGACACAATGGCGAGGAAAGTGACGGAGCTTGAAAGGTAAGACCTGCGTCCCACTTCTCACCCGTCCCACATGCCACCCCCAAATTGCATCCCCAAAGGGAACGGGTAGTTAAGTGAGGGGCAGGAGCTCTGTCATGCCCAGCAAGGGTGGGGGAAAAGACAGCAAGGGGAGCCACGTCTCGCTCCAGACGTCTCGCTTCTCCCCTGCCCCACCTGCCACCCCTCTCGATAAAGAGGTGGGGAAGGGAAGCAGCCAGGCTGCTGTTACCATTGGGGTGGGACGTATTAGGCCGCTCGACTGGTGCGAAGAACAGGGAGGGGAGGTGACGGCAGCGACGGGACATCCAGTCCCATGCTCGCCACCTCGCAACCCAAAATAATAAGACTCCCCGATAATAAGGCCAAGCACTTATTTGGGGGGATCAAAAGAAAATAAGACCCTGTCTTATTTTCAGGAAAACACGGTATTAGCCAAGTAGATTTCAATTCAATATATGTGTTAATTCCTGTATTGATAGTAATTTTATCTGGGAATACAAGGCATTATATTATTTCCACACTATTTCTTACATTTCATTATAAACACCCCAATAATGTACAGACTTTTCAATATCCATCTTTCAAATAGCTGGGATAGATTAAGACAAGCAGAGTGAGCCATGCTACACAACGTTTTGTACCTTTAAAAGGCAGATTCTCCCATGATCTTTCTGTGTGACCTTTGTGTTGTCAGGAAGCAGGTATGACTGCCATCATGGTCTTCCCTTACCTGTTAGGAAAATTTTGAAATAAAGTAAACTATGAATTTAACATTAAAAATTTTAACTGTATCTGTAAATAAAGTTGTAATATTTAAATATTCTGATATGTTCCATCCTTGAGGCTGAATGGACTAGCATCCCCCCATTCAGGGCTAATGTCCAACCTGGGGGTCTTTCTGAACTCTTAGTTCCTGCTTCAGAAGCAGGTGACATCTGCTTCAGAAGCTTCATAACATCACCAAGAAGGCATTTGTACAAATCCAAATAGTGTGTTAATTGTACTCATTCCTAGATCAAGAAGTCTATTTCTTCTTGGTTATGCCATAGCCAGTTTGCCAGTGAGTTATTGCAATAGAGTCTACATGGGGCTGTCCATCAAAACTACTTTAAAGCTAGTTTGGTCTAGAATACAAGGGCATGAACAGTGAAGGGAGGAGGGCTCATTATGCCTATGTAACATCTCTATTTCATAAGCCATATTGGTTACCAGGAAATGATTAAAGCTTCTGGGCATTTACATTATCAACATTTACACATTCTTCAGTGTTGACCTATGTCATTTATAGCTAATGCAGAAAAGTATCCTCCCATGGCAATAAAGAAACAATTTATTAACTAATGCATGATTATCAGTTTTTCATTAATATCCCAAATCTGCTACTGGAAGAGCTTCATCTGATCACACTGTACCAAGTCATTTTAACAAACCACAATTGGCTTGCTTTATGCAGTCTGATAAGCCAACTTCAAACCTATTGGAAAAGTGACTTAATACTACAGATGAAGTCAACCTCTAAGACAGAGCCTATTTTTCTCTGATATTCTAAAAGTATTCATATTTTTCAAGCCGTATTAACACAGTAACTTCAAAACTAGGATGGCTTTGAGTTTGATAGTATATCCAGAACATTTCCCAATCGAATATTTTTGAAGTGCCAGCAGTGATTTCACTTGGTTAGTATAATGTCTGTTGTACTCCTCCCTGGTTCTTGCTCCAGTAAACATAATTCTGTTATGAGACTCTTACATCCTTCAGTTTCAGAAACAGAAGAAAAGAGAAAACTAAGTTAACGTTTTTTCTACTTTTCAGGAGCATTGAATATCACTTCAGAGTAGCTTTTGCCTTCCAGATATTGATTTTGGTTGAAACAAATCGTTTAAGATGAGCTGACTGTTATCATACAAAATTTGCAAATGCAAAACTAGTTCAAATTATATTTGCTTGGTTCTAATGGAACTAGCCTGGTGCCATACAAGTGATTTTTTATTTTTATGTTATTCATGGATGGAACTCAAGGTAACATTAACCTTGTAATGTAAAGCAACAGCAAGACACTTTGAAATGGAATTTTTACTGGCTGATGTTTCAGCAACTTATTCTATGAATTCTATGGATAAACCAATCCTAGGCATTTTACAGCCCCCAGGGCCAGGCCACATCCAGCCCTTTAGCTTCCCTGTCTGACCCATGTAGGGTCAATCAGAAATTAGAAATCAAATGCAAATAAGTGTACTCAATACAACTGCTGTGCTTTTATTTTGAATGTGACTGCTATTTTTTAAAATTTACATATGTGCGTGGCTGCATTCCTACAGACCTTCACAGCGTTATTTGTTCAGTCCACCACAACAGTCCCACTTTTTCATTTGTAGCTCCTAGGGAAAATTAATTGCCCACCCATGGATTAACCCATAGTGTGCAGATTATATGTCCCAGCAATCCATTTGCAGGTCCTGAAATACCCTGAGATCATGCTGCCAAAATTCAGTAGCTATATGACCACATTTTGAGACTGCAGTTTTTATTTGGTTTGAAATTGTTTTAACAGGGACAGTTGAGCAAAAGGCCCTTCTCCTTACTTCACCTTATAGTTGTCATTCTGTTTCCAACAATGAGCTAGTCACCAAGGCTTCTTGCAAGTTAGGCTCCAAAACTAACATAAATACATTTTTAGAACAAATGATTATTACTAAACATCTACAGCAGTGATGGCTAACCTTTTTGCCGTCCCGTGCCAAAAGCGGGGGGAGAGGGGGGTTGTGCATGTGTGTGCCCACACCCATAATTCAATGTGGCCTGCACATGCGCGCATGACCCCTTTGCACTCCCCCCGCTTTTGGCATGCGATGGCATGGTGGGCCTGGTAGGCCTGTTTTTCACCCTCCCCAGCCTCCAGAGGCTTCCTAGGAGCCCAGGGAGGGTGAAAATAGTCTCCCCCCCCCCCGGAAGGCTCTCCGGAGGCCAGAAACAGCCTGTTTCCTGACTTCCAGTGGGCCTGGAAGGCCCGAAAATCAGCTGGCCAGCGCGTGCATGCGTGCTGCAGTTGACCTAGGGCAATGCTCGTGTGCCCACAGATATGGCTCCGCGTGCCACCTGTGGCACCTGTGCCATAGGTTCGCCATCACGGATCTACAGCTTTTAAAAATCATTAAAACTTGATGAGGGTAGGCTGCTTCCAAAATCATCACCAGTAAAATAGGGACAATCCATTCCATCCTATAAAAGTGTTATTTAGGGCTATTTAGAGCTTTCCTAGTGAGAACCAATCAAAAATTCTAGTTTACATGGTTTTGCCATTCATGCATAAGAGAGCCAAAGTTTACTAACCCCTTCTACTAAGTGAACTGAAAAGTTGTTCCTTGCAGATAAACCATATTTTTCTCATGTAGATGTTCTTTTTGATCTAATTTTATAACATCTAAAATGCAGTGTATTCTTGATAAATACAAGAGTGGCAACTTGATTTATCCTGGGCAGTTTCATTGAACTAAACAACAGCCAAAGGCATAATCATGCTAGTCTGTTGTACCAAATTTAAATCAAGGTCTTGAGGCTCCTTAAAGGATAACATATGTATAACAGCATTAGCTTATATGGCCCAGATGAAATGGACTACTCCTTGAAAGCCTACACTGAAATGGATTTGTTAATCTTCAAGAGGCCACAAAAGTCTTTGATGTTTGAACACTTAATTTTTTTTTATTCAATGGAACAGCTTGCTGAAGGCATAATGAATAAAAAAGCTACTGGAGGAAGAAGAAATATATATCATATTCTTTCATAAAAAGGAAGCAGAGAAATCTTACAAGAAAACAAGCTAAACTTAAAATATCATTTATTTCTATATTAAGATAGCATTTACATACAATGTGTTAAGACTGGATTGGAAACAAGGGGAGCCAAATACCAATCTACATCAAGCTCTCCCTGGACAATTTGGCCTGATCACTGTCTCTCCAGCCATTCAACTCATTGACAAAATAAAGATCTTTTCAGTATGCATCACCTTGAACTCCCTACAGAGAGATAGAAAGTCTGCATTCAGCTCCTGAGCCCACAAATCAAACCACTAAAATAGGCTGGTATACTGTGTGATTTTTAGCAGTCCTTCACTAGAAGTATGCATTCCACAATTTACTATTACCTATTAACAACCACAAAAAAACAACTGATAATTTTTGAACCTTCTCTTCCTGTGCCATTAGCAGATCACCAAAATACATTACTGTGCAACTCTCAGAGAAGTATAGATGTGTTACGGCCATATAAATATTAAGTGAACACCACTTATTACATTTTATTATTTTTCTTCTATGTATATATTTACTATTCCCACTGTATACTAAAACATAGAACAGCTGCACACAATTTGTTAAACTGGATCAAGATATACTTCCTCTCTCCTGCCCACCCCCCAAAATATCAAAAACTATGACAAAATTGATTTTTCAAGGCAGAGAAGTTAAAATCCAAGTGATCAGGGAATGTGATTAAGCATCAAGAAAAGCAAGAATCTAAGACTGCTCCTAAAACTGAGAAGTTTTAGAAATCTAATTCCTGCAAGTCAAGTCTTACTTTATGAAACATGAAAACCATTTTCTAGTGTGAGTTACATTCACTACGTTTTTTGAGAATTCAGTAAGAAAGCATTAACATCTGGGTTAAATCTAAAACCAACACTTCTTCTATCAACATATTATACAATACATTGTGATTTAAATATAAAAAATACTATACACCTTCATTATCACTGAGAAGAAATAATTATGAGAAGTTTTTTTAATGAGCGACTGAAACTTACATGCAGATAAAGGTGTAAGATAAAACTATAAAACCAAATATGGGTTTTTTAAAACCATGTAATTGGATTTTTCTATTTGCAACCTTTTCATTCATCCATCCATCCATCCATCTAAACAATTCCTAGTATCTCTAATTGGGGGGGGAATTGGGATGGAAAAGCCTACCCTACATACAACAATAGGATTTTTCCATACAATCAACAATTCACAAAAATCTGGATTACTATGAAGCTATATAGTTGGAGGAGAGGTAAATGAAAGCACCCCAAACATGCCTCCAGTACAATATTGAGAATTAAAATGAAAGTATGCCATTTAGAGGGGTGCGATGGCTCAGCGGTTAAAGGTGCTGAGCTTGTCAACTGGAAAGCTGACTGCCCAGATTCAAGACCTGAGCGCCATGCAACGGAACTCCCATTCCTACCCCAATATTGGATATGGAAACCTTTACCTTATCCCAATATTGAGGAGCTCTAGCCATTTAAAAAATCTTCATCAATTTTCAAGCCTCACCTGAACTTTCATGTAGCATTTCATCAACCAGGAGTGAAACTTACAGATGATTAAACATATTAGAGTCTGTAATTATATTCAGTTCTCTGCCTATATGACATCAACTTTATTTACTTCACTAGTATACAGTTCTATCTTTAAACACAGGCTTTGTTATATTTTTAGGTTTTCCATTGTGCGACAAGAACTCCACAGAAGAGATTGAACTAAAAGAATCATTATAATTATCCAGGAATTGTAGTTGTAATTCTTACAATTTCAAGCCAACTTGATCTTTGATTGTGATATCTGAAATTCTGGAATTTATAATCTCAATAACAATTGGGAGATGTTTTGTGGAGAAATGTTTAAGTATAGCTTTACTCTTAAAAGAAAATGTGGTTATGGACCTAATGCTTAAGTCATGTGCAACCCTAACTTGCTATGCGTGTCTTCTCCAGTGGACTTTCCATAACTGTTTCAATTCAATTCCATCATCCCCAGCCAGAATGGTCAATGTTGGACCCTAGCACATCTAGTGGATATCTGGTAGGGAAAGCTACTATATATGTTGCATTGAGCTTCAATTGGGCTTACTGAAGGGGTTCTCAGGATTTCCAGGGCTCATGAGAGGGGGATCTGCAATTAGTTTTAAAAGCAGTTGGGCTTGTCCAGGCAAGCAAAGCTGGAGCAAAAATTCTAAGAGCACTGCAGCTTTGCCAGGGTCAGCCTGGTGCCTATTTATTTTCGGGCCAAAGCCTAACCTAAATGAAAGCATTTTTCTTTCTGTGGAGCTGTCCCACAAATTTATTTTTATTTTATTTATTTGTATTTCACCTTTATTATTTTTATAAATAACTCAAGGCAGCGAATATATTCAACACACCTTCCTCTTCCTATTTTACCCACAACTCTGTGTGATGGGTTGGGCTGAAAGAGAATAACCGGCCCAAAGTCACTCAGCTGGCTTTCGTAGCTAACGTGGGACTTTAACTCATGGTTTCTCACGTTCTAGCCTAGTGCCTCACCGCTAGATCAAACTGGAAATTTATCATTTGCATTTGCAAAGTTTAAGAATTCCTAGTTTACTGTTTAATAAGTGACTTTAGGACTGCAGCCTAAATATTCATTCAAAAAATATTTAAATGCAGATTGTAATAGCTGCTGGTAACGTTACCTTTCTTATTCAAGTTGCAACAAGTAGTTGTTTTCAATATAGGCAAAGCACACAGAATTAATCAATATTGTATACCCAAGTGCAAGAAATCCTGCAAACTGAAATTTGGCCCAGGAGTGAAATAACTATACATCAAAGCAAATAATTAACATTTTCACATCTGGATTGTATGGTTCCTAACAGTATTTTTCATGGTTTTGCATTCTTCCCTATAACAAAGCAATGAACTCCTATGATCGGAATATAACTTATATACTGATTGAGTACAAGCCTTATACCATGGTGTCAAACTAGCACTCTTAAATCTTCTCAACCAATGATTCATTTCCCCTTAAAACAAAAAGGGGGGGAATAAGTTCTGCTTTAAATTTTATAACTTCCACAGCTTTATTTCCAAAACTAAAATATCTGCAAACGGTTAACTTACATAATATCAAATGCAGAGTTTGTGATAAGTTGCTCCAGAAGGCAAATGACATTTCAATTAAGACAAACACAAAAACAAATAAATGATCGTATCAGATAAGCCGTTTATTTTCATGACTATTTTATAATGTGCCTTTGCTCATGTATGGGACACAAATGAATACTATTGCATTTTAGGATTTTAAATTTGGTTGTGCAAGAAACAATATTTTAATAAGATCACATTTCATCTTGGCCTAACAACTGTGAAATATAAATTACTGTTTGTCTGTACTGGCCATACTTCATCCTCCTTTCATAAAAATAAGGGAGTAGGAAAGTCCATGCAAGTATTAATAGAAGGTTAAGCTACTTAAATGTATGAGTAACCTACTCCCAGAGACATAAAGCTGAAAGGGCAACACGCAGACTTCTTGGCAGTCTGTCTACCATTCAACTGTAGCAAAACCATTATACAGTTCATACAATGCATATTGAAATCTATATTATCAAACCAACTCGGAAAACAGATGTAGATAGAGGCGGATTTAAATTAAAAGAGATAAATTTGTAGAGCAAGTATGGCAGAGAGATCCAAACACTGCTGGCAAGTCCTGCGATGAATAGAGCAGTTAAAAAAAAAGATTTGCATACAATAAGTACCCGCTGCCAGCCTAATTTTCATTTTCACAAGAAATAAAGGCTGGGAGGAACCGCTCATACAGCTGATAAATCAATGACGTATCGGAAAAAAATATATATGACTTTAACAGCCGTTCAAGGGCAGATCCTATCGCCATGTGCAAGTGGGAAACACGCAGTGAATTACGATGATCCTAGAAAGAGAAAAAGGAAAAAGAAAAAAAAGGAAAAATCTACTTTGGGGACGGCCGGGAAGAGAAAGAAAATGTTAACTCAAGGATTGATCAGCATCTGCATTCAGTCAATAAACCCACCGATGTAGTGACATGCCAAGTGCATTAAACTGAGAGGCAACTCTTCAACTCTCCCCGTCCCAAAAAGCCCCCAACCCCCCTGCCTCTTCTGTCCTCCTCCAGCCTTTCTCCAAACCTTCCCCAGCCCCGAGCGATGAAATCAGAAAAGCCGACGGGAATCAAGTCATCTCCTTCCTACTCACTACTACGGTGGATTTCGGGATGCCAGTAAGCACAGCAGACCTGGAAGGAGCAGCAAGATCGCCCCATGAAATCCCCAGTGCCCTCTTTTCTTTTCTTTTTTCCCCCCACGTACAGGCAAGTTAGAAAACGCAAAAGTGCAAATTACCAGGAGAAGGAAAGAGAAAAGCAGGGAAGAAGCGATAAGAAAAAAAGAAAAGAGCTTCCACCTCAAGGCAGCCTGGCTTCCTCTCTCTGCCTCTCCAAGAAGGGAATGAAAGTGCCCGAGTTGTCCCAGGCTACACATTGTAACAGTATCTGCCCCCAGGACGAAACCAACGGCAAAGGACCGAGAAACGGGGGGGGAGGATCTTGAGATAAAAAAGGCTAGCAAGCGATTGCTAAAACTCGGTGATATTTCTTGTTATGACTTCGGGCTTGGAATCCAGTTTCGAAGTCGATCCTTGCGGGATTTCTCCATGGAAACCCCGCTTTGGATCGTTGTTCGAGGACTCGGCGAAACCGTCCTCCCCCCTCCCTTCTCTCCCGGTTGAAAAGCCGATGCTGTGAAATCGACCATCCCGGAAAAAGGAAACAGGCTCGTCGCTTCCGGGTTTGAAGCTGTCCGCGAGACCTTTAAAAAAAAGAAAAGAAACGACGGAGGGGACGGTGCGAAACCGCGGCGCGGAAGTTTCGGCTTCGACGCTTCGGGTGCGAATCGCGCGGCTGTAGGAAGGCGAAAGGCTGTGTCTCTTTTTTGCGGGGCCGCCAGCAATGCCTATTGCATTCGTAACTGGGGAGGAGGTAAAGGAGTGGAGAGAGCACACCAGCGTGTTGTGCCAAAGGTGCTTTATTCAAGAGGCGACTGGACTTTGTTTTTGTTTTTTTCTTTTGAAGACGTTTCGCTTCTCATCCAAGAAGCTTCTTCAGCTCTGACAGGATAGTGGGGAATGGAAGGATTTATACTCCTTGCAGACAGCTGGTCACTTGCATCCTTTTAGAGCAGTGGGTCTCAACCTTCCTAATGCCGCGACCCTTTAATACAGTTCATGTTGTGGTGACCCCCAGCCATAAAATTATTCCTAAAACCATTGAAAATATGTGTTTTCAGATGGTCTTAGGCGACCCCTGTGAAAGGGTCGTTCGATCCCCAAAGGGGTCCCGACCCACAGGTTGAGAACCACTGTTTTAGAGGGTCGTTGACGCACTTGGAGGTTTATCTGTAACCTAAGGGTCACCTGAATAGTGCTCCCAGTTCCTGTAGTCTGCAATTTTTCCTCTGGAAATCCAGTCTTACTCCCATGCCAAAGAGTGATCATCCCAAAGAGCATGGCTAAGAGTCTGTGGAGATTCTCAGTCATCCAGGTCATGGTTGGCCCAAAGGTGCTTTTTTCAGGCGGCAACTGGACTTTCTTGGTTTTTCTTTTGAAGATGTTTTGCTTCTCATCCAAGAAGCTTGTTCAGCTCTGACAGGATAAGTGGGGGATGGAAAGATTTATCTTCCTTGCAGACAGCTGGTCATTTGCATTACCATTTTATGGTAATTTTATCCAATGGTAATTTTATCCATTGGTGTGGAAGTAGAAATGGATTTCCAGATGGGAAAAAAATCTTGCAGACTACAGGAACCAGGAGCTTTACTCAGGTGACCCTGAGGACGCAGATAAAGCTCCAGGTGCTTTAACGAACCTCTAAAAAGGATGCAAATGACTTGCTTCCTGAAAAAAGCACCTTTGGGACAACCACGACCCGGATGACTGAGAAGCTCCATAGACTCTTAGCCATGCTCTTTGGGATGACCACTCTTTGGTATGGGAGTAGAAATGAATTTTCAGAGGAAAAATTGCAGGAGCAGGAGCAACTGGAACAGGAACAGGAACCAGGAGCTCTACTTGGGTAACCCTGAGGACACAGATAAACCTCCAAGTCGTTCAATGACCCTCTAAAAAGGATGCAAAAGACCAGCTGTCTGCAAGGAAGATAAATCCTTCCATTCCCCGCTATCCTGTCAGAGCTAAAGAAGCCTCTTGGATGAGAAGCAAAATGTATTCAAAGAAAAAACAAGAAAGTCCAGTTGCCTCCTGAAAAAGCACCTTTGGAACAACCAGGACCTGGATGACTGAGAATCTCTACAGACACCAGTGTGTTGTATGCGCACAACCGCTGGGACCTGGCTGTTTAGCCTTACTTGAAAGATGGCTGTATGGTAGCTTGGTGAGGGTGATGGTACCTGTTGGGATTGAGCCAGACTTTCAAAGTTTCAAAGCTTTGAAAATACAGGTAGTCCTCGACTTACATCAGTTCATTTAGTGACTGTTCAAAGTTACAGCGATACTGGGGGGGAAAAGGGACTTATGACCACACTTGTGACCATTGCACATGATTTACATTCGGATGCTTGACAACTGGTTCATTTTTATGACGGTTGCAGTATCCCAGGTCATGTGATCCCCCTGACAATTAAGGTCCATGGGAAAGACAGAATCACTTAACAACCGTGTTACTAATTTAAAAACTGCGGGGATTCATTTAACATATGTGGCAAGGTAAAACGGGGCAAAACTTAACAAATTTCTTACTTAGCAATATAAATTCTGGGCTCAATTGTGGTCATAAGTCTAGGATTACCTGTACAATAATTGTACGCGTTGAAAAATATACATACTTAAGTTCTCTATACCACTCTGTCTTGGATTGTAAATAAATTTTGATCGAGTCAAAGGTCAATGCATTATCAGACGTAAATCTGATAATATACATCTTTCCTTCAGAAACTCAAAGCACATTTCATTGGAATGTAACTACCAATAGCAAGCCTTGAGCTTAGAAAGTAGTATTGAGGCATTAGTAAATTTCCATTACTGAGAATGCACTTGAATCAGGATTCATTTAATCCGCTATCCTGCTTTAAACCACCACATTGCTGCCTCAGAGTTGGCCAAATATTTGTATCTCTTTCCTGGAGAGACTAAAAAGATATGAACTTCAGATCCCTTATGTCCTAGAATAAGGGTCGGCAACCTTAAACACTCAAAGAGCCATTTGGACCTCTTTCCCACAGAAAAGAAAACACTGGGAGCCACAAACCCTTCCTGTGCCTGACTATTTCTTGAGCAGCCACAAAACTAGCATATGTAGTTGAATTAAACATTCTGCTTTCTTCTGAAATTTTTCTTTTCTTGGATTTATCCATGGTTGGCCTACCGGGGGTCGAAAAGCTTAATAAATCACATGCCGGCACGTGTTGCACATTGGTGGTTGTGATGCCTATTTTGAGCGACAGGGAGCCACAGCAGAGGGATGAAAGAGCCACAGGTTGCTGACCTCTGTCCTAGAAGATATTCAGAATTCTGAGGCACATGAAAAATCTATGTAATGTAAAATACGTGTCACTTCATACTGCTATGGTAAATCAAACTTATCTGTATTATGTTTAAATTGTTTTGGTGAGATGTGTGTGGTACGTGTTGTGGCTTACATTCGTATTTCAGTTTAGTTCAACAAATCTGTCCAATATCCCTATGACTAAATGTTTTGTAATTTCAGAACTTAAGGGAACTTTTAATAAACAAATTAGCTTACAATAATTCTATCGTGGGGTAGTTATCTAGAAAGCAGCTGTGTTTTAAGAAACTCGAGTGCTGGTGCTCTTTAAGCAGGAAAACTATTTTATTAAAATTAATGCATTGGATGCAAATATGCCATATTTTAATTTCTTAAATTTTCTGTTAAGCTTAGAGTGACTCCTACTGGCATGTACTGTGGCCTTAATAAACTGTTGACTTGCAAAAGAAGGTCCCCAGATGCTTATACTCCTTTTATTAGTACAATAAATGTTTCTTATCTTGTGAATCTGAAGATGACTACACAGTGCTAGCACATGTTTGAATATTTCTCTTCCATGAGGGTTCTAGAACACCATTAAATTCAAGGGATTTATTTTTGGATCAATATTTATAGCTTTTGTAATTAAACTCTATAGGTTTTAACAAAAGCAGAAGCATTAGATAAATTGAAGTTAATGATACAGTGAGCATTTTTAATAAGTAGAGCTACTATTATTAATTCTCCACTTAGTTATTTGCAGTCTGTATGTGATCAGCTCTTGCCATGTTACTTGTGTGAATTCATAAGAAAGGCATCCTGCATAGCAAAATTATCCCTTCTACATCTATTATGTTTGATTTAATATAGAAAAGAACATATGTAGTGATTTCAGTGTTTAAAGCACTTCAAATTATAGCTTTGGAGTCCTTGCACATAACGTATACCTCAATTTGTTGTCCAGACTGAACAGTCTGAGAAATAAAATCCACAGGATTATTTGGAGGAAATTCTAAACTTGGTTTGCCTGAGGTTTTTTATGCACTTTTAATTGTTGCTAAAACAATTGTTCCTTAGTTAAAGTTAACCTAACATATAATAGCTGTATTGGTAACTGAAAGCTGAAGCTCCTTTACAAATTTCAAATATACTTAATCCTCTAATCCATTTGATTTTATCTAGCAGTCTGTAATGGTATCACCATTTAAAAATATTTGTAATATGTAAAAAATTCAGAAGAATACTAGTAAAATAGAGATTGGGACAAAAAGAAAAAGATAGAACTCACTCTTTTTTTTGCCTTCTGATCCGTTTTATATAAGAAAGCAAGATTTAGGCCAAAGAGAGGACAGATACATACTTCAATGGTTGTAAAAATCTGATATTCTAGGTTTAAAGTAATGAAGGTAACATCTATAATTAGCATTTTTAATAATCCATATGTTTGGAAGTACATAGCATCATAGGAAAATAAACCGTTAATTTTGATGAACTGCATAGTTGCCTTTGTCAAGTTATATTTTAAAGGATTTATTTAAGCTACTCCAAATAACTCCAAAAAGTCAGCTTTTCACAATGAGAATGTCATTCATTTATTTATTATGTATACCACTCTCATCAAAGAATCTCTCTTCTTGACAAGTATATATTAAAACAAAACCTAACCATAAACACAAAACAGTCACCATATTGAAACTACATCTTAAATAGAAATACAAACGAAGGCACAAAACCAATTTTAGAGGGGGGGAACTAAAAAGACCTGGAAAATTGGAATTATTTTCATCTGATAAAATAAGACTTGAATATGTTGTCTAGGAATAGCATTCTGTACTCAGAATGTCACTATTGATACTATCTGCTTTACATTGGATGGCAGGGATATAAATATGATCTTAATGTATAGAAAAGTAAATATCTCTCTGCTAATATAGCTATAGATGATCCTTCAAATATTCTAAATTGCAAACAGCTTTGAAAAGAAGCACCAGTATATGGAATTATAGGCAAGAAATTAACTGGAAGCCATTTCAATTGCTTAATCTTAAACACTGACAAGAAGTGGTATCCCAGCATGTTAGTCACAGCAAGCCAATATCTATATTTCAAATTGCAATTTCTTAAAAGATAACTTCATGTATAAAATGTTCCAGCTGTAGCCTAGAGATTACAGGATGGATAATTAGAGCTAGGCAATCTGTCCAAAAAATGTTGCCTCTGGTGAATTAATCTCAGCTGATAGTCAGTATGACATGAAGGCCATGTATATTGTCACTCACAGATAACTCTGCAGTGCACAGTAATTATTATTCTTTGCTTTTCTGAAGTACATTGCATTCCAGGCAATGCGGGCCAAGCTGCATAGATTTAGAACATTCAATAGCTAACACGATTCTCCTCAAATCTATCCTCTAGCATTGGTGATTATCACAGTGACCATGATTAATGCTGAATCAAAAGCAGGCTTGAAACTGATTCTCTGGAATGACTGAATTTTATTTGCAGCTGTATCTGGCAAAGCACCTTGCCCAGGCAAAGAATATTTCCTGTAAGCCCACAGCTAGTACAATTATCCATGTCAGGGCAAGGTTAACTTTTAAAGACCTGTCATAATTTCTCTTTACAGTACAACACCCTTCTCTTATGGAGGCATTTATCATTTCTGTGATAAACCTGAAGGAATTGGCCAGCTGTTATCTGTTGAGTTTATCCACTCAGGTTTCAATAATGCAAGGCCTTCTATGACTATGATTAAACCTAGAATGAGAAATATTTTTGAACAGTGCTTTGTAAATCCAAATGAAAGCAGGCATAGGTTCCAATTTCCTTTGTTTTTCCAAATGCTTCCATTTAGATTTCTATATATGTCTTCATCCTGGCAAATAGATGGGGAAGAAATAGAGGTAGTGACAGATTTTATTTTCCTGGGCTCCAAGATCACTGCAGATGGGGACTGCAGCCAAGAAATTAAAATGCGCTTGCTCCTGGGGAGGAAAGCTATGGCAAATCTAGACAGCATACTAAAAAGTAGAGACATCACCCTGCCAACAAAAGTGCATATATGGTTTTTCCAGTTGCAATGTATGGCTGTGAAAGTTGGAGTTGGAAAGTTGGAAAGGCTGAGCGCCAAAGAATTGAGGCCTTTGAACTATGGTGCTGGAGAAGGCTCCTGTGAATCCCTTGGACTGCAAAGCGATCAACTGGTCAGTCCTAGAGAAGATCAACCCTGACTGCTCTTTAGAAGGCCAGATCCTGAAGATGAAACTGAAATACTTTGGCCACCTAATGAGGAGGAAGGACTCACTGGAGAAGAACCTAATGCTGGGAACTATTGAGGGCAAAAGTAGAAGGGGACGACAGAGAATGAGGTGGCTGGATAGAGTCACAGAAGCAATAGGCATGAGCTTAAATGGATTCCAGAGGATGGTAGAGGACAGGAAGGCCTGGAGGAACGTTGTCCATGGGGTCGCAATGGATCGGACATGACTTTGCAACTAACAACAACAACATGTCTTCATCCTTTTTTGTAGAACATGCATTCCTGCATCTAATGTCTTTTTCTGACAGCCTCACTCTGTCACAACTCAAAATACATATAATGGTCTGTAAGACTGTCTAAAAATCAGTTAAAAAGAAGCTGATATATATAGTCTATATCTAAAGCAAGTATGTTCATATATATTATATTCACAACAATCTGCAATTAAAGGCAACCTAGCTTGAATCATAGATAACGATTAGAAACTCACATGTAAGTCACAATGTGGTTTTCGCTTCGTGTTATTATAAACTAGACAATTCTGGTTTAAGAAATAAATCAGTTAAATTGTTTAATGATCATTCCAATGTTAATGGTTTGTCAATAACACAGATCTAAAACACCAGAAATACTAGGAATCAGGGTTAAAGAGAATAGAATATAGAATAGAATAGAGCTGGAAGGGACCTTGGAAGTTTTCTAGTCCCGCCCTCTGCTCAAGGAGGAGAAAGATTTTACAGTTTGTGGAAAGAATTTTATATGTCAAATTTATCTGTTATTTATCAATCTCTATGCAGTTAAAAGTACATTTACTCATCTCAAATTGGAACTGGTAACTTATTGTTCACAACATACAGGGATATCTGCAGTTAGGACATTTATATTCATAAAATGCACATGAAAAATTATTGAGAATGTCTCAGTGCACAAGTGCCCACTTGTGACATTTAACAGTGAGCCTATTATTTTCATAACACGTGAGAAAAGCCGTCTCATAATCCAGAAAATAAAAAGGGAAAAGGAAATTATAGATCTTACTGTCAAACCATTCATTTAAAATGTCTGTAGATTACATGCGTACAACAGTGTTATACAATAGTAATAAATACGTACCCTGAAACCTTTAGCCAAAGTTAATTTGTAAATGAAAAGGATGCCTTTTATGAAAAGAAAGTGCTATTTTATCAAATTTTAAAAATTGCTTATCTATGTTACAAGGGAACTCTGAACGGTAAAAAGTAAAAAAAAATTAAAGGTTTTTTTCAAGCCAGGGACTGTATATGTTTTTCTACTGCTGAAAAATAGGAGGGATAAGTACAGGAGCCAAAATATAGATCAAAACAATCATACCCAAGTGTTGTTTAAAAAAATATTCAAGAACAAGTATCCACGTTTTGAATGCAAAATATTCAAGTACAAATCATTTCTACAGAACTGCCATATGTCATCTTCAGTATTTCTTCTAGAGAATAAATGCATGATGCCCTTCTATACAGCTGACATTTCAAAGTAATAGAGTATTTATGGAATAGGTGATTTTACCCAGTAGTTACAGAAGGTACAGACTATTCAAGGAGCAAACATGTTTCTTGAAAAAGCCCTCAAAATACAAACTGTTGTGAGTCATCTAGAGTTGTGTTTTAAAATAAGCTGCCATACAAATCTTTTAAATAAAGTGGAAGTTATCTGAGCATTTTCTAAGAAAGGATTCATCTATACAATATGAAAGTCATCAATTATTCTCCTTACAGTAGTGTAGTAAGTATTTTATATTAAACAAAACCAAAGAACTTATTTGAGAGCAAACTCTGGCCTGCAAACCATTCATAATATATGATAGGTTATTTAAGCAAACAGGGATAGTAATTCCCATCTAGATGTTGCAAAGTGAATTTAGGATATTAGTACAGAGGAATTATAGAATAAGTTATAGGAGATTCCTACACTTCTCATACATCAGATGAAATTAAAACACTAGTCAGTGCTATGGCTTTCCAGTAATAATGTATGACCATGAGTGTTATCCCATAAGGAAGGCTGAGCAACAAAGGATTGATATTTTGAATTGTGGTGTTAGAGAAGATTCTTGAGAGTTCCTTGGACTGCAAGGAGATTGAATCAGTCAGTCTTAAAGTAAATCAACCCTGATTGTTTTTTGGAAGGACAAAATACTCAGTTCAGTATACTTTGGCCACCAAATGAGAAGAGAGGACTCATTGGAAAAGACCCTGCTGTTGGGAAAGAGACAAAAGGAGAAGGGGGACAAAAGAGGATGAGATGAATTTGGGAAAACTCTGAGAGACAGTGGAGAAATGGTTGGTGGAGTCACAAAAAAGACACAAATTAGCAACTGAACAATAAAATTAAGTAGATAAAATACACTTGTGTTCTGTTCTAATACGATACTGTCTTGCATAACTAATGTACCTTATTGTAAACAATTTAAAAATTTGTTTTTAATTGTCAGCCTCACTGACAGGAAATCCGTTCCATACAATGGCTGAAACTTTTGCCGAGATTGGTTATACTAGATTCAGGCAAATCCAAATGTGCTGTACCTGTTCTTCCTTTTTTATAGTTTAGTTTAGGGAAATGTCTCTTTGAGCTGCTTTCAAATGTTATCTGAATGTTCTGAACTTTAAAAAATGCTTCAGCCTCTTTTTCCCTTACTGTCTATAATGTTTGCTTAAACCAGGAGAGGAGGAAAAGGGTTTATCCCCTCATATATTTGTATCATCTCAAAAACATAAAAAGCTTGTGAGAAATTTATAAAATAGTTCCAGGAATATCAGACTTTGATATATGTATTCTTTGTTGGTTTTCTAAAATTAAAATTGGTATCTCATAAATTTCCAAAGAAGCATTTTTTTCAGTACTGATCCTTCATTCCACAATTATGTCCTTGCTGACAGATATGAAACAATTCAAATGCTGCTGCTGCAAATGCTGCCTTGAAGCATTACTTATTCATACTGAATATTTTTAATCCTAGAAGCTGAGCTGTGCAAACCAATGAAGACACAAAGTGTTGAGAAGAAAGCAGTTAAAAGATGTATTGTAGAACTAAAATGTTCATACATTTTAATTTACAGATATGGCACAAAAACATGTTTAAGACTTCAATTTCTGATTTCTCTGAATTGAAAACTAGTATCAATGCTACTATGTGGTGATAATCAGTCATTTATCTAGTGAAACTGTGAATCACTTAGTGACAGTGGTGGGATTCAGCCAGTTCGCACCACTTCGGGAGAACTGATTGTTAACTTTCTGAGCAGTTTGGCAAACTGGTTGTTGGAAGAAATCATTAGGGCAGAGAACCAGTTGTTAAATTACTTGAATCCCACCACTGCTTAATGACCTGTGTCATGCAACCCTTCCAGCTGGCTGCACCAGAAACAAACACCAGGGTTTTCCTAGCTAGGATCAATTAATGTTTGGCTTCTTTGTCTTTTAAAATGATATTGAATAGAATTGAATACTTTATTTTGCCAAGTGTGATTAGACACACAAGGAATTTGCCTTGGGTGGAGAAATAGTATTTAGATATACAATCAATTGTATAGAGTTTTTCTCAGTTTGGTCTTCTTATTCTTCCTTTATTTCTTCTATATTACTATGGTAGGAATATTTTAATGTTTTGTAGACACTTATTTTACCCTTCAGGAATTAGAACTGTTTTTGCATTATTTAAAAAACAAAGTATAAGTTCAATTCATTTTTTAAAAAAATATATTATCAAATAAATTATCGCAAGCAATCTATCACATTTCTAAATAAACTGTCTTGAGGAATTGCATCATCAACAACAATGATAAATTAATTCCTTCACAGGATTTATATATATTCATTTCCCATAATTAAATATCTTGTATTTCAAATAGAAAAGAACTATTTAACATGCCATTTTAATCTTGAAAAATTATAAAGAAAACATCTGTAATAAAATTTACCGCAAAAAAATCCAACATATAGAGACATCTGTCAAATTTCTAAAATTTGTATTTCACTTTTTAATCCAGTTTTGTGTTTTAATCCAAAATTCAGAAAGAGATCTTCATCCCAAAATTTATCAAAAACGTTTATGTTTTTTGTAAAACCAAGGCAGTTACATTAGTTCCAGTTCTTCCTCCAAAATAGAAGGTTGGTGTTGACAATTCCTCCAAAAGCAGAAACCCTATTAAATTTAAGGAACATATTTCTATTAAAAGGAAGCCTTGTTAATCCTTTAAATTCTTATATTAATTCAAACAGAATGCATACAATACAAACTAATTCTGCAAAATTTAGAAGAGTGGTAATTTTATAGAGTTGGCCAATATAAATTGCACATAAATGAAAGGTTATCAATAATATTAAGTGCAGTTTCAGGAAGTAGACATATGAAATTATTTTTTTTTGAGCCAGAAACCAGTTATTAGAAAATATAAATTATAATTCCTACATCTAAAAGCTTAGTCTTGGTTTTAATAATAATTTTTTTGCATGCTGTTTCTGTCTTTATCAAGTGACAAAGAGAAATTGATATAGTGAGAAAATGAAATGAAAAGAGGCCAGAGAGTATATGGGGTAGTGCCATATTTTAATAGGAATATGCATAACATCTTATTTTCAAGTATTCAAATAGAAATGTGTAGGATAGATTATTATTAAACTATCAGTTGGATATGTTAAAAACCCTTAAATGTTTTTGTTAGTAAGTCTTTCAACTAGCCTCACTTTGTCTCACATGTGAAGGGTTAATGACCAAGGTTTCAACAGTTTGATTTAAAACAGAACTACACATACTTTATACCCTACTGCAAATAATAAATGTTTTCCCTGCCAGAGTCAAGCTGCTGTGCACTTAAAAAGCAGCTTTTATTTTTTGTATTACGGAAGCAATGAAATAGAAAGCAACTCTTTTAAGATTGTGGACATTCTTTCTTTGCTGCATTACTGTAGTATAATAATTAAAAATGTAACACAGAGGCAACCAATAGCACACCTGAATTAAAGGCAAATATATATGCTTCATTTTTCAATATCCTATTTATTTTGAAGGCAAAATGTCTGTTGCCACATATTTCAACTGAAATTGAGGAACTTGGAAACCAATTAAGATGTTAGCTTACACTGAACTTCAGATCATTAACCTTTCAGAATAAGGATTTAATGGGCCTTAATCTTATGAATTCAAAGAAGATGAGCATAAGAATGCTTACTAATGCTTTAATATAGATTGGATCCAATAATAGTATCTGAGGAACCGGCTCATCTCAATGGGATGAACCTGTCCCATATGCATTGGCAGAAGCAGCATGCTGCAGTCCTCATTGGTAGGAAATTTCAGCTAAAAGGGTGCAGAAAAGTGTTTCTGAAGAGCTTCTGCTGCCCCCAAGCAAATCCACTCCACACCCATCCTTCTGAAAGGGTTGAAGAGCTGGGTCTACCATCTTGGAGGGGGTTAATGGATTAAATAGATCCAACCTCTTCCCCAATGCATACTTTGCTCCCTTCCTCCCATCTTGGTTAAATGAATTTTAACTGAATTTTAAATGTATATTTTTAATTTATTGTTTTAAGGTTTTAAATCATTTTAATTATGACTGTAAGCTAACTGGTATCACCTCAGCAAGATAGGCAGCATAATAGTTTATGCATAATGCTATGCTATTATGCTAGCATAATAGTTTATGCTAAAAATTCAATGAATGCATTGTTCAAATAAAGAGTTATAGTATTTTCCTAGGAAGACAAACAAAGCAAAGTCACATTTTAAGTTAGGCATATACAGTCTGAAAGTTAGCATGCACACCTCCTTCAAATTGTTTGCACAGTTCTTCTTTAGTCCAGTTACAAGATGTAATAAGGAAAAAGCCATTTGATCTCAATAGCCTTTGCAAGGATTTAACATACTGTTTCCTTTTCTCAGCTGAATCGTCTGGGCTCAGACTAATAGCATCAAAAGTCCCTTTATCGATGCAGATCTGAAAACTTGATAATTCATCTGAGGGATTTAAAATGTCTTCAATCTGTAGAACGTAGATATAACTGTTAAACTTGAGAACATGTTAATGCAATTGTTACTTTTTATAACCAAGCAGAACTGCATTGCCTCCAGGCCCAGAATTATAGCTTAACTGCACATCAGTCATCTGTTTATGTATGTTTGATTTTTACTCCTTTCAACCCAATATATGATGAATCTTGACTGTTTGTGCATTAGCGCAGAGAACGGTCTTATCAGTACTTGAAAACTAAACAGAATGTGACCAAATGGTATTTGGTGTCATCTGGGATTGCAGCCTTAAAAAATTATTCTTCAGGAGCTCACATTTCTTTAAAACAGGGGTGTCAAACTCACAGCGTCACATTTTCATCATGTGACGTATCACGACTTTTTCCCCCTTCGCTAAAACGGGGTGGGCATGGCCAGCTTGTGACGCATCTGGCCCAAAGCCAACGACTTTGACACCCCTACTTTAAAACAACTGCCAATCCAGTAGGAATTGTTAACAGCACCCCTATCTTGATAACATGAAAATTTTTCTTGCTCTTAATCACTCAGAATTGCATTTTGGTTGTACAGTAAGGTTCCTTGTTGCAATGATTTGTAATTACTTTGACTTATGACCACAATTGAGCCCAAACTTTGTGTTGTTGAGTGAGACATTTTTAAAGTGAATTTTGCCCCATTTCATAACATTTCTTGCCACAGTTGTTAAGTGAATCTGACTTCTCCATTGACTTTACTTGTCAGAAGGTCGCAAAAGATGATCACATGACTCTGGGACGTTGCAATGGTCATGAGTATGAATCAGTGGCCAAGCATCTGAATTTTGATCCCATGATTATGGGGATGCTACAAAGGTTGTAACTGAAAAACTGTCATAAGTCACTTTTTTCAGTGCCGTTGTAACTGAATGGTCACTAGGTGAACTGTTGTAAGTTGAGGACTACCTGTAATCTCTTGATGAATATGATTGAAGACCTCCCTATAGTCAGTAGGTAGGAAGGAAGACATTTCAAAAATGGGCGGATTTGGACTCCCGGATTGGGAAGCATATCAAAAGGCAGCGAAAATAATTTGGATCAAGGAATGGGTAACGCTACGTAACAAGAGAATATTGACGATAGAAGGACATGACCTACAAGAAGGTTGGCATGCCCACCTTTGGGACTTCAAAAAAAAGAAGAAAACCTATTTCCACAATCATAGAATCAGAGAAACACTTTTACAAACCTGGGAGGAAATCAGACAGAAAATCTACGTTAAGGCCCCAAACTGGCTCTCTATTATGGAAGCTATGACTGCCCCAAACAAGACGGAAACTGAAAAATTCGGCACATACAAAGATATTTTGGATGAAAATGGAAGGCTTAAACCTCTAGAAACCTTGAGAGATCACGGATTCAAGCTGGATTGGTGGAAATATTGGCAGTTGAACTCAAGATTTCAAAAAGATAGGGACCAATTTGGTATTGAAAGGAAATATGTAGACTTCGATAAAATTATATGGGGAGTAGATAAGAAAATGTTAACAAAAATATACAATTTTATATTAGATGAGGATAAGGCAGAGGCCATAGCAAAAAACCAATTGAGTATTTGGGAAAAAAATTTTGGATATTGTGTTAATTTTAATGATTGGGAAGAGGCGTGGAACAGAAACTTTAAAATGACAAAAGCAGCAACATTCCGAGAGAACCATTATAAAATGCTACACAGATGGCATCTAGCGCCTGCTAGGTTAGCTAAAATGTTTCCAAATCTCTCACCCACGTGTTGGAAATGCGAGAAAGAAGCCGGCACGTATTATCATATGTGGTGGTCCTGCCCAGTAGCTAAAAGGTTCTGGACAAAAGTACGACAATGGCTCTGTGAAATGTTAGAGCAAGATGTAATTTTATCTCCAGAACTCTTCCTTTTAGGTATAGTGGGTGATGGCCTAAAAAATAATAAAACCCAGCTTATAACCCAAGTATTAACTGCGGCTAGATTGGTATTTGCGAAATCCTGGAAGAGTCAAACTCAACCCCCAGAAGAAATGTTAATAAACAAAATATTAGAGTGTGCAGAAATGGCAAAGTTAACGAGCCTGCTAATGGATGATGAGATATCTAAATACTATGAAGTATGGGAAAATTGGTATAAATGGCTAGATAACAGAAAAAGACGATGATCTGTTTCTTTTTGTGAATAGATACTGTGAAACATGACTATGTACTTATAGAATGCAAATATAATGATGGGAAAATGATAGTTTAAGACAAGGTAGATCAGATACATGATATTTAATTTATAAGAACACTGTACCTCCGGATAACAAAGAGACTTTGTAAATTTTTTTTAGTTTTCTTTTAATTTTGAAACTTAATAAAGTATTTGTTAAAAAAAAAAAAAAAAAGGAAGGAAGACATTTTAACTTGGTCCTTATTGATTTAAGTGTTTGCACTGGAGTGCAATAGAGGAAATCTATGAATATTAAGAAAAAATTTAATACAATTCAATCAAGCCAGTCTTCAATCATTTGTTGTTTACGCTACATATCTCCAAATCCCCTCCTCTTCCTGATCTTTTTAATCTTCATTTGTTCATCACAAAACTTACCAGCAGTTTAATATAAGGCAGCCCTTCTTTTTGCATTATATGTTTTGAAAGTTGTATTGCAGAAGAGGAATAATCAACTCCTGTAAGATTGGTATAACCAGATTTACTCTAAAGAGAAGAGAAATTCATTAAACACTAGATATTTTTTTCTTTGTTTCGTAGTTGGCTTTCATGACATATTCATCACGGTTAACCTATGGAGAACTAAAATATAATTAGGCAAGCTGTACCAATTAATAGGAAAAAAACCTACAGTACTGACTTTGCAAACAAAAAAAAAACCCTGCAAGGGCTTATTTACTGACAAAACATTTTTCTAATTTCAGTTCCTAATAATCAATAGAAAGATTCCAATTGGCTACAGTATATTTCACTACACACAGATGCTAATGTCATGCAGAAGCTACACTACTACAGTGAAAGTAGCACAAGTGAATCAAATTTTCATATTTCTGATACTTTTCTTTTTTGGACAGGCCTAACAAATAAGTACTTGGATGCTAAATATAAAAATAAATCATATTGGATTTTAAGAGACATAAAAATGTTCTTATATCCTATTTATTCATGAACTCGTTTATGGTTACTCTATGATTAAAAGGCATTGGACTATTCGGCAAGGGAACAACACATATTCATCCTTTTAAAATTAAAGGTAGGATAGGTATTTGTCTCCAATATAAATATATCTTAGCCAAAACAATACACTGCAAATTCTGTAACTGTTAAGTTGAGAAAATAAAACCAGTTGCCATGCAGTGGGTAATGCATGTCAAGAAATGAAGCAGTATTAGGACTTCATGGGTACAGCTAGTCATTCAGTAGCAGCTTTTCAGTAATTTTCATACATTCCTTACTCTACATTGGATTTTGATTCTACCAATTGTAACTCTAAATATTTAAACCAACATTCTTATACAACTGAACTTTGATGAAACTGAATGTTTCCCTGCTTAATATGGTTTTTTTTAAAAAAAATTATACCATGAACATAAGCCATTGCAGTATAATCAGCATATTCTACATTTAATTTAATCTGACCATTTCATTAAAGTTTCTTACTTGCTCAATTTCTGCTGTAAGCATTTTGCATCAGAAAGCACTAATATTACAAATACCAACCAATTCAACCAGCAAAATGCCATTTCCTGTTCCAATGTCAAGGACAGAAGTATCCAGAGGTATCTTTTGCTTTTCTAGCCATCTGATTATACGAGTCATGCTTTCTTCACCAAACCTAATTAGAAAGAAAGGTTCAGATAAACTACTCCATTAGGCTATGCTAAAGGAAGACAAACACATTTTGTCAATCAATGCAATGTAACTACAACTGTCACCATTATGATATCAGTCTCTAGAGATCATGTTACAGGTTTGTTTAGATAAGTCTGTTTGTTGGATTAAGATTGTAGAAGATGAGAAGTTGTCAATTTTACACATACACAGGCATGTATATACATTCAAGGCTGCAATGCATCTTTGCCGGTACTTATTCAATTTTTGAAAAAGATCAAGGATATGAATGCTTGACCTTTACCAAGTATACTGTAGCCAGTAATTCATTTTTCCCACATAAAAACAAATGATGATTATTTTAATTTGCAACAGGTTTAGCTAAGAAGAGTTAAAAAACAAAACTCAGAGTATCACATTACCAATACTCTGAGGAAAACAGCTGCGCTTTTAAAAAGAAAGTAAATTACAAAAATGTTTGGAAGCATGTTACATGGTTATAGATACTTGCCAAATGTCCCCAGTATCACCACTTTCTTTAAAATTATGCAGTTCTTGTTCATATGCTGCATCCCAGCTACACAGGAAAATAAGAAAAAGGATGATAGTAAATGCTTGGCATTTCCCCCTCATCTGTGAAACAATTTAAGAAAAGGTATCCCTGTTTCCAGAAGAAACACACTCATCATTTATCTTTTATATTTTTAGAACCAAACGGGAAGAGGTTACAGAGCTGAGAACAAGCGTCATCAACCACAAAATCTTTATAAATAAAATATAAATAAAAATGCAGTACACAGTATTTTTCAACTGTATTGTTATTTTGTTTTTTAAAAAAAGCTTATTTTCTAAAATTTATAACTGGGTATCAAGCAAGCAATCTGTGAATTATTATTCCCACTTCAGAGAAAACACCCGCCTTTCTCCAGGCACTACCCACTTGGAAGCTAGCTGCACACAATGCTCATTTGTTGTGGGGAAAATAGGAGGCAGGAATATTAAATCTGTTCACTGCTTTGAGTTATATATTAAAACAGTGGAATAAGAATCCAATATAATTACAATAGTTAATTTAATTGTGTTAATATGATGACAATTATTGAACCCAAATTCCTGGGTTTACAAAACACCAAATCAATGAATGACTACAATGAATGACTACAATGACTACAATGAACAATTATATACCCTGTTTTCCCCAAAATAAGACATCCCTGATAATAAACCCCATCGGGCTTTTGAGTGCATGGCAATAAGGCCAAGCACTTATTTCATGGTTCAAAAAAAATATAAGACATGGTCTTATTTTCAGGGGAAACACGGTAGTTTGTGGTTCTGACAACAGAGCTATTCTCTGAAAATGGAAAGAACTTTAATTATGTTTTGACCAGGCAAAAAGGTCTATGTGGATACTAGATTACAAAACCTATCAATTTATCAAGACATCTTTTTTAATAACTTTTTTTGAACATTTTGTAACACAAGAAAGAAGAAGAGAAGGTTAACACCAAAAAACATCGTATCTTGTGTCATGGTCTCCATTTGTAAGTATTATTTTTAACTTATCTAATATTTCCAGATGGAATAAAAATGTGATTCATATCTTTAAAACAATAAAAGTTTTAAACAAACCAGCACCTTCCTTAAAATCAGTTCATCCTTTTTTTTTAACAACTGTGAGGAAACACTGCTTTTTAGAATGCAATGATATATAGTAAGGCTTTTTTTTAGTCCAAAAATAAATATTCAATTAAATGTTTGTCTCTCTAGCATGGTTTACCATTCCAATTAATTTGAATTGTTGATTTACTCTTGCTGGTGTGAGTGACTAGATTTATTAGATGATATGTTGCCCTTTATTGCCTATGTATGTTGGTGAGTTTATTTTGATTGCTTTTATTTAGTATCTTATGCCTATCACCGAGTGTTGTGTCTTATGATTTGGGATGATTGTATTATGATCATGATTTATCACTTGTTGCTTGTATGTACACTGAGAGCTTATGCACCGGAGACAAATTCCTTGTGTGTCCAATCTCACTTGGACTCAGAATAGAGCTAGAAGGGACCTTGGAGGTCATCTAGTCCAGCCCTCTGCTCAAGCAGGAGATCCTATATCATTTCAGACAAGTGACTGTCCGGTCTCTTCTTAAAAACCTCCAGTGGTGAAACACCCACAACCTCTGAAGGCAAGCTGTTCCACTGGTTAGAGCCGCAGTGGCATAGTGGAATGCAGTACTGCAGGCTACTTCTGCTGACTGCCAGCTGACTGCAATTTGGCAGTTCCAACCTCACCAGGCTCAAGGTTGACCCAGCCTTCCAAGGTCGAAAAATGAGGACCCAGATTTTGGGGGGCCATATGCTGACTCTGTAAACCGCTTAGAGGGCGGTAAAGCCCTGTGAAGTGGTATATAAGTCTAAATGCTACTGCTATTGCTACTGTCCTCACTGTTAGGAAGTTTCTCCTCAATTCCAGGTTGCTTCTCTCCTCTATTAGTTTCCATCCATTGTTTCTTCTCCTGCCCTCGGGTTCTTTGGAAAATAAATTGACTCTTTGTGGCAGCCTCTCAAATACTGGAATACTGCTATCATGTTCCCCCTAGTCCTTCTTTTCTCTAGACTAACCAAACCCAAATCCTGTAACCCTTCTTCATATGTTTTAGTCTATCAATAAAGAATTTCTTTTCTATTCCTATTCTATTCTTAAAAGCAACAGCTTGAAGCAGAGTTAGATTTGGTGATCGGGGAGGGCGTGACTAATACAGATGTTTCTGCTGCTTCCAACCGAGCCTTCCTCTCCGACTACTCACTGTTCTTTGGTCCCCAGCGCCGATGGCTCAAACTCTTCCTCTCCGCAGCTGCTCATAGTCGGAAAAGATGCAGGGCACGTCCAAGGTTAGCTTTCTTTTATGCCGCAGAAGGACTCTCTTTTTGCCGCTTCTTTCAACCTCTTCCGGTGAGTGAAGGCCGGGCAAATCAATAGCCGCGGCTGTCTCCGCAGTTACAGTTGCAGTCATTAAAAAAGATGAGTTACGTCCATTTAAAAAAAAGATGAGTTACGCCATTCCGAAGAGAAGGAGCCGTGCTTAAAATGCTTTGCGCCAAAAACAAACAACAACTACAAAGAGGCGATTTTTCTACAGGGAACCTAAAAGAATTACCTACCCCAAGCTGTGACAATTGGGAAAGAGCCGATATCCAAATATTCTCTATGCAAGGGATAATAATAAAAATAATGATAATGATAATAATAACCACGCTGCTTTAGCTACTGGCTCGAACTATACTCCAATTTCAGGCCCGTCTCGCTTGCCCTCGGACTTGCGTTTGCCAGTTTTGCGAACTACATTTCCCAAGAAGCCGCGCGCGCGCTGGCCGGAACTGGAGGCGCGAGCCGAGCCGGGGAGGTTGCGGGTGTGGTGGCTTGTGGGATCGTTCGTCGTCGGAGGTGGTGGGGCTCCATCATGGCGGCTTCCATTTCAGGCTATACCTTCAGTTCGGTCTGTTATTACAGCGCCAACAGCAGCGCCGATCACGTAAGTATTCCGGCCTGCTGGCGGTTTTATCCTCCTCGAGGAGTTAGTTGAGGAAGGGAGGGGTTTCTCACCCCCACCCCACCCACCCCTCATCCCACCCCGTCTTCCCGGTTCTGGGCGGGAGGGAAGGCTCGAGAATAAGGGGGAGATCTGCAAAGAAGAAATCAGTCTGACAAAAAAGGGACCGGGAGGAGGAGGAGGAATGGAAGGCGACCCCTGAGGGACCGAGGTGACGGTGGGACGAAAGAAGGGGAGGGCCCACGGGAGGGAGGGAGGGGCCGTGGAAAGAGAAAGTGGTCGGGGGGGGGTGTCTGAAAAGAAACAAGTAGTTGGAGGTGGGGTCGTCGAAAAAAGCATTAGGTTGCCTGTGTGGACCAGCGTTGTTGGTTAATGGGGCACCTGTGGAGCTGCCGTATGAAAGGGGGGACCGTTAGTTGGCAGGCAGGCAGGCTAATATGTAAGCAGGTTGGTGAAATCTAGACTGTGGACAGCCTAGGGATTGCTATCTCAGCAAGATTGCAGATTATAATGAGGAAGTAGTTCTTGCAGCTGCCAAATCACTTCAGCTTTGGGAGGGGAAAAAAACCACCACCCATTTTCATCAGAGAGAGGGTAGAAACTTTAGAAATCACAGTTGCATTGTTCAGGTAAGTAGCCCTTGACTTACATCAGTTCATTTAGTGACCGTTGGAAGTTACATGGCACTGGGGGGGGAATGCGGCTTACAACCGTTTTTCACAATTACGACCTTTGCGAGCGTCCCCATTTTGTCAGGTGATCAAAATTCAGACGCTTGGCAAACTGACTCATATTTATGACGGTTGCAGTGTCCTGGGGTCATGGGATCCCCTTTTGCTACCTTCTGACAAGCAAAGTCAATGGGGAAGCCAGATTCTTTTAACAGCCGGGTTACTAACTTACCAACTGTAGTGATTCACTTGACAACTGTGGCAAGAAAGGTGGTAAAATGGGGTGAAACTCATTTAACAAATATCTCACTTAACAACAGAAATTGTGGGCTCAGTTGTGATAATAAGTCGAGGACTACCTGTATATCTTGAGTAAGTATGGTTGTATGATTAGATGCCTCTATGTATGTTACTATAGATGTGTGTTTTAAAACTTAAAGGGTGGACCTGCTATGGTCAGGCGGGGCACGTACTCTTTATGGCCTGTTCCTATTTGATATCAGTTGGTTATTAGAGTGAGGGTTGTGACAAAAATCTTGGAGAAATGAAAACAGATCAGTAAACTTTTACATTGGTATTATAATTGCATTTCTTTTAATACTCCAGTGAATAATAGTATTATGTATATTTTTACACATATTCAAGTTTATCTATCCTATAACATTCATAATTATTATTTTCTGTAAGATAGGCTTTGGAGATACTCAGTCATTCAGGTCATGGTTGTCCTAAAGGTAATTTTTCCAAAAGGCAACTGGACTTGCTTGGTTTTTTTCCTTCTCATCCAAAAAGCATCTTTAGTTCTGACTTTGAGGGACTTTGGGGAAAGATATGCAAGTAATACATTGCAGTATAATTCTAGACTACATGATTCTTTACTAAAGTCTCTGTTTAGAACATTAAATATTGTATTGCTGTATATTTACTTATGTATTTGTAGATATGTCTTTATCCACTATATCCTAAATATTATAATAATAGATGCTTATTTAGAAAGTACCTGATGTTCTCATCCATCTGCCACTGTATTATCCAAATTCATTATTCTTATTCAACTGAAATAGAAAAATTTGCATATATCATATTTCTGTTGCACACTTACAGAAATAGTAACACTTCATACCATTTTTATACAAACTGGAAACTATCCTTTTACTATGTTAAACAGGAACTTTCAAGGGGGGGGAGACAAAAATCAATATGCTTGGATGCTAGGATAGTTTTGAACAAACGTCTGATTTCTGCAGTGCTTGGTTTGACTTAATTATCTAAGTTAAAACAGCATGTTTAAGATGACAGCACATAATCTTTTTGGAACGGTAAGAAGACAAGAAATTTGTAAGCAAGAGATTATTGTTGTTTGAGGGATAACTACAACTAATCAAAATCTGTAGGATAATGTTAATGGTATCTTTATATTGTTTCTAAAGGCAATCTGTTTATGTACCAGTTATTTATATGATTTATTTCCACCTAAACCCAATGAGAACCTAAATGTGTTAACGGATACTAAAATATAAAACAAAAATAACCACAATACAAAACATTAGACTAAAATGGTGTTGATAACTATACAACTAATTCACAGAGATGTTCTGGAAAAGCAGTGTAGAAAGTTAGCACCCACCCCTCTCTTAGAAGAATGAAATATTCTAGGAAATATTAAAAAGGCAGAATGTTATATTTCCCTGGATTAGAAAAGGAGAAACTTTTTTTAAGACAAAGCTCCCTGCCCCCTGCAGATATTTGGTGCCCATTGAGCAGAACTGGGCCAGCCTACCTACAAGACAATTAGACCTTCAGCTCCAGGGTGGTGGGATTAAGACATGACCCTCAGGACATAATAGGATTAGCCCTCTGTCCATCTAGCAGTAGGGCTCGCAGCATTTCAAAATTTCCTAAGGACATTGCATCACCCAGCAAGGTTCAACCAAACGTATCTCAGACAACCTCAGCTATGACTCCTGCATAGCCCCATGGGTCTGACAGCAGCCAATAGAATACATATTCTTCCACAGGAACAGAAGCTCAAGTTCAAAGCCCAAGAGAGGGTATAAATACCTCTCACTCTCCACTCCATGTGTTCAGCTGCCCAGGACCTCAAACCCATGTGGTCCTGTTCACCAATAAACCATCTTTCCAATCAGCCCCCAGGGACAAAGTCAGCTTATTGCCCCCACAATCTGGGTCCTCATTTTACCTACCTTAGAAAGGATGGAAGGCTGAGTCAACCTTGAGCCTGGTGAGATTAGAACTTGCAGTAATTGCAGGCAGCTAGTGTTAATAACAGTGTGCTTTAGTCTACTGCGCCACCAGCCTCTTTGCTTGTCTTTGTATTTTTCCCTTTGATATGTACGAAATCAGTTGTTTCTCTACTGCAGGGGTGTCAAACTCGTGTTGTCATGTCGCGTGACATATTGCGAATTTACCCCCTTCGCTAGAATGTGGGTGGGCATGGCCAATGCGTGCCACATCTGGCCCATGGGCCGCAAGTTTGACATCCCTGCTCCACTGGGTCATAATAACATGTTATAGATCAGTGGTTCCCAAAGTGTGCGCCGCGGCTCCCTGGGGAGCCGTGCTATCGTCGTAAGGGCGCCGCGAAATATTCCGCCCGCTGGGTCTAACGCTGATGCGCCATTTCTGAAACGTCTAGTGCGCATGCGCAGTTGCAAGTCGGATTGCTATGGGAGCCGCGAACCGAAAAAGATTGGGAACCTCTGTTATAGATACAATAACATATATCATTTATAATTATTTACATTTAAAACAATCCAGGAAAATGAAGTAGTAGTCAGACCTATTCTAATTAAACAGTTGAAATAGTTCACAAATAGCAACATTCAGATTAGTAGTATTAGCTGTAGTAAGCCTCAGTCCTGATCCTCCAGTAGGGTTGTAAGAAAATCATTTCATTGTTCATTAGCCTTCCTGGCTAATAAAGGAGCTAGTGAAGAGAATGGAAGTTAGATGAGGGCTATAGTCAACAACTTCGGAGTGAAGGAGACATGCCAGAGGTCTTTAAAAATTCCCCCACTCCTCAGGAGGCTGGATAGATCTAATAAAATTTGACAACTATAGGTAGTCCTCAATTTACAATCATTTATTTAGTGACAGTTCAAAGTTACAATGGTATTGAAAAAAATGACTTGAACCGTTCTTCACACTTTCAACCGTTATAGCATCCCAATGTTTACCTGATCAAAATTCAGATGCTTGACAACTGGCTCATATTTATAACAATTGCAGTGATCACCTTTTTGCAACCTCCTGACAAGTAAATTCAATGTGGAAGCCAGATTCACTTAACCATGTTACTAACTTAACAACTGCAGTGCAACAATTATGGCAAAAGTCATAAAATGGGGCAAAATTCACTTAACAACTGTTTCACTTAGCAACCAAAATTTTGGCCTCAATTGTTGTAAGTCAAGGACTATCCATACCACTCTATTCTCTTTCATGAGGTAGAAGCTCATGAAACAGTATTGGACATCTTTGTCCTCCTAGATCTCTTGGCACCTTTCAGTAATGCTAATCACAATATCCTTCCAGACCACAACTGGGAATCATTTTGTTCCTAACTGACCAGATGGTTCCAGTTAGTTGTAGGTAGAGGATCAGATTCACAGGGCTTTTGATATGGAATGCCTCAGGGTTCACTTCTTTCCCAATCCTATTTAACTTTAGCATGAAACTTCTGGGAGAGTCATCTATCAATTTAGACTGAGCTATCATCAATATGCAGAATTGGGCGCCCATTGAACAATACAGTGGAAGTCATGAGTTAATGCCTAGAAGCTTTCAGGGCCTGGATAGGGAAAACCAGGCTCAAACTCAACCTAAACAAGATGGAGTAGCTGTAGATTTGGATGTCATCTGACTCCAAGGTCATTTTTCTTTTCTTTTTTACTTTTGATGGGGCTGTCTTCCCCCAAAAGAGCAAGGTCACAATTTGGAGATGCCTCCTAGATTCAGAGTTCTTGCTTGAAAAATAAGTAGAGACTGTCTCTAGGAGATTCATAGCTTTTAGTATACCAGTTAGCAACCTTAACTGATAGTCACTCATGTCTGTTGTCACACTGATTAAATTAGATCTCTATTTGTGTCTGCTCTTGAAGACCCACCTGGAAACTTAATTACTATCATCCAGGACACAATGGCATGCATGCTGATCAATAGATTTCTAGGTTCAATTCAAATTTTAGTCATTCAGTTTTTATTTATGGGCCAGCTATCTAGTGAGTGTCGACCCTTAGCAACTATGTAGGGTTATTTTTTTTATTTTTTTTGCCCAGGATATTTTGTCCCTATTCTGGTCCTTCAGACAATGACTTTGTTATGTCTTTAAAGTAATCACCTGTCTCTAGCATCGTCCTAAATTGCTGTTATCCAACAAATGTCTGCTTGCTTTAACTGAACTTAATATGGGTTAAGCTCTGACTATCTTAGGGATTCCCTTTCCCCAACACTTTCTGCTTGTCGGAACAAGAAACGTGGAATGGAATGGAAGAATGACCTTAAAAGGGGAGGATGTGGTAAGGGAACAATCAGATAAAAGGAGGAGGAGCCCACTACTGAGTATCAGCTGGTAAAAAAAGATGGCAGGAGAGCTGTACTTTCAGACTTACAAAATTCTGTTAATGTAGCTTTATAATATAGTAGAATTAGTTCATCCTGTGTTTCTTTTTTGGTCTACTTGGGAAGCTGACAAGAGTCCCTGCTCTGAGTCCTCACTTGTCAAGAGAGTTTGGGGGTAAGGACTAAGGAGGGCAACACCGAGTGCTCTTTTTAAAAGCTTTCTTTCTTGGAAATATGTTGTGTCTTGAGCCAAGGATAGTTCCTACCCTCATGGCCTTCTGGAAGCAGGTGAACATAGGGGGTTTCCTTCAGGGATTAATTATAAGCACCATCATCACTTTCAGTAAAGATAAAAATACTTTTAGCATTGTTGTAAATGGAAACTTAACTAGATTGCTCTTTTAATTACTTTATTAGTTCTTTTATATTAAGTTTTGTAAGTTGCTTGGAGTCTTTAGGGTTTCGGGTGGTTGACAAATTCCACCGAGAGTCTCTTGCTCATGAGATGGGTGACTCTATAAATTAGATATATAACTTTTATGTGCCATGTGTTATGCCCAAGAAGGGAAGTACAATATAGTGTTTTGAATGAATATTTATTACAGTCAAAGGCCAGAGTTAGAGGGTACAACTGAAAACAATTTAAAAAGTGATACAAATAATTGTAATACTTGAGATAAAATATGTTAGTTATGATTATATATATATTTGACTTTCAGTTGCTGCACAGTATTTTGCTACAATCTAATCTGGGTTTTGAACAATTTATAATCTGGGAAAAGGAACAACATACAAATATTGTCAAATCTCCCAGAATAAAAGAGGCAGGGTATATAAGCATTATGAATATCCCTATAGATAGTACAGTAAAATAACATGTGCTGGACTGTCTCCATCAACAGTTCCACATGCAAACATGTTTGTCAAATAGGATTTTAGAATATCTTTCCTTTAGTATTACTAAAGACAAAATAGTATGCCTTGCCCAGAAAAAAGTTTTTCTTCATTTGGGGAATGTCACAAAAGAGAGATACTTGGCTGTGAGAACATGAATAGATCCTCGGATTGTTTTGTAAGCTATCCAAAGTCACCTTATAGGGGAGATGACAGGTATAAAATTTTAATAAATTTTTAGTTCTAATGAAATATTTTAATTTTAGATCCTTGTTTGTTCCAAATATCTGGAATATATAGGATTTAACTTTCTTATATTGTTAACAAAGAGAATTCTGTTGAGAAAAAAGTCATGGGGGAAGAATGATAATTCTGCTTGAAGCTAAAGGACACACTGATGAATGCTGTTTTCTGTATTCCACTTGACAAAATACTAGTTGACAACGGAAAGAAATTATGTTTATCCTCTGGAGAGTTGCAAATTATAATTTAGCTATATTGCTTAGAAACCTCACCTGCCAAATTTGTATTGTTGTACTGCTAGAAGAATACAGTTTTATTCTTGGTTTGCTAGAAAGGAAAGGTTTGTTAATGCAGATAATTTTGGATAAGCAAAATATAGTGAATTATGCTCTTGATAAGTCAAATTAGCCATTGTTTTTGATTTTTTTATTCAAAACAGAATAGAATTATTTAGAATAAAACAATTATTTGCAACCCCTAATTTAATTGAAAAACTAGATACATTATAGTGATTAAAATACAAGGGGGGAAGAGAATTGATCCATATAGTATTTATTAGTAGCAAGATAACATTAATTCAATCCTTTATCGTTAGATCTGCTTTATTTGGAAATATATTGCTTCATCTCATTTTTACAACAAATCTTTGTTCAAGTAGCATATTTTGAATCCATTCTTTAACACCAGTAGGGCAATATTCTTTCTATTTGCATAAAATTATCCTCTTTGCAATGCATCAGACTCAATAGAGCCAAAGCTCTTCATGAGATGACATAGTGCATATTTTAGGAATATAGTTCAACATCATGTTAAGATTCTTAACTATATTTCTAAAATTATGTAATTTTTTTATAGTTCTGATATTCCATTTATCAAATATATACATATCCTTGCAATATCAAATTCTACCTTTCCTTTCCTGTGTCCTATCAATGTTGTAGCATTTGGCTGAATGCTAAGCAGAGAGTATATATCTCTATATACTTCAGAATTCATCCTGCTGCTTTTATCAGCAGTCAGATCAACAATAAGCAACCAGTGTCCTGATTCCATTGATAGCTATATATGGCCATGCCGTAACACTGCCTCCACCATGTTTGACAGATGATGTGATATGCTTCCGATTGTGAGCTATGCCTTTCCTTCTCTACCCTTTTCTCTTCCCATCATTCTGGCACAAATTAATCTTGATTTCATCAGTCCAAAGAATCTTATTCCAGAACCGGACAAGGCTTTTTTCTAGGTTTTCTAACAAAGTCTAATCTGTCCTTTCTGTACTTGAGTGTTAGCAGTGGTTTGTACCTTGTTGTGAAACCTCTGAATTTACATTTATGAAGCTTTCTGGGAGAAAACATCATGAGTCACGTGATGGCAATGTGATGCCGTGAGTTTGACATCTGTGTTCTAGACTGTTGTTTTGACCACTCCCAATGTTTTTGCTATTTCTCTTATTTTGTTTTTTCAGCCTAATGAAGTACTCTTTCATTTGTATGGACTCTTCTTTGGACTTCATGATGAGTATTCTGATGAATAGCTACCAAATGCAAATGTAACACTCAGAACCAACTCCATAGCTTTCTGGAACTGGCCTTAAAACTGCTTGTAGCCACTTGCCCCACTATTTATGAGCCACCAAAAGGGGTCTGGGTGTATTAAAATGGCTGTAATGTCTAGCTCATAGTTACTGTCACTTTTGCAAACCCCTTGAATTAAAGCTGAAGGTCTTTGATTCGTTCCCATCTTCTGTGTTTCATTTCAAATTCAATTCATTTAAAATGTATATGGAGGCCAAATGCCAAAAAACGTAGCATTGTCCCAATATATGCAAACTTGACTCTGGACTGAAACTATTTTTATATAAAAAATAGAGAACAAATTTGAAAACAAATTAATATTTAAGGATATCTTCTAAGAAACTTTCAGCTGGTTTTATCCTTCATATTTTTAAACAACATTCATGCAAAGAAAGATTTGCATTTGTTTGCCATTATTTTCATTTATAAGTTTAATAGTTAATAGGTCGCCTTTATTAAATTTTGCATTTCTTAAAAAAATATGAGAAGTGAACTTGAACTTTAGTAGTTTTTCCATTTGGAAAACTGGTAAACATTTGACCAAACTGAATAAATAAGCATTGCCATCTGAGATGATAATAAGTTACCAGTGTTATAACTTTTATAGTATAGTTTAAAAGTATTTCACATGTTAAAGTAAGCTTTATATATTTATCAGTAATAACAGATTTGAAAATCTTATTAACAGGGGGGGAAATGGCATTGCTATTTCAGTTTGAGAGTGCAATGCTAGCTTAATTTGTTCAGTAGTAAATCAACAGCAAGTAACTTATAGAAGTTCGCATTTACACACTTGTATGTCTTAGCTGCATTATGATCTTGCCTGTTTTGTGTGGTTTGCCTTTTAACTTTTTTTATGGTTACAAAGGAAGAGAATACATGTAACTTTTAAACTTGGTTTTACCTCTGTGTAGATAATCTTGGTTGGATTAGTTAGAAGACCTCCAAGGTCCTTCCAACTCCATTCTGATTGATAGATTTTTCTTTATTTTAAGTGCTATTGGGGTCATAAATTCTGCTTGGATGTTTAGCTTCACAAACAACTAATAGTACAAGTTTTATGTCTTTAAAAATGAATAAAATATATGTGCCTGACCTTTTTTATTTAAACTCTGTTGAAAACTGTTGGGATTCTATTGGAGGTTAGTTATACCCAGTGTTATATAATGCTTCCCGCACCTTCAAAATCTGCTGTAGGCACTCCATTAATTTTTCAGAATGTGAGGTTTAGAGAATCATCTCATATCACAATTTTTTCATACTTGGATGGATTGAATTATGTCCACCCCAAGGGGAACAGATCTGGATCTGCTGATTTATGCCTTTTCACCTTTATATTAATTCCTATTGCTATGATGTTAAATTTTCTAGGTGAAAGAAAGGTAAATACCATTTTTAATTTTATGAAGCTATAAAAAGTGCCTAAGGAAATGAATTCAGTTTCTATTTTTCTGCCTTTAATCGAAATATTTTTCTTTTTACAGGAAGGGTTTTTATTAGGAGAGGTAAGACAAGAGGAGACATTCAGTATTAGTGACTCCCAGATTAGCAACACAGAATTTCTCCAAGTAATTGGTAAGCATTATTAAATTTCTCTCTAACAATTCAGTGTAATATTGTATTTATTTAGATTATATGATTGTAGATTGCATGTTTGCTTGCTTATTTGTTCAGTTTGTATATCTACCCATCTTGCACTTTAGATGGCTTGCACAATTAAAAATTTGATTATGGATTTTCTGATTACAAAGTCAAGTTGATGTGAGTCCAGAAAGTATTTTGGCAGGAGGCGAGTAATGTTATTTGATTTATCTTGTTGAGTACAGTTTATATGGTCTCTGATTTTTAACATATGCAGAGTCATAAATATGACTACGTATACTCAAGTACACACAATTATTCCAGGTTAACAGATTCATGGGGCATTGAACATCAAATTTGATTATTTTGACTTTTTCTGCAATAGTGGAGGGCAAAGTAGAAATGTCAGTGCCTCTCTTATCCAGCTTTGTTTAAAACTGAGTCAGAATTGTTTGTATTTTGTAAAGGCTTTTGCCATATTTCCGGAGACACAGACTTAAGAGATGCCAAATTGTTATAAATAGATTTTCAGAAAGTCCACATTTGATGGAAAGTTTAGAGCCATAAAATGCTGGCTTACCTCTCCTGTTGGAAGAAAGAACAGCTTCTCACAACTGTGGTTCTTCTGTATCTACCTACCCCCCATTCTATTTTCAATTTACTTGTTATTGTTTGCAGGGCCAATAGTTCACATAATTCTAGCAGGTATGCTTTCAACTTCAGGAGGTGGTCTTTTGTAGAGATAGTTCTCCCTCATATCCCTAAGTGGGACTAGGATTCCTAGCACATTCTGACAGATAATTTGAAAATATGAATCGGTTCCTAAAGCAAATACATTACATTAAAGATTTGGCAACATATCTACTTTGCTTGATTATCTTTAGAGGAATTTCATGTTCTCTTTCCACAGCAATCCACTCATTTAAATAATCAGTTATAGAAACGTTTGTGGGCAGGCAATAGCAATGAAGTCTTTATTTAATACATTCATTTTGAGAAGTGATTAAGTCTGCCAAACTTGCCCAATTACGTTCCTCAGGAATTCTTAATAAATGTGAAATCATAATTCTGTGAAAAGTGAAGTATTTGCTGATTGTGTGAACCTGGAACTATTTATATGGGCTAGGGTTATATTGTTTTAAATTATTTTTAGAGTGTCTCTCTTTCCTTAGAATAATGTAAATGTGTTGTTTTCTTTTTCCAGAAATCCATAATCATGAGCCTTGTTCCAAACTCTTTAGGTAGGTTACTTCTATCACATACTTTTATTCCCTTTACTAGTCGTCATTGGGCTAAATCCAACAGTGTAGCAAAATGGGTCAAGCATCTGAATGGAACTGAGGAGACCTAGGTGCTCATTCAACTATAGTATTCAGTGGATAATTTTGGACCAGTAATTAATTCTCCTCAGTTTCTCAGAGTTCCTGTTGAGGGAATAAAATGATTTGTTTTGAGCCTTTATTACACAGGTGCAAAGTAAATGAACTATCATAATAATTAAAAATACAGTTCCATATGTTATTAGAGATCAGGAGCTGCCAATTAATTTATTTTATTTATTAAATTTTTATGCCATCCATCTCCCTTCTAATGTGCTAAACAGGGCTGTATCTTCTGAAGTTATCTGGATCCTTCTTCCTGTCTCCAATGTTCTGTTTAGTTATTGAGAAAGATCTTTGAGAAAGTGGTGGCTTTAGATTGTCGAGCAAAATCTGAATCCTTGCCATCAGAATTCAGACTAATGATAGAGATTGAAATGACATTGGTTCTCTGGTGGATTACTTTTATCAGGACCTGGGTAAAAATTTCTTGATTCTGTTAGCCCTTTTGGTGCCCTTCAGTACCATTGATCATTGTACTGGACTGCTTGTAAGGATTGGTAGTTATCCTTGACTTTAAAGGGCAACTTCAAAGCCCCTACATTTTGAAACTCTTTGTCTAGAAAGATTCTTAAAGCCTCTTCCTCATGCTACTTAGAAGAACTCTCTGTTACAATACCTGCCCTTTGGAACACCATCCCACAAGTTATAGCCCTCAACCCAGCTTCAAAGTTCTCTGAAAACCAGGGTGTTTCTCCATCTATGTGTTTAATTCTCTTAAATGGTTATTTTTCTTCCACTGTTTGAGATTTTAAAAAACAACAACTATTGTATGAATTTTTATTGTGTGCCATTCAGTGTTGGGCAGTGTTATACATTTCTAATGTACATATAAATAACTAAGACCATTGAAGAAAAGTTTTATTTCAAAAGACATTCAATCTGAAGTGCTGTTAGTTGTAATTTGGAGGAAGATTTGTTTATTTATTTGGGGGACGGGTTGTTTTTATAATTTTTCTTGTGGTGTAACCTGTCCATAACAATGGGGTATAAAAACTGAAAAATAATTAATAAAAAGATACAACCTTAAATATATGAATTCAGAGAATGTATAATTGTGATGTTTCATCTGTTCTTTAATTCAAGATTATACTGCATTAATAAAAAAATCATCTCTAAATTCATCTACTTTAAAAAGTTTATTTAAAAATAGCCCTCAGAAATACCCGATGAATTATTTTCTAAGACCTTATTTATACTGTAAACATAATAATAATACATTGTCTAGGTGGGACATTTTCAATTAATTAAACAGGTGTTTTATAAAGTAAATGATCCTTCATTTCTCTGAATAGAGGCCATAATTATAATAATTTTAATATGATGCTTTGCATATTAAGAGTATACATGTTGCAAGTTGAAGTGGGATAAATTGTTAAAAACATGCTCTGTTAAACTGGGATTTTTCCTAGTAATATAAATTTCTCTGAATCAGAAAGCAATTTGTATCATGTGAACAGAAGTTATTAAACAGCAGGAATATTTTCCAGTGCTCCACATGTATCAAGAGTTGCTTGATCTGATATATTCCTTTTTTCTTTTTGATAAGAGCATTTCTTTGATACATTATTTGTATACTATATGTATTGTTGTGGTATCCTGCTGAATATTCAGACTAAGCATTTTTTTTTAATGGGGGCATGTCTTCTCTAACCTTTTATGTATTGCATAAGCCTCTGTACAGCTTGGAATACAGAAGAATGAGGAATAGCTTATTCAACATCTATGTTTTGCTTCACAACACTTTGCTGTGATTAAATGTAAAATCTAAACTTCTGTTTTGTTCTTTTTTTAAAGCTTTTATGATTACGCAGGCAAAGTCAATGAAGAAAATTTGGACAGAATTCTTAAAAATCGGAGAAAAGTAAGCTTACATATTTTCAGTTCCATTTGCATTCATATTTATTCTCTTGTATAAGAAGGAAAAGTTGATTATAGCTTTTAGAAGGTGTTACTTTAGACGGAACATTTCCAAAATGTTCCAGTAGAGGTAGTCCTTAATTTACAACTGGTTATTTGGTGACCATTTAAAGTTATGGATTATATGCTGCCGAGCATCTCAGTTGTTTTGAGTTAGGTGACTATTCTAAATCTGATACATGAATAAAATCATTGTAGAGTTACAAAATTGAAAAGAGCCATTTCAGTTGTTGAGTCCAACTATAGGGAGCTATGATGTGATGATCTTGCAGTAACCATCCAGAAGCCAATAGCAAGAAGCCAATAACAGGCAGACTTGCAAGATACTGTTACTAGCCTATTTCAATAAAATATAATTCTAGTCTTCCTGTGGAATTAGTTTCCTGATCTAGTCTACTTTATGATGCCAACCCCCAGCTCAGTCAAGAATTAAAGCATCAATGAGCTATGGTTGTTTAAATTGTTACTTGAACATGTACAGTAAAGGGGAAACTGCCACCTTTCTACATAATTGGTTTTACTGTTAAACAGCATCCAGGAATTTTTTTCTAATACTTAATTGGGATCTGCTTTCCCGTAACCTAAATCCATTACTCTCTATCCCCTTACTCTCGTATGTGCACAGGTCTTGACTTCTTTGTTAAATCCTTTCAATCATTTGAAAAATGCTGCTATCTGTTTTCCCCAAGGCAAAATATACCCAATTTCTCTTCACATAACTTAATGTCTAGTTTCCAGGATCATTTGTGCCTTTCTCTGAATCTGTTCCAGTTTTTCTGAATTCTTCCTAAAGTTATTCTCCCAAAATAGTACATAAGATGGTGATTTATCGAAGCAGAATAATAGAGAACTATTACTTCCAGTGAATGGATGCTGTACTGCTTGATACAGCCTAAATAGCATTTACGGTATCTTTTTTTGCAACCACATCATATTGCTAGTGAAGTGCTTTGCATTTGCAGTTATAAAATGTAATACATTATTTTCATAACATTTGTCTGAACAAGATCATTTCTAATTTTATTTCTTTTTGTTAGGTATTAGCTATCCATTTCGTTTCATCTGCAAATATAATTATTCCTTCCAGTTCTTTACACAAATCATTAGTAACAATAGTAAGGGCAATCTAGGACTGACCCTTGTGGCATCTCACATGGTATCTCTTCCCAATTTCTGAGTACATTGAATATGATTTTGATTTAATAATCTTGCAATCCAGCCCTCACTTAACTATGTGGTACTTTGTCTTGATGTTTTACTGACATCAAGATCAGTGGTGGGTTCCTCCCGGTTTGGCCCGGTTCTCCCGAGCCGGTAGCGGTGACAATATGGCGTCACCGAACCGGTTCTGCCCGCCCCCACCCATCCACCCCCCGCATTATTCTTACCTTTTATTTGGCCCCACCCCCAATCTTGCTGCCTCCTGAGTCCCAGCTGATAGCTAGAGGGGAAAAAACTGTTTAAACTCTTGCCGTGGGGCTTCAAAGGGCCGCCTTACAGCTGATCAGTGTTAAAAGAAAACAAATGAATAGACCAGTGCCTGCAAAAATACATGAGTAGATCGGTGCCTGCAAAAATACATGAGTAGATCAGTGCCTGCAAAAATAAATGGGTAGATCAGTTCCTGCACAAATACATGAGTAGATCAGTGCCTGCAAAAATAAATGGGTAGACCAATGCCTGCAAAAAATAAATGGGTAGGTCGGTACAACTCTGCAAGCAGTTAAAAGCCTGGTAGATCAGTACTTCTGCTAAATCCTAAATAATTGTCACATGACCATCAAGCCACGCCCACAAAATAAGCCACACCCACAGAACCAGTAGTAAAAAATTTTAGAACCCACCCCTGATCAAGATATACTATGTATCAAGCATGATATGGCAAGATTTGTTCACGACAAATCCACACTCATTTCTGATACTTTCCTCATCATTTTCAATTTGATTACAGGCTGATATTTTTATTGTCTTCTATGGAATCCTTTTAAGTATTACATTTGACTGGTCTTCAACTTGCTGACTTTCTGTTTCTCATATATTGAAAACAAAAATAAGGATCTGATGTACTGATTCTTGTGTGTACTATTAGGCTTAACCCTAACACTAAGCCTTTTATTTTAAACCTTTATACAGAAGTCATTTTTTAAAATTACTTTAAACATATACTCTTAAAGTTTGATTCATTCTGAACCTCTGCTTTACTAACACCAGATGTCTATGGAGATTCTCAATCAACCAAGTCATGGTTGTCCCAAAGGTGCTTTTTCTTGTTTGTTTGTTTGTTTTTTGCTTGAAAATGTTCCATTTCTCACCAATTTTTCAGATGAACTGAAGAAGCTTCTTCGATGAGAAGCAGAATGTTTTCAAGGAAAAACCAAAAAAAACAGAAAGTCAAGTTGCTTATCGGATTGCTAACACCAGCTTTACATTTCTGAGCTACTTGCCTGTACTTTTTTGTATGTGTTCCTGGCCTCTTTCCATTTACTGCATGTATCCATTGTTTTGCTTTGTTTTTTCAGTTGGGTCTTCTGTTGACCTTGTTCTTCTCTGCTGGCATTGTTTGCATTTGTGCTTTTAATATCTCTTCTTAAGAAGTCCAATCCATTTTTAGCATCTTTTTCTATTAGCTTCTCCTGTTCCAGGCTCCCATTGACCGAATTTATTAACCTTATTTTTGTAAGTTCAACATACATATTTGAATATGCACACTTTCATTTTAAATCAAAAACTCCAGCATTATGCAACACTTAACACTATACTGTATTGATTAGTATCAAGCCAATGTTAGCAGATTCTTTTGTGATTTCCATTCACATGTAAAGTAGGAAGTAATCAGCAGGCCAAATAGGGAATTTCCTGTAAGGACCATGTGTTGCAGAGACATATGTTACCTCAAGTCTCCTTTCACTGTAGCTTCATGCCTCATTGAATAATGTGCAATTTGATTTTTGAAGGTGTGATCCACATCTTCTATTTGGATGGAAGATAATTTTACACATCAATAATGATATTGCACTTTTTGTTTCTTTCCTTATTATATCACAAATGCTTCCTATATTTGGGATTCTGAGTGCATGTTAACTGGTGGTACAACTTCTCTTCCTTTCTGTTGCATCTGTTGCTTCCTCAATTAATTAAATTGCATCCTTTAATTACCCTATTCTAGTCATGGGAATCATTATTCCAGATTACCATTATACCTAATAAATCATATTTGTCTTTGATACTAACTGCCCATCTTGTTTATTTCCCATACTCTGTACATTAGCATATAAATAGTAAAAGTCATAAAATTTATGAACCATGGTTCTTTTGATTTTTCTTTGAGTGGTTGAAGAGGTTCCATTTCAGAGCATAACTATCTAAGCAAGAAAGCATAGAAACAAGCCAATTATTTTTCAAAAATTTTTAATTTAAACTGCAATAACAAACGGTTTATTTCAATCAAAAAGAATGCTGGTAAAATTGCCTGCAGCATCAAATCAAATGAAGTTTTTACTGATTTCAACTTATAAAGTAGTGGTAGATAAACTAATAAAGACAAATATGTAACTTTGGATCATTTTCCTCAATGAATAAGTGAACTTTTCTGACTCATTTCTTCAATTGAGTTCTCTTTATTTAGTTTTAGGACTTCTGTGGAAAACAAATAACATTTTAGGACATTGTTGCTGTTGTTATTGTTAGTCGCGAAGTTGTGTCCAACCCATCACGACCACATGGGCAACTTTCCTCCAGACTTTCCTGTCCTCTACCATCCATTTAAACTGCTTTAGTGACTCCATCCAACCACCTCATTCTCTGTTGTCCACTCCTTCTTTTGCCCTCAATCATTCCCAGCATTAGGCTCTTCTGCAGTGAATCCTTCCTTCTCAATAGATGGCCAAAGTATTTGAGTTTCATTTTCAGGATCTGGCCTTCTAAAGAGTAGTCAAGGTTGATCTCCTCTAGGACTGACCAGTTTGATCGTCTTGCAGTCCAAGGGACTCGTAGGACATATTTATGCAGAAAGATTGAAAATTCAAACAGCTTCATACTGTACCTAACACAATCAAAGCAAAGTTCTTTTTTATCACATTTTATATTTTCCCAGACCTTAAAAATATTTTCTGAAATAGCTCAGCATTCTCCTCTACTGAATTAAACCATTACAAGATAACCTAGGGACTATAGTCAAGCAGGTAATGAAAATCCTCTGTCTTTCATTCTGCTGCTTTTAAATAGAGTTGAAATCCATTTTTTTCTACAGACTTTTGGATTCTTGCCAAAAAGACATCAGTTGGTGCCCATAGGGGCTTAGTTCCTGAAATATAAGGCTTTCTTTAATATGGCACGCTTCTGCAATAAGTTACTGAAGCTTACCAGGGTGAAGGTCTCAAACTTTCTTTCCCAGAACCTCTGTAAGATTTTACACCTTGGCAAAGTTTTGTACGTCAAGCGGCTTTATATGTGTAAAGAGCACTGCAAACGCATATTGCATAATTTTATTTTTCTCCCTGTGGTAATAGTGGCATATTGATTAATGTATTTTTCTCCGATTTCTTCAAAGCTTTGTACATTTTTCCATTGCTGAAGAATGAGACATGGTGATAGCTTATAAACAAATCACATTGATGTAGTTTACTCTAGAATCTAGATGCTTATAATAAATAGGAAGGAAGGGGGAGGGGAAGGGAAAGGAAAGGAAAGGAAAGGAAAGGAAAGGAAAGGAAAGGAAAGGAAAGGAAAGGAAAGGAAAGGAAAGGAAAGGGCTCACTGTGAGTTTCCCATAAGGAAATGCAATGGGGAGGCTAACAGGAAGTCAGAAGTTGTGCCTATTTCTATTCTCACTTTGTCAACCCATGGCCATTCTCTTTCTCTGTCTAAGTAAGGAAATATCTCTGAAATGATGACCCAACGGGTCATGGGTTGTCTAGTAACACTTATTGTTAAGGAAGCAAACACCTTTTGTGATAAGGAGCCTCAAAAGGGCTGCTGCCATGGTCACATCTCAATAGGCCCTGTCATATTCTAAAGTAGAGTTATAAGAACCATTAAAGCCATCTAGACAGGCTAGAAGAGTCTCCTCTCTGAATGCACTTAAAGCACGTTGTTACATTCAGATTAGAACAAGCAGTATGAATTTCAATTTTTGCTCGGGGTGTTAATTTTGATTTTGCTCTGCAATTATTGTACAGAAAAATTCATTTCAGTGTTAATTTGCCTTTGAATGTGTTTTTGCTGAGAGTCATTAAAAATGGCATTAAATAAACAAAGTATTTCAAACAGTTACAAATGCTTCATGGGTAACCATCTTTAATTATATTATTGCTCCAGTTTCAAACAGAATTTGTCATATACATACTTTGAATGCATGAATATTTTTGGAATACATTTCTGTTGCAGATTTTATTTTATTTATTTTAAAAAATAATTCTGTTAATATTTGGACATCTTTTTAAAGTTATAGTCTAGAAAAACGCTGGTTACTGATGTCAGCCTTCCCAGGTAAATCAAATGGGAAGACAACGAGTGAGCTAAATCTCCTTTATTGTAAGGCTATGTTACCAGAATCTTGCAAGTCTGAAAGTACAAACTTCCCACCACCGCTTTTAACCATCTGATCAATTAGGGCAGGTTGTTCCTAAATTTCTTTCTCTGACCCTTAAGTCCTCGGGGGCACTGCCCTCTCTTGCTTGATTGTTCTCTAGGCAGCATCACTTTCCTTTTTTTTAATTAATTTATTTGATTTATATGCCGCCCTTCTCCGGAGACTCAGGGCAACTTATAATGCGCTAAGCAATAGCCTTCATACTTTTGTATATTTATACAAAGTCAGCTTATTGCCCCCACAAACTGGGTCCTCAATTTATCTACCTTAGAAAGGATGGAAGGCTGAGTCAACCTTGAGCCTGGTGAGACTCGAACCAGCAATAATTGCAGGCAGCTGGTGTTAATAACAGGGTGCTTTAGACCACTGTACTACCAAGGTCATCCTTGGGAGTTTCTGACAGAAAATGTAATAAAATGTGTTAGTCTATGAAACATATAGTAAAGGCTGAACATGTTTACTTGAGGCTTCTATTTGCCAACATTTTTCATACGCAAGCCATTGTAAATAGCTTCTGCTGTATGAATAAAACTTCATACTGTAGTTCAATCAATAGTATAACTATTGAATTTAAATCCTAACAGGTTCATTCATTTAAGGATCTTTAGAATACTTGACTTTGAGTTTCATGTCATAGCATCAGGGTTTACAAAAATTACATGATTAATAAGTGCATCTAAAATCTTTATCTGAATACTATGGGATGAGGTAATATCTGTGTGCTGTGGCTCATGGTAGAGAACTTTGGACCAGAAGCTCATGCTGGACCAACAAATGGAAACTCTCACAAAGAGTTTCCTTGCCCACCAACGGCTTGTGTGGCAATTCCAACCTTTTTCTAGCAACAATTATCCAAGCCCTCTTGTTGGATCATTGGAGTTTGCTCACTATGGGACTATCCTCAAGGACGATTAGGAAGGTAGAACTTGTAAAAATAGGTATGTTCTTTCTGGCCAGTCAACACTGATATAGCAAATGAATAGTAACATAGGGGCTTCACTGGTTGCCAGTTGGCTTGCATGTCCAATTCAAACACTGTCCATGACTCAAATCCCTATTATCTTTGCATGTGTCTGAACTCAGTAGAATCTTCCCACCCACCCCTTACTTTCTGTGGAGTTTGTAGGCTTATGATCCCTACTCATTTGCAGTGGGTGTTGAGAAGCAAGCCTTCTTAGTAACAACCTCTTTGTTCTGGAATAGTTTCCCCCCTCCACTCCACTATTCCAGATTAGAATAACCCCTTAGAATGGCCATGATGTACTGAACAGTTGTGTTTAAATAATGAAACAGTACTCATTTTTTATTGCAGAATGTTATTGGATGGTATAGATTTAGAAGAAATACTCAGCAACAGATGTCATATAGAGAACACATCATCCATAAACAGCTGACACAGATTCTTGGAGTACCTGATCTTGTCTTCCTTCTCTTCAGTTTCATCTCCACTGCAAATAATTCTACACATGCTTTAGAATATGTCCTTTTTAGACCAAATCGAAGGTAAATGATTTTTATGATACAGGGGAGGGATCTATATGAACTGTATTTTTAATAAAATAATAATTAAACACAGGAAAAAGTGAATTATATCAGATACCCATTTTAACCCTAGTGTTGAGTTTTCAAAATGTGTTTTGTTTCTGCATACTCAGGTAAAATGCAGATTGTTTTTTTCTTCTGTCATACTCATTTAGGCTTCGCAAAGTGGTTCCATTTTAACTTCAGTAATCAAATGCATCTTTCTATGCCGTAGACTTATTTTTTAATCCAACCCATAGATTGCTAAGACTACCATGTCATGAAAGTAAATTTGGTTCTCTATAACGCTTTATTGTAAATACAGTTACAACTTGCAATATTAATAAAGTAATTAACTAAAATTTTAGCTGAAAAACTGAGAGAGCCATTTTAATCAATGGAATTGATTTACGAGTTTCTGTTCCTTATTTTTAAGGACTATTGAAATAGTTTTCTTCTAGCCTATTTCTCTAATTGAGACAACAAAAGAAAGAAATTATTCTTTTTTTTTAACCAGGAGGTATAATTTAGATATCGACCAAAAAGCAAGCCAAATTTTTGCATTTCTGTAGTATTACAAAAAGCATGAATGTACAGTTAATGGAAGATTAATAGTTGTCAACTATCTAGGCAATTGTTAAATTGATAGTCACTCCAGATTCAATTTAAACATTGTAGCTAATTATAGATACAGTTAATAGAGGTCCTTATTCCATAAAACTAACTAAAAAAAGTAATTTCTGGTTAACATGAATTACTGTTTTGCTTAAAATCTCAGGAATTTTTGTAATGTTTATTAATTATCTGACCCTTTTTTATGTAGGTATAATCAAAGAGTGTCACTTACTATCCCTAACCTTGGCAACACAAGCCAGCAAGAATATAAGGTCTCTTCAGTGCCAAATACTTCTCAAAATTATACCAAAGTTATTAAAGAACATGGGTAAGCAATGTTTCCAAACATATTCACTGCCAATTTGGCATATTAAGAAATAAACATTATTACAATACGCATGCACTTTTCTTGGTTATCTGCTTTTGTTATATCATTGCTAGTTTCTAGCAATGTAGGAAAGCATTGATCAAGGTTAGCTTAAGAAACATAGGCACATGCCAGGGTATCCTGCACATAGAATATACATGCACATAGAATATACATATACAGGTAACTGCAGCATATAGACTCTTATGTCGTCTTTTATAGTTGTATTTTTTTTCTCAGTACAGTAAATTAATGGGAATGAGGAGAAATGAAGAATATACTTCTTTAATGTGTAACTTAGATTTCTCTAAGGTATATTTCTTCGACACTATCACAGTCAAAGCAGGCTGAGCAAAAACAATTGAATTTGCAAACAGTCATACCAGTTCATGCATTGATACTCTGTGTATCACTATGTAAGAAATATAAATTGACTAAGGGTAACAGAGAATGAGTAAGATATGATTATGATTTATTTCTAATACGTTATGTTTTGTATTTTTAGTACTGATTTTTTTGATAAAGATGGAGTGATGAAGGACATCAGGGCTATATATCAGGTTTATAATGCACTTCAGGAAAAAGTACAGGTAACTCCTTTTATTTTAAAATTTGGCAATCTTGACTTTTTATGCTATGATAACATACAGAAAACTATTTGGTACAGGAAGTCCTCGACTTATGACCGCAATTGAGCCCAAAGTTTCTGTTGCTAAGGGAAGCATTTGTTAAGTGAGTTTTGTTCCATTTTATGACCTTTCTGGCCACAGTTGTTAAGTGAATCATTGTAGTTGCTAAATTAGTAACATGGTTGTTAAGTGAATCTGGTTTTCCCATTGACTTTGCTTGTCAGAAAGTCGCAGAAGGTGATTACATGTCCCCAGGGACAACGCAACCATCATAAATATGAGTCAATTGCCAAGCATTTGCATTTTGATCACGTAACCATGGGGACGCTGCAACAGTCGTAAGTGAAAATCGGTCATATATGAGCCGAGGTGGTGCAGTGGTTAGGGTGCAGTACTGCAGCTACTTCAGCTGACTGCTAGTTCAGCAGATCAGCGGATCAAATTTCGCCAGCTCAAGGTTGACTCAGCCTTCCATCCTTCTGAGGTGGGTAAAATGAGGACCCAGTCTTTGGTGTAAGCCTCCCAGAGTCCTCAGAGAGTGGGCGGCATAGAAATATGACTAATAAATAAATAAGACACTTTTTAGTGCTGTTGTAACGTCAGACAGTTACTAAATGAACTGCTATAAGTCGAGGACTACCTGTATTTAAAATACATTATAGTTACACTGTTAATATTTGCAAATTATGCTTTAGGTGTCTTAAAGAACAGAAAACTATTGTTAGAATAGGTAGCAATATAAAGAAACTAAAGCTAAAACAGCCTGTTTTAAGATTAAAAGTGCATTGAGCAAAAGCTCAATAAAGTCAAATGAAAATAATGTGTATTAGATCTCTTAGTGATACTTGCATGGGCGAAATGCAGAATATAACTGCATTCAAGGGTAGGAATTTGTTTGGATTAGCTGGCAATCCAAATACATAATAGCACTTTCTGTTAAATATTTCATAAAGGATCTTAAATGGATGATAGTACAGTTTTGGCAAAAAACAAATCAATCACATTTTCAGCGCATAGCTCTCTTTATTTTAGTAGCTTTAAATCCCGTTTCCAGTTCCTTTGTCTTCCCTTGAATTGGATTCCAGTTATTTCAAAATCAGTTATTACATCCACCTAAATACATGTTAAAAATATGAGGAGAGGCATTATGAATGGAATGTTATCCATCTATGCCTAAGGAGGTTGTCTCATTCGCCATTGAGTCATGGCCACTTTGTGCCATGAAATTAATTTCAGAAATAATTTAAAATAAGAGATAGCTGATGAAGTACAGTTCGCTTTAATGCCTTCGCAGAACCTCCAAATCAATAGGTCTGAACTTTGTATTATGGTGCTTTTTATCATTAATCTTACAATATACATTTAACCAGGATTACTAGACAGTAATTACTAGACAGATGGGTTGATACTAGACAGTTTGTGGTAACTAGTATCTATATAGTTTCTTCTGCATCAGGGGTAGGCAGGGTCAGTCGAATAACCTTGTTGTCTTTCTCCTAGGCAGTATGCATAGATGTAGAGAAAAGCGAGCGAACTGTTGAATCTTTCCAAGCGGAGGTGAATAAGCTAAAAAGGCAAATCTCACAAAGGAAAAATGAAAAAGAGCAGGAAATAAGTAAGACTCTCATGTAATTTAAAAAAAAACTCTCTTAGAAAATTGATGTTGTGTTAAGTTTTATCGCTCCTGTTATTTAGTGGAGGTAAAATAAGTGAGTTGCTGTTTCAGTTTATATCTCCCTGTTCTGCCAATGGAATACTCGTTTTAATGATAATACCATAAGCTACTTTGGGAAATTTTAAGTGATTAGTGCCCTTCCTGATGCAAATATTAGGCATGCTACATACACTTCATGCAGAGGGATACCGATAGATAGACAGACAGACAGAAAGAGCAAATTGTACGTCTGAGCATTTATATTTACTTACATGGTTTTTAGTTAGATCTTCCTCTTCTACATTAAGTGTTACATTACATTACATTGTGTGTCCAATCACACTTGGCCAATAAAGTTCTATTATTCTGTTCTATTTTACCATGGCTGGAACTTTGATTTTTATAGGTTTTTCCCTATTGTAACTGCCTTCATTTTTGAAACAATGAAAGGAACAGATACTTTATTTGTGTTAATAACTAAATTCAATTTTATATGTCATTTCTACTAGAGAAGGAGTGCAATAAGTTCAGATGTAGCTCCAGTCCAGTGCCAATATTTTAGCTGGCATAATTATGCTAATTGAATAAACAATGAAGAAATAATGAGGAGGCCTAGGATTAAATTATACAAGTTTAACATATTCACTGAAAAGACCAGAGTTTTAGCTGGAATATATAAATAATGGATACAGATTATAATCTTTTAACTGAAAGATGCATTCTTTTCTGTATAGTTGTAAATAAACTGATAAACTGTCTCCTAAAAATATGTTAGCTTAGGTTGCAGTTAGGTGAGTAAAGAAGAAACAGAGTAGGTATGGAATGAAGAATTAAATTGACTGTATACCAGAATAATACATTGATAAGAAATAATGTATGTCAGGAATAGAAACATAGTGAAAACTGCAGGCCTATAGAGATCAGCATGTGTGTTTTGAAAGAGAGAGATTTTCAAATTTGGATTATGACATACTGCATTATACATTTTCTGTTCACCTCAGTACTTATTATCTCCTGAAGTACCATAAGCACATCAGTGCCATAGATGTTACTCTTAAGCAATATATTTCCATATACTTACCGAACATTTACCGGATGGGCAATTAAATAAAGCCCCTGAGTATCAGAAGAATTGCATAGTCCTTCTGCTAGTGCTTGCATCAGACATGACTCAGTTCTGGAAAGTAAATGTAACAGTCGTAGGATTTTCCACATAAATGTAAGCTTTGGCACTTGTAGCAAATAATCTATATCTGGATTTGCCTTGGATCTTTAGTTAAAAGGGTCTTTGGTTCCCTGAGAGATTCCTCCCCTGTGCTGGTATCATTCCTATTAAAATGAACAGATGAAAAAAAATGAACAAGCAAATAGGAAGCACCAGAGGTGGAAGAAGATGTAGTGCTTCATATGCAGCTTGAAACTAAAAGGCTCATAAATGGCAGAGCAATGATAATCCTCTGCATTTTGCCCTAAGGGCAGTAATGTTTCTTCATTAATTCTGTATAAGAACTCTTAATACAGAAGATAGCACAATTGAGGGATGATTTTTTTAAAAATAGAGAAAACTGTTTTATTGTACTACAAAGTAAGGAGCTGTCAATACGTAATTATATCGCAGAGATACTGTGAATGTCCACATTGTAATACTATACTGCAGTCATAAGTGATGTAGAGGGAAACAAGTAAAAAATGCTGGATTGTCTCCAAATTACCCACAAGCATGAATTCATTCACGAGAGTCCTTACTGAAGGAATTGGGAAAGGAGACTATGTTTTTTCCCATTTTCCTTTCTGTCTGAAAAACCGTTCCAGAGATTTGCGGAAACCTCTAACAATAGTATGAGGGGAAAATACATGATGAAAGCTACCTTCATTCAGTGCAGATTCTGCTGAATCTCAATCCTTTCTTTGAACGAAAGAGAAATCTGGGTCTAGCTTGAAGTGCTTTTAGGATTCAAAAGTTGCAATATCTCCACAAGAGAAGCTGCCAAAAAAAATTTTTTTTTAAAAAAAGGTAGGGTAGAAAATTCTTAAATCCCTATGCATACATTTACGAATGTTACACATACTGTAAGAATGCAAAGTTTCAGAAAGTCTTGCTAGTGTATATATTGTATATTATTTCTTAAAAACAAAGGTTTTTCTGTCAGTATGGCTGAATGTTGAGATAAAAAAATGCTTTGGTGTGTGATTAGTTTGGTATATGATTTATCTAATTTTTCTCTTCCTCCTTCGTCTCAGAGTATAGTGGTCTGAGAAACATAAGACTGGAGCACACAGTGCATTTGCCAAGGAGATGCCATCATAAACCAAATGCTTGCTTAGAAATTGTAGCTTTCCTTCCAAGAGTTAGAGATTTATGACACATGGAAGGTTGCCAAAGTAGACATACTGATATCCACAACATCTCCTAGTAACGTGAAAGAAGGATACCGAGGTGCACATAGTAGTAATCTAATATTGTACCACAAACGAAACTGAAAAAAATGGCATCAGTATGCAATTTCTGGTGACATTTGGATGACAAATGAATTGTGATCCAGCTACCTGTTAAATTAAAAAAATAGAAAAAGTTGTATAGATATTAATTCAGATAGTTTTTGCAACAGTGAATATAAAGAACAAAGAAATGTGAAACCTCAATTTAATGTTCTAATGATTCTGGTCCCATTGCAATTTAAGCATCCGATTTGGCTTTTATTTCAGTTACCAAATAGTGAACTGTCCAGTCTATGACAATGTGTTTTGATCATGCATAATTCGATGCATTAATATCCAACCTCCCCCCCTCCTTTTTTTTTTAAGATGTCAGAGTTCCTCCGGCTAAAATCTCAATAGTTAAACTCTGAGATCTATTCTTAGATGCATTGTTGGTTAAGTCAGTCTACAGCAACTCTGAGTTGCAGCTTTGATTCTGTTAAATTACTTGAAATTAAACCACCTGAAGAAAATTTTGTTTATTCTTGCAGCAGTCTAGTCCTCTGTCATAATTATGATAGATAGATAGACAGACAGACAGTATCTATGTATGTATGGTGACCCATTGTAAAAGTTACGTTCCTGCCTATCCTTCGAAAACCGTAAGAATCTATACTTAAGTTAGATAACAAAATAAAGACAGTATATAAATGTTAATCATGCTAATAATAACAAAGTAATGTATAAGAAAATAGATTTCTATTTGTATTTGATATTTATTTATAAACCTTTCACTTAAATCCTTGGTTTACCAATTGAATACAACCTACATATGACATTCCTTTCCCATTGATATGTAGAAACCTCTCAGCAAACAGGTTAGAAGATGCCTAAACTAATTGTCTTTATCTAACTGGTTGGTATTACAACCTTTACTTTTCCACTTTTCTAGGATTACAACAGACTCTCTTAAACAGGCAAATGTCAAATGACACCTTGGAGCCTATGTTTATCCCACAAATAACACATCCTGGATTCATTGTGGAAAGTAATCTTGAAGAATCTGATGCTTCTGATCCTCCTCCTCCTTATGCTGACTTCAGTGTGATCAATCATGACAGTGCTGTACGTCCTGGGGTTCTAGAAAGCAGTGTTTTTATGCCTCGGCCTCAAGCAGTGGGCTCTTCTAGTTATGCTTCCACAAACACAGGATTGAAGTATTCAGGCAGTGGAACGTCCATGCAGCCTTGTTCCCACACCACCACCACCGATGAGAATGTTAATGAATCAGAAGACAGTGACTATGAGAATTCCCTTGACCCTACAGAGTCTTCTGACAGTGAATACGCACAAACAAGAGATTCTCGATCCTTAGCACATGTGGATGGAGATTCCAGGAACACTCAGATCTCTCAGATTTAATATAGAGCTTAACATAGGACTATCTTTCCTAATTGTTACAGAAATATTTTGGAATTTAACTTTGAGGAAAAGAGCTACAAAAGAGGATTATTGTGCACAACAGATATAAAAAGACTTTGAACTTAGATGGCTTACTCACTTTGATACAGTTTTACAAGTTTTGTAATGGAAACCATGAAGATAATCAACCTGTACTGATTGATGAGATTCAGGATGTACTGGTAAATAGCAAAGTGAAATTTGAAACAGTTGTAACTTTTGTTGCCATACCTTCCAAAAGAAAAGAGAGGAAAAAAAGAAAAGGGATTTCGCAACTAAGCATGGTCTCTAATGATCTTAAATCAAACCTTACCTCGTGTACTATCATGCCTTGAATTTTAGAGAGGTTGTTTCTAAAGGACTTAAATCAGCAGGCTTTTTAATGATGAAGCCAAATAAATCATTGCCAGGAAAACAAACAAACAAACCTTTATTTCCAAGAAGCCAGATTGGAACAAATGTGAATTATCCTCTCTGCATGCTCTTTCAATAGAGATGGGGTTTGTTTCAATCTTTTTCTACAGGCCTAATGTAAATCACTTGACATTATGGTTGCCTTTTTATGTAGAAAAGCGATTACCAGTAAATCATCTGTGAATGTCCTAAGCATACTACTTTGACGTTGGTGGATTTAATGTGACTTTGCCACACTATCCTTATTGTCTCAGTTTTGTTCATAACACATGAAAGCACATAGTGGAAGTGGTCAGTTATGTCAGAGTTTTGTATTAGAAAACTATAAATCCTGAACATTTAATGAAGATGATAAGCTCTTGCAACTTACTTGCAAAAATGCCCACACTTGCGCTTAACTTGAAAATTTCCTCTTAAATTTAAATTGTGTTTCTTATTGGGAAGCGGGAGACTCTGCTTTTGGAAGCATGAAGCAGATTCTGCTCAAAATATATTTGGATGCACTTATTTCTTTACTATATGTTTGCAGGGCTGGTGGAGGTTTGGGGGTATTTTTTATCCCCCATGATTAAAAAAAACAGTGCAATTTAAGCATCCAATTTGGCTTTTATTTCAATTACCAAATAGTGAACTGTTCAGTCTATGACAATGTGTTTTGATCATGCATAATTTCACTCATTAATATCCAACCTCCCCCCTCCTTTTTTTTTTTAAGATGTCAGACTTCCTCGGGCTAAAAATCTCAATAGCTAAACAGTCTGAGATCTATTTATTATTAGTCTTCTATGTCTCTAATGAATAAAAAGAATAGCATTTAAATGATTTATCTCCTTGAATATTTGGGACTGTAAAACATTTCTATTCCACTACTTAATATATTCTTTGGCCTTAACATGATGCATTTTTCTTTCATTGCTGTAGTCTGTTCTAATTAACAAATATTTGGATTTTATTAACTTTGGGTATACAAGCTACTATAGTGCAGTTTGTTCAATAAGTGCTGTTGCCATCTCATCAGTTCATTTGAGAAATTTTTAATCTTGCTCAGAAACTTTTAAATGTACATCTTTGACAAAGGTAAATGTGACAATAAAATCTTATTTAATCCTTTATCTTTTAATATTTGTCAGCAGGGTTCCATTAGAGCAAAATCATGTATCTGCAAATAAAAAGTTACACTATTTTGCTTTCACATGAAACAAATTTTTGAAAACAGCTACATATCGGTACCTACCTTAGCAGGCTTTAAGAGAAACATGCACACGATCGTAGTATACATGCAATAATGCCAGTGTTTAAATGTTCATTTATTCATGTCAAACTACTAAAAATTTTTTGCAGCCAATGTAATTTTTACTTCTGTACTAGTTCCAAACAATTTTTGTAAACACTTTCATTAACTATACATGCTATTAAAAGAGCTGTTGGAACATGGCATCACCTATTAAAAGGCATTTTACTATGCCTTGTAAAATTTACAAAAACTAAATTTTTGTAAACTGACTTTTAAATCATCAAGGAGACACTTTACTGCAGGGGTCTTCAATCTTGGCAACTTTAAGCCTGGTGGACTTCAACTCCCAGAATTCCCCAGCCAGCAAACCTGGTTGGAGATCCCTGCTATAGTAGGTAAATATTGGAGCTGAACACACGTATTGAAGCTCAGTTATATTTCTTCAATCAATCGGGCTGAAGCTGAAGAAGGCCCTGTGATTTTTCCTTGAGCCAAGACCGATTCCATCTATAAGTAGTCCTTGACTTGCTAGCACAATTGAGCCCAAAATTTCCATTGCTAAGCAAGGCAGTTGCTAACTGAGTTTTGCTGCATTTTATGACCTTTTTGCCATGGTTGTTGAGCAAATCGCTGCAGTTCTTAAGTGAACCATTCAGTTGCTAAATGAATTTGGCTTTCCCCATTGACTTTGTCTGTCAGAAGCCGACTGGGTTAGAAATGGTGATCACATGACCCTAGGACAGGGCAACTCATAAATACATGCCAGTTGCCAAGTATCCAAATTTTGATCATGTGACCATGGGGATGCCGCAGTGGTTGTAAGTATGAAAAATGATCATAAGTGACATTTTTAGTGCCACTGTAACTTCAAATGGTCACTAAATTAATAGTTATAAGTGGAGGACTGCCTGTATTCTGTCTGTTAAATATTAACATCTGGCCAAGAATGTCACTTCCAGAATTTTCACTAAATATTTGAATCAAATACTCAGTTCATAAAAGCGCTTGAAAATAGTTTATATCTAACGTAGAAGTGCCGATGTTTAGCTGCCTACAGGTTGCAGGTAGAAATTAAATGAGCCTTTCTCACAGTAGGTGGGAATTTTGGGAATTATAAGTGGAACGCATGCCAAAGTACACAATGTAAAAGAAAGTTGCCATAATTGAATCCCAAATATAAGAACATGTTGCAAATCATTGGCTTTTGGGTAACAATTCAACAGGAAAATATTAAGCCTTTCTGATGGGAAAAAAATATCCCAAATTCAAGCTGGAGACTTATTCTGAAAACATAAGTAATACATATAAGAGCACTATAAACACAATAATACAGCATGAAACAAAACCTCTTGTAAAACTTTCTCGATTGTTTGAGGCTGGAAATCAAAAAATCAGGACTATATGTGCTCCGGAAAAGCTTTGTGTAGCTGTTCCAAAAGCTTATCAAATTATACTAATTAACTACACAGGGAGTAATGTAAATCAAATTTAGTTTTTTGTCATTCACAACTTGCTTACTGGAATGCAATGTCCAGCCCAAACATGATAGAAATAAAGCTGAGCTCCAATGAGCCCCGGACTTTTCTTTTAGATGTTGCTAGTGAAAGAGATCCGTCTGGGCTCTGAATCTGTCCGTTTAACTCTACTCTCAATGTAGTGCAATGTCTTTCTGACTCTGAAGAAGGGGAAGGCAAGTGCTGTTATGTTACCAGTTTACTCCCAGTATCTCCATTAATCCATAGGGTCTCTGGCTCACTCAATACTAAAAAGGTTCCTTTAGCAAGCTATAAGCAGCTGGTGGGTCAGAAAACACCAAACTCTGGGACCATATTTATATAAGGAATGGCGTTGACCCCCACAGGGCTGCCAATGAGCATCCTGAGAAATTAGTTCATCCTCTAGTAAATGCCCCTTTTGTGAGTAGGCATGTCTCTCGTGACAGTAATTTTTCTGAGTGCAGGCATTCACATGCTCCTAAAATTCCAGACGTGCTCCTGGTCTGGATTGACTGTTCAAGCAACAAAGGCCCTTTGCCACAGGTAAGGACCCTATAACTGAAAGAGGATTTAGATAATATATTGTAAAATGCTGGTTTCTTTCTGTGTTCTACTTTACAGGGGATCTCTGAGTTTGCATTTCTTTATAGTATGTCCTGTTAAGTGGCATTCTAGACTTGTTCTTATCACAGAGAATTGTTAGTGTGCTTGCCAACAATGAAATTACAAGCAGATGGTTTGAAAATCTGTAGTGTACACATCATAACCTTCATACAGTCACTGAAACTTGAAAAAGAAATAAGGAAATAGACTATCCAGTTTATTACAGTATGCAGTTTATAGAGAAGTAGTTCTTCCCCTCGAAGAAATAATTTGAGTACTAAAAGTACTGGATATTATTGTCACAGGAACATGAAAAATATTTCAAGGTATGTGTACTGTCAATGACCAAGTCTATAGGACAAAACATGCAGTTAAGCTTATAAATATTGTTCTTAAAAGCAAGAGTATACAGTAAATAAACCTCATGTTAAAATATTTCTTATGAGTGCATGTTGGGCATTTCCTATTGTGAGTCTTTATTGACACATGGCTAGATTCATCTTATTTCATAGTGTTAAATGTCTGTTTTGCTGAAATACTTTCTCAAAAACACGGATTGCCCAGAATCTGACCTTACCTAAATATAATTGTAATCGGGGCAAAGCAATCAATCTGATAGTTGCAGAAGTTAAAACTATCATTTCTTTAAGGAGGGGCAACATTCCAGATCCGTGAGTGGGGATTATTTTTCTCATGCTTTTGTGATTCTATCATGGCCTTAGTATGAAGTGATTATGAAAAGCTTATGAAAAGTTTAATTACAGAGACTTGAAATAGTAAAACGTCTTCTAGCTATTTACCAAAAAGTCTTTGCACTCCTGAGAATTCTAGATTTGTATTATGAAAGAGAAAATAATTCTTAAAGAATAGCCATTCAGTGTCATATCCCATGGACTACTTCAAATTTGAAGTTTTAACGGTTTATTAAAATATTAAGACCCAATTATCATCTTTGCAGAAGTTCTTAAATGAAACTGGTAGGTAATCCAACATTCATTTTCCTTGAATTACAAATGTTTTTTTTTAAGTGGTATGAATTTTATATAAAAAATAGGTAAAATTATACTTTGCAATTCAAAAATGAACCTTTTAATGAAATTTTATCTTCAAATGATCTGCTATGCATTTATTTCTAACATTTAATTCTCCTCCTCAAAAACATACTCCCAAATTATATTTTTCAAATTATATATTTGTCAGTTCAAAACAATTGGGAAGAAAGAAATGTGTGTGCATGACAACTGGGCTGTTTAGAAAAGCATTTGGCATATTTCAGACCTATGATGAATTTAAAAGTATTCCTTCCAACTTCTTTTGAATCTCACTGAGGCAGAATGGTCTGTCACAATACTTGTTTTGTTCTTTCCAGTGTCCAATGTTCTGGCACACCCGTTAGACTTAATAGGTTCCATATTCTTACATAATGTACACAAAGATTTGGTGCAGTCAGTGCAGCAAAGGTAAACTTCCTTGTATTCTTTTGTTCCCTCGGCTTTCCAATGCTCATTGGCTATCTGATCTCATATGTCTGCCTTTCCTAAAATCTAATTTATTTGACATTTCCCTATCTATGTAGGATTTTTATTTTCTTGTAAGCTTAGAAATAAAATTTTATGCAACTGAGGAATGAGCACAAATTATGGATAATTCATGCATCTTTCTTTTTTAATGTAGGAATATATGACCCATTCAAGTCTCCAGACCACAATGTCTTATTCTAAAGTTAAGGGCAGAGCTATTATCATTTTAACCACTTTTTTCTCATGCAGCTTTAAACAGTTAAATGGGTATTTCATCTGGATACAAAATATAGAATAACAGAGTTGGAAGGGACCTTGTAGTTATCTAGTCCAACTCCCTGCTCAAGCAGGAGACCCTACCATTCCTAACAAGTGTCTGTATAGTTTCTTCTTGACAGCTTCCAGTGATGAGGCACCCACAACTTCTGAAAGCAAGCTGATCCATTAGTTGATTGTTCTCACTGTCAGAAAATTTCTCCTTATTTCTAGATTGAATCACTCCTTGATCGATTTCCATCCATTGTTCCTTGTCTGGCCTTTGGGTAGCTTTGGAAAATAGGTTGTCCCCCTCCTCTCTGCGACAGCCCCTCCAAATATTGTAACACTGCTATCATGTCATCCTTCTTGTCCTTCTCTTCACTACACCAGCCATGCCTAGTTCTTGCAACCGTCTTTCATACATTTTAGCCTTCAGTCCCCTAATCATCTTTCTTGCTCTTCTCTGCACTCTTTTTAGAGTCTCAACATCTTTTTTAATAGTATGGTGACCAAAACTGGATGCAGTATTCTAGGTGTCGCCTTACTAAGGCTTTATTGAGCGGTACTAGTACCTCTCGTGATCTTGATTTGATCCCTCTGTTAATGCAATTTAGGATTGCATTGGCTTTTTTTGCTGCTGCCATACGTTGTTGGTTCATATATAATTGATTGTCCAGTAGGACTCCAAGATCCCTCTCACAGTTACTGCTATTAATCCAGGTTTCATCTAATCTGTACGTGTGCTTTTGGTTTTTCTTCTAAGTATAACTTTACTTTTCTCTACATTGAATTTCATTTTGTCAGATAGGGCCCAGTGTTCAAGTCTGTTGAGATCCATCTGGATCTTGAGCCTATCATCTAGGGCAGGGGTGTCAAACTCGCATTGTCACATGACATATCACAACTTTTTCCTCCTTCGATAAACCTGGGGGTAAGTGTGGCCAGCGCCAGATGTGAGTTTGACACCCCTGATCTAGGCTGTTGGCTATTCCTGCCAGCTTAGTATCATCTGTGCTTAGTCCTTTTCTATTTGGTGGCTGCTCAATTGCCTATGATAACTCATGTTCTAGATGAAGTTGCTTCAGAATATATTCTGTCTGCAAATGTTTGTATTATTCTATAAACCTATTTATGTAATAAAAAGATTTCAGTATACATTTTTTATCTTCTTTTGACATTGTTTGCCTCTGTCAGAACTCTTCCATTATTAATTTTTAGTATTCCTACCCATCTACCCTGGCTATACATTTTCCTGGAATTTTTCTAATAATCTTAAAGATCTCTCCATTTTTTTTTTTTGTTTTATCCTCCATTTCATTTTTCACTGCAACACTTTTCTAGTCTATGTTGTCGATATAATCTACATTCAATCATTGTACTCTTCCCCAATGTTCCCCTCCATATTTTCTTTGGCTTTTTTCTAAAAGATATTTGGATATTTTTTTTAAAATGTTGGTGTCGGCCTTTGTTTTCACCTACTAAATCTGTTCCTTTTATTGATCTTGTTTTTTACTGTCTTTTTTCATCATATTTTTTTCTGGCATCTGTTTTCTTTAATTTTTCTAGATTTTATTGCATTTGTAATGAATAATTCATGGTCCATTCCACAATATGAATGTGGATGTATCCTGGCATTTTTCTTATGAGGTAATCTGTGCTTTTGATGTCCATCTGGTGATATCATAAAAGTCTGTACTTAAATTGCTTGAAGCAGGTGTGGACAGTAAAACGATTTTATTAACCTATCTCCTGGAGTATGGCATTTACCCATGATTCCAGGTTCTGCCTATTCTCCCAACTTGGCACTGCAGTCACCAAAAAATAGAATTTCATCCTTTCTTGGTCTTGTCATTTTTAATATAGAATAGAATAGAAAAGAATTCTTTATTGGCCAAGTGTGATTGGACACACAAGGAATTTGTCTTCGATGCATAAGCTCTCAGTGTATGTAATATAATTTATATATTTAACAATATATTTAGCAATAGCAGGCAGACATGCACTATGGAGCGTAGGCAGTTGGGGGTGCCATGGGTAAGGTGCATGGTACAGAGTGCATGCATGTGGAGGTGTGCTATAGAGTTAGGGGCTCCTCAGAATTGAAAGCAGGAGGAGAGACTTACGGGAGCAATTTGCAACCTTCCCTGGCAGCTTCACCATTGACTTAGTGGGTTGGAAACCAGCAGGGAAGGTTGCAAAGGGTGATTGTGTAACCACCATTGTGGCTGCATTGCTGCAACTGTTGTGAATATTGTCAAACAAAAAGTACATATTCAAACAAGCAAAATTAAAAAAATTAAAATGTGACAGGGATGATAGGCATGCTACTGCACTTACGCATGCCCCCTTAAGGATGTCTTAAATATGTCCCAACCTTTTGGGCACCAGGGACCGGTTCCGTTAAAAGAGGTTTTTCCATAGACCGGAGGAGGTGTGGTTTCATGTGCTGCCTACATCCCTTGGATGAGACTTGTTTGCGTGGCCCGGTTTCTGGCATGCCGTGACTTGGTGTCAGTCCATGGACCAGGGGTTGGGGATCCCTGGCTTAGAAACCATTCAAACTTATGGACCTCCTGAAAGGTACATATGGCCCGATTCTGGATTTCTAACAATGGCATCCACCCAAGGTCACTTTTGACCACTTTTGGAGCACTTGGCTCACTTCGGTTGCAGCATCCTACAGTGACTACGATTTATGACTATTTTGCTGATTTCAGCCTTTGGAGCCAGTTTCCAGCAAAAAAATGGCCATAGGGATGAATAGTCTTGCTTTACAATCACTGCGTTCATTTTATGTCCACCACAAAAAATGGTAGTAAAATTAACTCAGTCACATGATTTACGACCAAAGTCCGAGCTCCAATATGGTCATAAGTTGAGGATTACCTATACCAGTGATGACTAACCTTTTTGCCGTCGCATGCCAAAAGAGGGGGGGTGCAAAAGGGGTAGCAGGCACATGCCCACACCCGTAATTTAATGTGGCCCATCCCCCGCGGAGGTGCACACAACTCCCCCACGCATGCACGCATGACCCCCAAGCTCCCCCTGCTTTTGGCGCACGATGGCATGGTGGGCCCAGTAGGCCTGTTTTTTGCCCTCTCCAGGCTCCAGAGGCTTTCTTGGAGCATGGGGAGGGTGAAAATGGCCTTCCCCATTCCCCTGGAGGCCCTCCGGAGGCCAGAAACAGCCTGTTTCCCGACTTCCGGTGGGCCTGGAAGGCCCAAAAATCAGCTGACCAGTGCATACATGCACACTGGAGCTGAGCTCGCGTGCCCACAGATATGGCTCTGCGTGCCACCTGTGGCACGCGTGCCATAGGTTTGCCATCACGGACCTATACCTATACTTTTCTTAACTACGTGCAGAGCTTATGAACAATACATCAACATTTCATTTAAACAAATCCCCAGCAAACTCTGGAGTCATAAAAAAACCTGTAGTTCTCCAACTTCTGATTTCTAATAATCCCATGTATTAAATTACTGCTCAAGAAAGTAAATCCCAAGCTCTTACTTGCTGAATATAGTATCAAAAGCAATTTAAACCTTTTTTAAAGGATAGCAGTAGCATCTGTCTTGATTCTGAAAGATGTGGAATTTCCATCCTGTTTTTTAAATGTTCGAAGGACTCTTCAAGATTTATGAGGGTGAAGAGTTCAGTGGAACCCAGGAGATAGATGTACTTTCAGCAGCAGAGTTGAAATGTCTATATAGTAGCTACTGCATTTCTAATGCACGTTTTGAAATCATACTCTAAGAATAATCAGTAATTCCTCATTAAAATTGAGTTAGTTGTAAAATAAATGCTACATAGTTTACTCCTGGCACCTCTACTACCAAAATTATTATAATAGAGATTATAAAAGAAACTGAAGGAATTATTTAGCCCTGAAGAGAGAAAGCTAGGATAGCAATATGACATGTTTTGAAGTACTTAAACAAAAATCAAAGCCAGTCAGAATCTTTCTTCCATTACTCTAAAATGGAGGACAGCAAGAAATAGATTTAAGATACAGGAAATATTGAGTCTGTTTGAATTTTAAGAAAAAAATTAGGAAGCAATCTTAGTGGAACTAATTACTCAGAGAAATGGTAGGTTTTTGTTCTGTGAACATGCTTAAACATGGGCTACATTGGCATCCATTGAAGATGGTTTAATTTGGATTTCTACATTGAGTACAAAATTTCTCTCAGTGATCGGAACCAATATTTCTTAACCTTGGCAACTTTAAGCTGTGTGGACTTCATGCTGCTGGGGGATTCTGGGAATTGAAGTCCCCACAGCTTTAAGTCACTAAGGTTGGGGAAATACCAGCCTAAATAGTCCCTTCTAAGTTTATTATTCTATTCAGTTATGATTCTGTGTAATAACTCGATACATTGAAAGATTCCTTCAGACATTGAAAATGTCATCCAAAAAAGAAAAATAAAGAAAGCTAGTTAGCAAATGATACAAAAGTATTTTGAGAGGCATTAAAATAAAGCTGAAAAATGAAATAGAAATGAAATGGGAAGCACTTAATCCACCACATGTTGTGTGGGGGTGGGGGGGTTAAATGAATACAGACAATGATAAGGAGACCGTAGAAAAGATAATGCATTTGTCTTCTCATTCCAAAATATGTAGACAAGATAGACATCAAATCCTAAACTAATGCTTTTAGACAATGGAGCAATAGTTTTAGTGGTAAATGGGAAACAGATTAATTGGCGAAATAGGCTTTCAGATCTTGTTTGGGAGAAACCTAATTTTACTATCTAGTTGTATTATTAATAATACTAGTATAGTTTTATGGATTTTACATATGTGAGCCATCCAGATTCTTTGATAGGAACTGCAGAGAAATTATGTAAAACAAAAAGAAAAATTGAAAGTGTTAAGATTTCAAAAACACACACACCTCATATAACTTGTCCATTAGATTAGCCTCTGTGCTAGAAGTCTATCAAACAGTAGCAGTTATATTATTATTTGACAGGAATAGTAAAACTGTTAGGTAATTAACTTACCATCTGCTGCATGACTCTTCCTTTATAAATTTATCTTTTAACAATAGAGTTCAACAGGATAAAACTGTGTTTTTACAAATAGAATTCATTACTTTAAGAAAAGCAACATTATTTTATCTCCTTAGTTATTAATTGCAGAATGGCCTGTTCAATCGCCAATTGTATAATAAATAGCATAAGTTATAACGTATAAGTTGCAGCTACCTATTTTTTCCTTTAACGACTCTGTAATCCTTTGCATCGGGGTGGCATTGCAGTGACTGAATGAAGCTGAGCATTTACTGGCCAGATACCCTTCCTGATGCCTACACAGAGTTTGCAGCAGACAATTACTCACTGCGCCCAGAGAGAGAAATATCTGCCACTACCTAGGATCGAACTCACAGCCTCCTGATTGTGAGGTGAGAGCTCCACCTTTAGGTCACTGCGCCGCTCAAAGTTGCAACTACCTACATTTTATTTAAATATAATAAACAGTGGAACAGTCTCATTCTGGAAGTTATTTTCACATTTTTAACAGGAGGCTAGAAAGCAACTCTCTTGGATGGTTTAACCAGTTTTCTTGAACATTGCAGAGGGTTGGACTAGATCTGTGTGGTCCCTTTCAATTCCATAATTCTACGGTATAATTATGTTCCTTCAGTCCTACTGGTAACCAGATACTTGAGAATGAGAATTTGATACAGTAATTCTGTATAAATGACTTTTATTCTGTGTTTTTTAAATTGGAGAATTTACTCAATCTTACTTCATTGATTGCCTCTTCAACAATTCATATAATTGTTCATTGATGTTGTTTAAAAACAAATTATAAAAGAAAAATTACATTTACAATTGCTCCTTATCAGTACCGAAAGAAATAATCAAAAGGATTTGAATTATGTTCTATCTTGTTACTATGGTGGCAGATTATTTTCATCTGCCTGGATTCTTAATGTATCATCTGAGACATATTATACAGTAAATGGAAATATAGTAAATGTTCTGTAGCCAATTCAAAAACGACCCTTTTGTACTAGAAAGGTTGTTAATCGTTTATTTTAAAAAAAGGAAGATCAAAGCCCCACAATTTTTTTTAAAAAAAATCAAACTTCTCAGCATTTACAGGAATGTCCATGTTTATCATTCAAGCAATGACTTGCCTTAGATCTACTTAATTTCAACAGGATACTTTTGTTATGTGAAACAGATGTCACGATTCACATATCTTGTTTAAGTCATGGTTTGTTTTAAAATAGTTCACACATAATACTAAACTGTAAGGGAAGCTTCCCATGTTGCAATGGCTGCATTAAAACATCCTGTTAAGAACAGATCAAAGAGACCATGTCATGGCAGAGCATAATGTCTGAACCCCAAAACAGCTGCCAATGAGTATAGAACAACCTTTCTTCTCCTCGGCTTGCCTCCTAGCATGCATGGCACTTAAAACCCCATAATCTATCCTGCCCCATATATAGTCCCCATTTATATTAACAGTTGCAAGCAATCCCCATCACAACTATTTAAATCATAAAAACATCTGGTGCTTAGCCAAGACTGGGCACAGATCCACAGAGATTTCAGAGTGCTCTGTTTGTATGAGACTTCCTGGGATTCTCCATTATTGAGAGGTAATCGTTAAAGATCAACTGTAAAAGCAGTCGTCTTCCTCAGCTAAGTACAATTCTTTTTACCTGCTCATTCTTCTGTTTCTTACAATCTACTCATCAGCCCATTTCTCCCTGCAAGCAGCATCTGGCTTGAATTGACAGGGTCTTTCTCTGCAGTTTTACTGTATGTAGCTAGGAATTCATTGATTTATGTGCTGGTTTACCTTCTTGTTATTTTTGGACTGTAAGAAAATAGAAACATGATTGTCGATGAATTAATTCTATTGGAATATTGAGAGTCTAGATTTCAGGCCTGTATTCATAGAAAAAGCTTTAAAATGTAATAAAAGGAGACCCTACACCTGTGACTTTATTAAATTAGTTCATAAAAAGGGGGCTAAATTGTTGAAGAAATAAAAATGGAAGGAAGGCAGCTGCTTTTGGTCTAAGTTTAAGTACTCTACACTGTAGTCTATGTTTAACACTCAACAACAAAAACTAATCAATATGGACTTCTCAAAGAAATGTTGAATATTATTATAGTAACTGTTATAATTTAATGTTTGCTTCTGTGAGAATAAAACCCAGATTAATTTTCTTGGCATGAATACATGTGAAGGCATACATACCCTGTAAGAGTATAAACTAACTGATAAAATGTTTAATAAAATATGCAGATTAAAATGATCAATTCTGAAAATATTTTAATTAAATTATTTTTTAAAAAATAAATATTAAAGGAACATGCAGGGTCTAAATTTTACATATTCTTCAGGACTGAAAAAAATAACTTTAATCAGAAACTTAGCCATTTGGGGAGCTTGACTTACTTATTTAAGCTTTATACAGAGCTATGTTAATATTTTCAAATTTCTATTTTTGGTAATTAAAACCAGTATTTTGCTAAATCAAAGGAAAGGGGAATCTTCTTCTTTCCCAACCCTATCCTCAATTAAAGATAAAATGCCTTACATTGGTGGATCTATAATAATTTTATGTGACTTGGTACTGTAGCCATAATGAACACATATTGGCCAACTCTTGAATTACCATCCTAATCTCATGCCATTTTAAAACGCTTATTTATATCTTAACACAATATCAAGTATAGGAAATGCTGCTCATCTACTTTTTCTTTGGAAAAAGGAGATTGACCTTGGCACAGAAAATTGAAGAGCTACTGTATAATACTATGGAAATTTAATGATATCATTGCAATCAACAAGAGTCTTCACACTCTGCAATAGATTTTGTTAACTATTACATTACTTGGTAACTGTACCTCTTATATTACTATGGCAACCCCAGAGTAATTGCCATATTACAATATGAATGCATATAGCAGATTGAAAATGGGAAAGTCAATCTTGATTTAGTTAGTTTCTAAATGTTAGTGTGCCAAGAACAACAAATATGATGCCACTATCAACTCAGTGTGACACATATGAGATTCATTCATAACAAGCCTTCTGGGTCATAAATCACTTTGTCTGCAACTGTTAAGGCAGGATAGTTTTTTACAGCTAGGCTAAAAACAGGAAAGTAAATTATTTTGTTGGATGTTTATGCAGCATTGGTAAAGTGCCATCAATATGAACAATTAGAAAAGAGAAGAAAGGGGGGGATGTCTCTAAAGTATCCTAATTTTCAATATAGTGCTATTAGATGCTTAACAAAAGTAATTAATTTTTTTAAAATGTTGCTTTACCTTAAATATCTTCAACATAACAGATTGTCTTATCATTTTCTTACATAGGTATATGAGAATTTGAGATTTAACTTTTATTATTATTATTATTATTATTATTATTATTATTATTATTTACTTTATTCATTAAACATGAAACTCAGTCAACTGAATATTCAAAAATACATCACAAATACCACTGACTGGTGCTAATGGTTGATACGGGTTGCTGCCAGTGTCCTAGGTATCAACCAGGTACCTTCTTAAGATGTTCCAAATAGCGCAATTTTTTGCAGTTTTGCTGGTGTTATTGCAGGAAGCTGCAATTTGTTGATGTATTTTATAAAATTCTTGGACATGGTACCAAGTGCCTCGATGACAATGGATATCACTGTTACATGTTTCATCCATAGCCGTGTAGTTTCAATGGCCAGGTCGCGATATTTCATGATTTTTACCAGTTCTTTTTCTTCGACTCTGGCATCTCCTGGTACCGTGATGTCAATAAATTGCACGTTTCGATTTTCGACAACTGTGATATCTGGCGTGTTGTGTTCCAAGTGATGATCTGTCTGTATTCGAAAGTCCCACAAGATCTTCACCTTCTCATTTTCTATAACTTTTTCCACTTTATGTTCCCATGATTTTTTGGATACATGTAAGTCGTATTTTTTACATAATGACCATTGGATTAATTTAGCAACTCAGTCATGTCTAGCTTTGTAATCAGTTTGCCCAATTTTGCTGCATTCACATATTAAATGTGAAACAGTTTCGACTTTGTTGTTACAAAGTTGGCAGTTTGGATTGTCGGTGGATTTTTGTATCTTTGCTTTCATGGCATTAGTTTGTAGTGCTTGTTCTTAAGCAGCGAGTATTAAACCTTCCATTTCTTTCTTGATGGTTCCTATCTTAAGCCATGCCCATGTAAAGTTGTCATCACATTTTCCTTCAATGTTTTTCAAGTGCTGTCCATGCAAAGCTTTGGTTTTCCATCTATTTAATCTGTCATCCAGCTGTTTTTCCTTATATTCTGCCTTTGTTTCTGTTGTTTTTATAATGTTCTCTGTTTTCACAGCCTGCAGCAATTTTTCTGTACTTTGGTTCACATAATCATTCAGATTTCTTTTTTCTTCTTCTACAGTTTGATGGATTTGAAATAGTCCTCTGGCCCCTATTTTTCTTGGCAGGTACAACCTGTCGATGTCACTTTGTGGATGTAAAGTGTGGTACATATTCAAAAGATTGTGCGTTTTACAGTCCAAATTTTCCAGTTCAGCCAAAGTCCAGTTGATGATTCCAGCTGAGAAGCGTATCACTGGAACTGCCCATGTATTAATGCCTCTAATTATGTTTCCAGCATTCAGCTTTGATTTTAATATTTTGCGGACCCTCCTGATGTATTCCTTTTGCGTTGACCCTTTGACTTTTCCATTCAAGATGTTATCTGTTTCCAATATGCCTAGGTATTTGTAACCATCATTCTTTGCTAATGCTTTTACTATGTTTCCATTTCCCAGTTCTATTCCTTCTATTTTTTCCTTGCTGCATGGATAATATAGCACATTTTTCAAGTCCAAAGTTCATTTTGATGTCGCTGCTGAACAGTTGAACTGTGTTGAGTATTGATTTAAGTTCAGTGGGGCTTTTTGCATACATTTTTAAGTCATTCATGTATAGTAGATGGTTTAGCTTGCCATGTTGGCTTGAGATTTGGTATCACAGTTTGGTGTTTCGTAGGATTATTGTCAATGGAATTAATGCGATGTTGAACACTAGTGGTGAAAATGAGTCCCTCTGGAAGATTCCTCATCTGATGTTGACTTCACCAATGTTCTCCCCATTTGCTGTTAGAACTGTTTTCCATTTTTGCATATTTGCTTTCAAAAATGTACAAATATTTTTGCTGATTCCAAAGTTTTCCAGATAGGTGTTAATCCAGCTATGGGGTAATGAGTGAAATGCCTTCTTGTAATCAATCCATGCCATATTTAAATTCGTTTTTCTTCATTTTGCATTTTTTTAGTACCATTTTGTCAATGAGCAGCTGATCTTTTGTTCCTCTTGATTTTTTATAATTTCCTTTTTGTTCTACAGGATACAAACTGTTTTCCATCAGATGATTGAATACTGAATTTGCCAGTATTCTTGTAAAAAGTTTGAATGTTGTTGGCAGAAAAGTAATCGGGTGATAGTTGGTTGGCTCTGTGCCCTTTTCTGGATCTTTCATTATCAAGTATGTTCAACCAGCTGTTAACCATTCTTTGCTTGTTGTATTTTGAAGCATTTGATCAAATTGAGTGGCCATGTGATGATGGAGGCTGGTCAGGTGTTTTAGCTAGTATCCATGCAGTTCGTCCAGGTCAGGTGCACTTGACCTTCTTTGCTTGTTTTACAACCCTGTCAGTTGTTATTACACTATTTTTCATTTTATTTTGTGTTGTTTGTTGTTGAATATCTTTGATCCAGGAGGCAGTTTTGTTGTATTCCACTGGGTTTTCCCACAGTTCTTTCCAAAAGTTCGAAGTTTTTTCTTTACGTGGGTGAACATTACTTTGGACTCGATTTTTATCAAGGGACTGGCAGAAGAGGTGTTGGTTTCATCATCGTTGTTGTTGTTGTTGTTGTTGTTGTTATTATTATTATTATTATTATTATTATTATTATTATTATTTTGTGCCTTGATTATCAACCCTTTATAAACTCACTAGAGTGGAACTCAAATTTCCACCAGGATTCCCAATTATTCCTTTCCATATAGCACTTGTGTCATCAGTTCATAAGTTTGCTGCTTACCTAATAAGCAGTTTCCTACCTTGAAAACCTATCTAGTCTACCACTGATCTAGTCTAGATCCTAACAGCCAACCTCTGCTGAGTACTCCTTTCCTTTTGTACAATATAATGAGCCATCACTTTCAGTGACTTTAATTCATTAATAGGTTCCAGTGGATATTTCTTGGTTCTTATCAGCTCCCCATTTTCTTGGTTCTTATCAGCTTACCCTTTCTTCAGAACTGAGAGCACAGCTCATAATTTATAACTCAAGATGTTGCAATTTTAATATAGATAGAGTGAAATGCCTAAATGGCAAAGAGCATTGCTATATTGCTGCAGAATCGATTTAGCACTCAAGAAAGAAAATCAATTTTTTTCTTTGTGAGTTATTCCTTTAGATGGTATAAGTTTTTCTGTATTATTTTCTTCCCTTCTCCTAAATGAGTTTAATGTAGAAAGGGAACTATATTGAAGGGAAGGGGAACAAAGGTTATCTTATTTGGACTGGGTTGAACTGTGTTTCTCTGTCTCTCTCTGCATCTCTGTCTCTGTTTCTCTATCTCTGTCTCTCTGTCTGTCTCTCTCTCACACACACACACCAAGCAAGTAGAAATGAAATGGGCCGGGTTCATCTGACTTCTTCAAATAAATGTTTCAGTATTTTGTTAAGTCTACCAGATCTTTGCATCTTTGCATGCAATAAATTGGTTCATGACTGCTTAAGTCACATAAAGCTAACAATTTTTCCATGCAATCTATTTTTGAAAATTGCACTCTGTGATTATCACTAAACTTTAAAAAAAAACAACAGGGCTATCAGGCATCTTACCTTTTCAGAAAGTGAGGTGGAAGTGTCAATAAGCTGTTTTCCTTATTTTTGGCTCCATAATATATTTCAAAATACATTAATAATCTTTCAAATTCTAGGGCTTCCACAACTTTTTAATGGTTTTTTTAAATTGTAGTTGTTTATCAACAGTTCCATTTGTGGTAGATTGGCATCATAAACTGGCTTCTTCGTTAGCTATTTGTCATTTTGGCAAGTGTGTGTAACTTAAGTTCTATGTAAGAGGCAATGTATTTCTGATTCTGGAACAAATATATACCCACACACACATACACATATTACACACATACATACCGTACATATCATGCCTCATTCCAGGAGATCTGATAAATCATTGCTTCATACCAAGAATGCGAATCTGTGACCCTTCAGAAACCAGTCATTAAGTTTCAGCCTGTTTCGTCACCCTTAGAATTTAACAGCCTCCAGAAACAGGGGAGGATATATGTTGCTACTCTAGCCTAGCATGGGAATGTATAATTTTGCGTAATCAGGATATTGAGAATGTTACACCAACAGTCACTTCATGTATATGTTCAGTAGTGCAAGTAGGAGAAGTAGATGAATCCTGTGGTACCTCATAAGTAACTGTCTGGATAACTTTTCTTCCCTCATTACTACTGATTGGTGTTGCACATTTGGGGAAAAAGTGGAGCCAAAGCAAAACAATGGCCCCAACTTTCAACTCTGGACAGACCAGAAGGGCTCTATAGTTCATGATATCAAAGGTGTACAAGTAGTTCTAAAAGGACCAGGAGGAACAGCCTTATCCATGGTCAAAGGAAGGTTATCCACTAAAGTGACCAAGGTGATCTCTATCATGTCCATGCCTGACCCCTGGCTAAAATAGGCCTAGATATTCTACTTTCTCTAGGAAATCTAAAGACAAACTGATAATTCTCAAGATTTACCAGATTCAGCAAAGGATTTTTAGAGGGCCTCTTCAAGACAGGGAACATAGATCCTCCACTATCTTCTCACAGTGTTCCTAATTTCCTTAAGGAGTAGGACATGAGTCAAGCCTACAAATGTCTAATTCCATCCAAAATAATCTTATTTACTCCCTCAGAGCTGGCCAGCTAAAGCAAATTCCAGATAATTTTACAATGTAAGGCCAGTTACTCCTCTAACTTAATTCATGTTGTATTTAAGAGCAAACTGAAGTGATTTTATCCATAAAATGTTGCTCTATATGTGTTAGTGTATACCCACAGCAAAAGGTAATCAAATTATATAACACCCAATATTTAAATAAAACCAAAAAAATGTGTTATTTAATATTTACATTTTGCTTCATACACAGAAAGTTTTCACTTAGCCATTCTATTACTTCTTCATGGGACTTAATTCTCTAATGTGTTATAAGGCTGAAATCAAAAACATGAATATATTTTGAAGATGTAGATATAAATATATCTTTTCATATTTGCCAAGCTTTGATCAAATTTATGGAATGAACAGCATGAAAGAAATCTGTATTGTAAATGTATGATTTTCTAAAAACTCTACATCTTTTCTATTAATAATGTAGATTGAGAAGCTTCGGTAAAACCAAATGTCATGTTGCAAGGGATAGAATCCATTGAAGATATGTGATGGTTTGAACCTTCTCTGTAATCTTTGTGGCTTCTCTGTAATCTTCGTTTCTCTTTAAATGAAATATACGAGGTCCACTATCAACATTACCTATTGTCCTGGAATATTAATACTATAGATACAATTTAATTGTTGCTGTAACGTACTATTGCATGTTCATTTTGTGTCTGGCTGCTGGAGTGCACCCAAATAATTTTCTAAAAATTCATCTCCTGCAGGCTCATTGGGGTAATTGAAGTTCCAACTCAGTGTATGTGTGGGTGTGGGTGTATATATATATGTATGTATGTATATATATATATATATATATATATATATATATATATATGTATATATATATATATATATAGAGTAGTCCAATGAAATTTCCAGAGTCTTTTACTATATGATCTCAGCCATGAATCCAAATCACATACTCTTAATTTACTTTATCTCATAATAAAGGTAAAGTCATAATAAGTTAAAGTCAAAAAAAAAGAGGAAGGAATTATATTTTGTCTTCTACAGACAAAAATAGGGATATGCATTGTAATCATGTGTGCGCAGGGTTAGATTTTTTTCTCTGTCTCTTTCTTCTGCCATGCTCTGCCACTATATGGGAAAAAAATACTGCTAATATATTATTGCCATTCTATTATGTTCAGACTTTCCTACCAAGCAACTGTTCCAGTCTGTTGAACATAATATTCCTTGACCCCAAATATACTCTTCCTTTATGTTGCTTCTAAAAGAAGGCTTTTAAAAATTATAGTAGAAATCATGTCATTGTCCCCACAATGACATAATGTGTACTTTACTAGGAGATGTGCCAAGCAACAGATTTAGCATTAGGCAAATTGTCTGGTTAAAAGCCTCCATAGAGGAATGTCTCTTGTACAATGCTTCTGAAAGCAAGTAAATATTGAGTTTACAATATTTTTGACAATGATTCCGGATATAATAAACTACATTATAATACATAGTACATGAAATCAGGTGAGTAGGTATGCATGAAGCTAGAAGTATGGCTAAAATTTTCACTTTTGATAGAAGAAAATATTTGTAGCTCAGGATTGAACTACAGAGTCCTTGGTGCTCTCTGAGCTTGGTTGTTTCCTTGCATACATTTCATTATCAAACGAGATACAGTATTATAAGTGCTAGACTAGCAATGATAATGTTGCCTAGTTTGGCAATGAAATGTCTGCAAGAAAATAACCAAGTTCAGAAAACACCAACAACTCTGCATTTCTCCTTCTATTATTCAGTACAGATAATCCTCAATTTACAACTATTCATTTAACAATAGCACTGAAAAAAGTGACTTATGACTGTTTTTCACACTTACAACATTGCAACATCCTCATGGTCATCTGATCAAACTTTGGACACTTGGCAACTGGTTCATATTTATATGAAGGTTGCAATGTCTCAGGGTCTTGTGCTGCTTTCTGACAAGCAAAGTCAATGGGGAAGCCAGATTCACTGAACAGTAACCATGTTACGAATTTATCAACTGCAGTGACTCACTTAACAATTGTTGCAAAGGAAGTCGTAAAATGAGGCAAAACTCACTTAACTACCGTCTTGCTTAGCTCAATATCTTAGCTTAGATATTTGCAGCTCAATTGTGATTGTAAGTGGAGGACTACCGGTAGATGAGTCATTTGGTAGGCATTTTACATGAGGAACATCAGGTTTTGAATCTTAATGTCAGTACTTGAATGAAACCACCCTAGTTTTTTCTGGAACCACACAGGTGCATGCATGCACCTGTACACACCCATTACTGCAATGAGCCATGATTCAGGGAACAGTTTTTAAACCTTGAAAGCATCCAAGTATTGTCTTTGATAGCCCATAATTCAAACTATGTAATAATAGGAAAATGAATGATGATTATTACAGGATGGCAATATGATAATTGTATATAGAATTGTTTAATATATCTGGGTGTGTCTGTATTTAGATTTTAATTTCATTCCATTACCATCCTATGCCTACCATTATTATGAATAATAATACAAATGAGACAGTGGTTATTGAGGATCTGGAAAAACAAAATAAATTAATAATGAATGGACTAGAAATGTTACAAATATCACTGAGGGATCTCAGAATAGCAATGGCTTGAAATTTAATTGCAAAATCTCTAATCAGTCAGAAATTGATGTATTTTTTCTTTACCAGAATTTACAATTCTTGGACAAATATATAGAGGAGGGAGATGGGGAACTGGGTGTTTGTGGCTCAGGAGTTAAAGCAATGCTTCTCAATCTTGGCAGCTTCCCAGAATTCCCCATCCAGCATTAGGAGTCAAGGAATATTATTTCCCTAGAATGGACTCCCCTATCTTTTTTCAGGCCAAGGATCACAACCTGAGTGGAGTACATGACTATATTTAAAATGTGAGCAGACCAACATAAAAACAAAAATTGATTTTACTCCCCATGTCTTAAATTAAAGGTAGTATTTCTTTTCTTATATTGGATTCCTCATGCTATGACATGAGAAATGGCAATCCAAAGGCAAAGGTTTTTAGGATTGCAGGATATGTATTTCTACTTTAGAGACAAAATTGTGGGAGTAATCTAGTGTATAGTAGCAAAACCAGGCTGTTTTCTTTTTCTTTTTAAATGGACTTTGTGCAGTGATTCCTACTTTGTTTGTGTTGATGGCTTTCCTGAGATTATAATAAAATAGTGTCCTGACTCTGGGAATATTATGAAATCTATATTTCACTATAAATCCATTTTTCACTATAATTTCATTATATATTTCACTATAAATCCATTTTTCTTGTGTTGTACTATCTCATGTTCATAGTAGTAGTGAGTAGCTAAGATTGATGGCATTAATTGTCGAAAACTGCTAGAAGGTGCACAGGAAAAAAAGCTGTTCTCAGACCTCTATAAAGTTCTCAGTGAATTCAAATAACTTTACATTCATGAATTAGATTGTGTAAAATGAGGGTGAGGGTTCATTCTCCAAGCTTGTTGGTTGGTTTCCAGGCTAAGTAACATCTTCAGCAGAGTTTAGGGGATGTCAGTGTTCTATTTGTAAGGGCTTCAGGTGTGAGTGTGTCAAGTGAGGGTCTTGTGATGAGTCAGCTGTGATTCATCACTGAGTCTTGTGATGGGTTTTGGGATAGGTCTTGGGATGCGTCTTGGGATAAGGAGATTACATCAAGTCAGAGCAGTGGTGCGTTGCTCCCGGTTCAGTCTGGTTCTATAGAACCGGCGGTAAAACTGGAGGGAGACTCCGCTCATCCGCCATGACATCATCATGGATGATCTGCACATGCGCAGAAGCTTCTGCACATGCACAGAAGTGCCCACACGCACACCCATTGTGAACCGGTAGTAAAGGTAAGTGGAACCCACCCCTGGGTCAGAGTCATTGGGAGGTGAACTGCTGTTGGGGGGGGTTGCTTGGGTTGGTTGAGGGTCAGTGCTGTCTCTGGTTGGCTGCATGGCTGATTTGGATTTTGACAGATTCGTAAGTTGGTTGTAGGTCAATGTGTCTATTAATTAATTCTTGTGGAGTGCCAGGCTTCAATGAATTCACAAGCGTGGTGGTAGCGTGACTGATGATTTTTGTGTTGCTCCAATCAAACTGGTGCTGTTTGGTGTTGGTGTGGGTAGAGATTAAGGATTTGGGATCATGACGTTTGACTGCCAGCTGGAATTTGTGTGTCCTGCTTTTTAATTGACATGATGTTTGTCCCATTGCAATTGGTTGCAATGGTTACTTCTGTATTGTATCTTTCGTTCTAGATAATTTCTGGCGGAGTGTGGCTGTGGGTTTGTGGGCTATTGTTATTCCTAGTGGTTGGAAGATTTTGGCTGTCATTTCCGACACCCCTTTTGTGTATGGTAGGGTTAGTTTTTGCATGGTGGTTGGCTGTGTGGTGTGTTGTGATTGGGTGCTTTGTGTCAGAATATGAAGTTTTTTGGATAGCCGTTATGGTGAAAGACATTGAGCAGCTGTTTCTCTTCTGCTTTTTTAAGTTTTGTGGTGGTGTTGCAGTGTGTCCTGGCCCTTCTGAACAGGCTCTGGACACTATTTCTTTTGTGTGCAGTGGGGTGGTTCCTTGTGAAGCTGAGGATCTTGTCCATGTGCATGGGTTTGCAGTAGACATGGGTTTCTAGTTCTCCGTTGTCTTGTATAAAATCCTAAATAACTTCTGAACTGCTATAATTATTATCTAATTACTTTCTTGGTTTGCCTTTGGCCACCTTTCATGCTGAGCTGTACCTGGTAATGATGTGGAGATATAATACTATGTGAATGCGAATATATTTCTGCCTCTGCTTGGTGGGGGAAATTGAGAAAACTATGAATGTATTATTGGGTTGCTCATACTATATGGGCTGGCATATAAACTTAGAATAATTGCTCTTGTCCCATGGCCTTGATAGATTGAACAAAGAGAATATTCTCTATTTAGTGGTGGTTTTAATTCCACAGTATAGCTATTGGTGTTTGGAAGTTTTATGTTTTAGAGAGTGAACAAGTTCTTTTAATTTTATTAAAAATTATTTAGATTGGTTTGTTTGAGTTTTTTCTTTATTGATACTCATACTTTTAGTATGAGTAATCAAAAACTGATCTTTAACAATGAAGGAAGTTTATGTCATACCATTATATGACAAGGAGCAAAAAGACAGGTATCTACAGGGTTTGAATCATTCTGTCCTATTTTTAGATGGTCACAATAGAGACAGCCTGAAGTCTGTTCCAGCTGCTCCTTTGCAAAGTGCATTTAGGACAAAATTAATGGTAGGAGAAAGAACCAAATAGATTTATTGCTTAACACAATAAAAGGAAAGCAGGCATCTCTATTCTATTAAAGCAACAAGGTAATGACTGCTTTGAATAGATCAGCAGATACATCCTCTTGTGTTTTGGCTTCTATCCAGTTTGGAGGATGTCTGGAGATTATTGTGGAAAAAAATTCTGAACTGAAAAGTTTGCTTCTTTGCATTCAAAAGGAAATTGATCGTTTATAAAATTGGGTCTGGGGTTGAAAGATAGATATAACAGATAAATTGCTGGGCTGGTCAGCTCCCATTAGTTCCACTACCCAACACATGGAGAAGACTTTGGACTCTGCTTGTTGAGACCACCTTGATGTCTAGTTTAATCAGTATCAATTGTTTGATATTTAAGAGCCTGGACTTGGATTGGAAAGGTTCGTGTTTCTGCTTGACCACAGAATTCATATGGTGTTCATCCTGGACAGGATTGTAGAAATGATGAAGTATAATGGGAAGTACATGTGGGCACCATGCAAATATCTTTCATGCATGTGTGGGTGTGACCTGTGGGGGAAAATTGGGCTATATGTGATATAAACACAGCAGTGTGTAAAGAGTCATTATCAGCTAAATGCAAGGGTATCAAACTCACCACGTCACATTGCTGTCACGTGATGTATTGTGACATTTTTTCCCTTCACGGAGCTGGGGTAGGTGTGACCTGCGCATGACACATCCAGCCCACAGGCCGCCAGTTTGACACCCCTGAGTTAAAGAAACATCTTCTGATTCTCAATAATATGCAAATAAGTCAAGTATATGTTATATGTTTTTATCTCTCTGCATAAACTACCTAAATATGTATGTAGGACTGAGGCCTGGATGGTTATTTTTTTCTTGCGCAAAATGGATTGTGTTATCGTTAGAATTTTGCCAACTCTTCTTCCCTTTGGAAAAAGGATCAAATCATTCTAATGTGATCCACCACAGTGAGTGGGTGATATTGTTTTCCCTCTCCCTGAAAGCAAAAGCCAAACCAAATATGGTCTCTAGATTTCCCACAATGTGTTCCTTAGTTTTTCTTTAGCTGAAATTCAATCTGCTGTTTACTGTTCTTCAAGAACTGCATGACCTAGCCCAGTTATATGATTCTGTTTTTATCCTGTCTGTCACCTAAGCCGTTTGGCTTACTTAACTCAGGAGAAGCATTATGGATTCTAACATACTTCATTTTTCCAATTGCAGAATCTTAATGCAAAGTATAGCAATCCTTTCCTATCACCATCACTACCATCAGAAAACACCCCATTAGTCAATTAAAGCAAAGATGTGGGAAACCTGTGGTTTCTGTATGTTTTAACCTACAATTTTCCATTACCTTCTAATCACTGGGAAATCTAACTGGAGTGAAAACAGAATCCAATAACTTTTGGAGTTTCCCATTTCTGATTTCATTGGTTTAAACTTCTCAGCAAAATGCAGATGTAAGATACTTTCATGAAAATAAATACATTTAATTAAAGCTTAGTGGGAAAGAGAGAAAGAGATTTTAACTATGTTGAAAGCTCAATGTTGTTACATCACCACAAGAGACTATTCCTAGCATCTTCCTGTTAAATGAGCTAGAATTTCATGTCATGTGCCCAGCTGAACAGAGGTCGCATAGGTTTTTTGGGGACATGAGACTAACCTAAGCAGTTATATATGTTAAGCAGTGATAAATGCTTTGTATATGGGTGTTCGGTTCAGTTCAGTTATTTTCTGAAACACTGATTTCTCTTTCTGTCTCAAACATGCATGGACTTACAGATATTGTAGCATTTCACTTTACAGTATCTATCAACCAATTAGCTGTACTTCTTTAATATAATATGTATTTACTTTTCTGTAATTTTCTTTTTAAAATACTGATTTAAACAGCAAAAGGAAAAAATGAAAAAAACTGACCTTAAAATATTGAAATATGCACATACAATTAAAAACTCTACTTTTACTTTAAATATTTCTATCACAAGAATATGAAGATCAGTTATTTCTAATAACTAATCAAGGAGAGAAGCAACTTAGAACTAAGGAGAAATTTCCTGACAGTTAGAACAATTAATAAGTGGAGCAACTTGCCTGCAGAAGTTGTGAATGCTCCAGCACTGAAAAATTTTAAGATGTTGGATAACCATTTGTCTGAAGTGGTGTAGTGTTTCCTGCCTGGGCAGGGGGTTGGACTAGAAGACCTCCAAGGTCCCTTCCAACTATGTTATTCTAGTCTATTCTATTTTTAAAATAGCTTTAGCTCAGAGACAAGCAATTGGGAATTTGGGCAAATGGAAATGGTGTTAGTTGCAAAGATTGTGGCTGAGGATTGAGGGCCACATAATATAAACATGGACATTTAGAAGGGGCAAGGAAAGACAAATGTCAAACATACAATTAAAGGCTGCAATGCAAACTCTGCTCCTTAATGACTCCTGAAAACTATCCAACTTTCTTTGCAATGTTTTCAGAAGTGGTTTTCCATTGCCTCCTTCCCAAGCCCAGGGTCATCCAGCTGGCTTTGTGCCTAAGGGACGACTGGAACTGAGTCTCGTGCTATCTACTCCAGTGGTTTTAACCACCACAACAAGCTGTCTCTGGCCTTAAGTGTCAGTGTGCAATGCTACAATCTAAGTATTAAAAGGTGGAGTTGTGTCATGATGTCACAATACATGTTTTATCATTTTGGCATCAGCGTAGATAGTAATGGATTTACACTGATGACAAAACCTTTGAATTATGACATTGTGACATTAGCACCCTTGATGTTTCTAAGGCTTCTTGTTGTTTTTTTCCTGCAGCCCAAGAAGTGTCTTTCAGACACGCAGAGATGACTCAGTCATGCCACATAGTGCAGCAGCAAACTCCGTGTTCCTCAAACAATGAGAACTGTATGAAAAAAAATGACTGCCTCAATTATCATGTCGTCCTTTTAAAAATGTAGATTATTTTTAGCTTTTCCGTCTGCTCAATAACCATTTGAGGTGATATATTAACAAAAGAACTAAAAAAAGTTTCAAACTATTAGAAACTTAAAACTAAACACTGTTTTGTATAGTGTAACCAGACATTAACTTTAAAATTAGAGACCAGCATCAAATATTACACACAAGGCATGTAACAATGTTAAAACAATGCTGTCTTCATCATTAACTTAGCCTAACTCCAAATGCATTTTCACTAAAAAGGTTTGTCCTGTTAATTAGATTTGGGAAGGGCAATTTAATTTTTCCCTAGATAATTATCTCTCCCCAGTACCTATTTTCTATCTATTCTAAAGGAATAAATGACTAAATAAATGTAATGCAATTTATAGTTTGCATATAAAGTCACATAAAGTGGGACAAAATACAAACAAGAGACATAAACATAGATTCTTTAAGCAAGCAAACAAACACGCTATATGTGGCTTAAAATACATGTTATTTCCCCAATGAGGCACTATTGTCTGCATTAGTGTGTCAGCAAAAGTTCACTATTGTGAACTTGATCAAGTCCAACTGCTTTAATAATGGTGCAGGGTTGGAGGTTTTTTTAGAAAATAGTCTGGTTTATATAGTAGATTTTCTGCCCTTTTGTAGTGAAAGCATTCAACATTTCCAGGTAATCTTATGCTCTAACATAATTTAGACTGTAATGCTTGAGACAGAATTACATTAACTGAAGTAAACATGAAACGTCTGGTGTTCTCCTTGGCAAACATCCACTTTTTGCTATGTCTTCCTAGAAATGCACAACTTGAAACCATTCGTTTCCTTTGTTCTTTCCTTGTACACCGTGTAGTGGAAAATAATCTTCATTATGAAGCACATTATTTATCCTCACATACATCTGTATTTTATATATTCAACATTTAGCTCTGTTGTTTTCTAAAATAGGAATTTCTAACCATATTGGAACATTTGCTACCTTTACAGTATCTGGAATATTTCACCCTTTTTGAAATATAGACTTCTTCAACCATGCTAGTTGTCTTTTAAGAATGAGACATTCCATTAGTGTTGCTTTCCTCAATGTGTATAGATGTGTTTCAACTTCCAAACTTCCCGGTCAATATGATTATATTGTAAAATTGATGGGACAGGAGTGAATCAGAATAAAACAATTGGAGCAATTGAAACTAGAAAGAAGGAAGGGCAAGCTAAATGAAACTGCATTAATTAGATTACATCTATGCTTTTAATCCATACTGACTGAGTTAATTGGCTAAAATCAGCAACAATGAAATAGTTAAAATACAATTAAAGTGCTCACATAAAACATCAAAATCATCAAAAGTCCTGTGATGTATGGTTGATGTCTATTCTTGTAACATACATACACAGTGAACTCTCTGAATTAAGAAACTCTGAATTCTCTTCCACATCTTCAAATAAATTCAGTGACTGGGTTTACACTAAGTTATAGTTTGTTTTCCCCGAGTCTAAGTCTATTGGCTGGGCTCACACTATGCTCAAAACCCAAACCAAATAAACCCCTTTGTGGTTTAATCCAAAGTGTAAACAAGAACAGTATTGTTTGTCTCAATTCATGATAGGTCAAATCCAGCTAATAAAAGTCTCAAATCAAGAAACTAAGTATGTCTACAATGTCGTTTTAATCCTTGTTCAAATGCTTTACTGTTTACGTAAAGGTTAGTTACATTTTTCATTGGAAAGAAGCAGTCTTGGTTTCTAAGCATTGCTCTCTTTCCTCCAGGACTCCACACAGTGCATTTTTACTCAGCCCCAGGAGTCAGGATCTCACAGGCTGATTTAGACTTGACTCACTATCTCTTACTCCACTCCACAGGATTAAAGCTGCTCTCAAAAGAATATTTTTTTTGAGCTTTTGGAATCCCAAAGATGTTTTTATCAAAGGTGCTTTTTTCAAGAGGCAACTGGATTTTGTCCAGAAAGTCCAGTTGCCTCTTGAAAAAAGCACCTTTGGGACAACCATGACCTGCATGACTGAGAATCTCCATAGAGATCCCAATTCTTGGAATAAGAACAGAATATAGATTGTGTGCAACTATTAATAAATGTAAGATATTCTAGTTCACATATGCTCTGGATGACAGGATAAAACTACCTTGCTACTTTTATGCATACTGTATCTCTCAGGCATGCTGCTTTCATCAAATTTTCTCTGAGTCTTTTGAACAGCAGTTTGAGGAGAGAGGACAGGGGTATTGGGTAGAGAGGAGAGATTCTCAACTTCCCTTTCCTTTTTATGGCTTCTCCGTTAGCCACACACATTAGCCACAACCCTGCTGGGTTCCAGATACATAACATGTGGCTGCAACCCCGTGCCTAGAAGAAATGAAGGAGAGAATCAACGGAAAAATTGAATTTGCAGGCTGGTTTAAGAACTTCTAGCCAACTATCTCTTTACTTCAGATTGTATCCTCCAAAAACCAGTTTCTCAAACAGCTGTTTGACATTTAAACATAACATTTGCAAGTAATATAGTGTGTGTGGGGGGGTGTCTTTAAGCAAAAAAAATTCACTTCAGATTTTTTTTAAAAAGGGAAGGGTCTAATTGTTTATCTCTTAACTGAACAATTCACAAATACCCCACCCCACCCCAGTATTGATAATTCTGCTGTTTGTGTTCATTTATTTAAGAACATTGAATAAAGATGCATTTTGTGACTGGCTGGTTGGTTCACAATGTATATCAACTACTTTTTCCTTTTTTAACCAAGAAATATATTAGCACTTTGCAGATTAGGATCTGTTCAGTCTGCTGAGGACACATTCTCCCCAATGTTTATGGGTCTACTCCTATTTATTCCTAAGGACACTTCTACTGCCATTGTTAGTATGAACCGCTAATCATTTCTGGAGTTCAGGAATGAATGTTGTCTTTTATTCAACCTCCGGAGCATTTCAAATGCAATCCCTGCCCAGATTTTTTTCCTGCTCTTTAGTTGAAAGTAATGATTTCCAGCTTCTGCTGGCTCAAGTATTGTGGTCCACTTTGACTGCTACACTTTACTTTCTTCTAAACCAGGGTTTCTCAGACTTGGCACTTTAAGATGTGTGGATTTCAACTGCCCAGAAATGAGGCTGGCTGGGGAATTCAGTCTTGGAATCTTTTAAAACGGTACAACAGAAGTCTTGTGTTTCTACCTATAAGATAATTCTTTTAAGACTGATGCTGTTACAGTGCTATTGTGAATCTGAAATTGCACATGATTTTTTATTATTGTAATGACAAAGATAATGACACTGAGTTGAGCAGAGGTATTTTTCAGTTTCAAAAATGTTTCTCCTTTAACAATTTTCGACAAGTATATCCATGCCTATTGTTTCTATAGAAACAACCCATCTTTAAGTTGTCAGTAAAATAAATCTATATCTATTTTGATGTGTATGAAAAGCCTCTTTTTTAGAACAAAAAGAAGTCTATAAAGGTAACTACGTGACATGTTCCTTACCAGCAAAAACTGGCAAGTGAAGGAAATTAAGAGCAGAAAATAAGAAAAAAAGGACTAAATTTAGTTTATACCAATTCCTTTACCAACCTTTCCATATCATCAGTTTCCTCCAACCAAGACTTTCTCATTGTGCTTTCTTTCAACCCACTCATATATTCGTCTTGCAATTTCATCCTCATTCAATGTCTCTGTGTGATTAACCCGCTTCATGTATTTCTCTTATAAAAGTTACTTACTTTACAGATAGTCTTCACTTACCAACTGCTTGTGCAGTGGCCATTCAAAGTTACAACAGTGCTAAAAAAGGAGATTTATGGCTGATCCTTAAAGTTGTGACCACTGCAGCACACGATCACAGGATCAGGATTTGGGCTCTTGGCAACCAGTGCACATTTACAATGCTTGCAGCATCCTACGGTCATATGATTGCTATTTGTAACGTCACAGTCAGTTTCCGACAAGCAAAGTTATTGGGGAAGCCAGCAGGAATTCGCAAATCACAGTCACACTTAAGAACTTCAGGTGACTCTCTTAATCTCTAAAACTGATGAACTGACATTGTAAATTGGATATAGTCACTTGATGTTTCACTTTACAACTGCATCGCTCAGTAATGGAGTTGCTAGTTGCAATTACAGTTAGTAAATGAGGACTTCCTGTATATTCAATCCACAATCATTCACGTCCATTAACTTTTAATTCTATGTATTCATGTTTTATTATTTTTACTGCATGTAATTTATTGTTATGTTTCTTCTACAATACCCATCCCTTATTTCTACTAAACAAACTAGGTATAAGCATGTTCTTATATACAAACATTTTTTGGGGGTTTGGGGGACAAATATTTACTCCTTGCAACAAACCACATTCTAGCAATTGTCTTTTCACGAGCACCTGTGTCTCTTAAAATTTCTCCATCCATTTTTCCATTTTTATTGATCATTCTCACTATACACATATTCATTTATTTGGCCTAATTTTTCATCTTTTATGCTAACTTACAATATTTCAATCAATTTTCTCTGTCAAAAAGAAATGTCTCAGCCTTGGATACATTAATTTTCATAGCCCTACTCCAAACTGCATCATTCAGTCTACATAACATTAACTGTAAATCACTAACATTCTCAGCCAACTATATAGCACTATCTGCATAAAAAATACAAACATTCACCTCTAATATTTCCAAAAGCATTGCTTATACATTTATTCATAAATGCAATTAAGGTGACATCATGCACCCTTGTCTTTTATCTGTTCATGTTGAACCATTCTCCAAGCATAGAATTTATTTTTCTGCATGATTTACTTCCATCATATTGCTTTTATTGCATTCAGCAACCAATCTAAACCCCTCAAATTTGTGCAAAACATTCCATAAATCACCCTTATTTATCATCACATACTTTCTTAACCACAACAGGCACACATAAATGTTCTTTCTCACATTCTTTTGTTCATTTCTAAATTACCTACTGAAGAGCAAAATTCTGATTTAAACACCCAGAGTTTCCAAACCGTGAGATGTACCAGAGGAGGTGTGTGAACAAGCTTTTGCAATAAATTCCGCTTTCCCAAAATTCTGTTGCATTGTTTTCCTTATTCATTTGAGTTCATTTTGGTGTTTTGATTTTAGAGTAGGTGTGTGTATTAAGATTACACTAAAGGGAGTTCTGATAGTAAAAGCTTAGGAACCCCTGGCAGACACCATGCAGTACATAAACTACATATTCCAAGTATTTATTTATTTAGCATATGGCATAGCATACACAGGCTAGCAATATATATTAACATTTCACCTAAATTAGTAAAACATAATAAAATATAAATTTTAAAAAGATGTATGATCAAATACCATTGTCTAGGCTAACCATTGAAGCACAGCATCATTTATATTTTAAAAAAACAGATACTGGATCAGTATATGGCCTCAGCTTCTAGCCGGTCATGATGTGACCTACAGTTTGATGTGAGACCCCGTCACTAAGGAGAGGATATTATGCCCCATTTATATAGAGAATCCCGGGCCTTGTCAGGTGCGAATCCTATTCAGGATTGTCCTTAGCTGATGTGGTAGTTCAAAGCCTGGCCCCTTTTTGTGGGGTCATTTATATCTCTATGTCTTGGAGTTCAATGACACATTTGGCTTTCCTTTGGGAATTGATGTTAAAGTTGTTGGGCACACATTGTGCAAATGCCAGTTGGAGTTTCCTGGATTTGAGTCTTCTGGCTGATAAATGAGGAAGGCTGGCATGCACTGGTAGGACTGAGTTGTTCATAATTTTTCAATATTCTCTCACTAGTACTTCTTGCCTTCATAAGGCTGGCAATGCTATATGGCTCAGAACAGGAAACCAGCAAGTGTCCAAGTATCTTGCATCTTTCAATCAGAATTCTGTCAAACACCTTCCCAGGCACACGTAGCAAATTAAATTAAATGACAGTTTTTGCAGTCCTGCTGGCTTACTTTCCCTTTGCGTAAAGAAACGATAATGGTATGCTTCCAACGATCTGGCAAATATGTGGTCTTCAAACACATGTTGACTGTTTAGCTAATCCATAAGCAAATTGCTTCCATAATTCAATAATTTTTTTTCAGTTACACCATCTACACCTGCAGTTTTACTTTTTTTCCCAAAATTCTCACGATACATACTAGTTCTTCTCATAGTTTTTTTCTTTCCTTTGAGTGATCACTATCTTTCCTATGAAGATGTTCTTCCAATATGTTTTTATTTCAGTCCTTCTTCTCAAAATATTTCATCACATTTATTTTTCATTCCAAACATCTGTTAATTTCCACTCTCTACATTTTGTGATTTTGTTATCTTGACCTTTGATTATATTCTCTGGACATGTTATTCCTTCCTCCATCTTTATAATTTGATTTTGTTCCTGCATACCCTCAATAATGTTTGTTCTTGCCATAAAAATTTTCCTAGACCTGAGTTGGTGGGCTTGGAACATGTGTCTGTTCACAGGGAATGTTGAGGATCCTTCTCTTGCTTAGTTCTCCTGGAGTCTGCTGCTACTGATAAAAATATTGGTTTAATCTTTTTACCGTAAATTATCCCGTGTAATTAATTTCTTTTTCATATTATTAAATCTTCATTTTTATGTCCAAAATAATTTGAAAACAGGCTATGTACAAATATTAATCTAATCTAAGGGATACATTGGTGTATTTCAGTGTATAATTTTCTTTAGTTTCAGGAATATAGCAATAGTTGACTATAGCTGAATACTGAACATAGATCAGCTCAATGTTAGCCAAGTGAAGAAAAAGCAGTAATCCATTAAAGGGAAGCTGACTAAAGACACAACACTTAATTCTGTCTGACATGAACATAGACTCACTCTCCCTGATTTATCCAGTAATCTGATTAGACAATCAGTGATTTGGTTTGCTCTGAAAAAAAACCATGCTCTGTAAATAGGGCAAGAGTTTCCTACTATCGTGCAGACAATCTGTGCGGCTACACTGACAGCTCCAGTCAACTGATACAATTCCAATCCATGTTAAAATGCTTCTCACAGGCAGTGCTCGATATAGAAGGGTGCTTTGCATAGATTGCTTATATGTAAATGGCTTTTATAAGTCCTTATGAGCTACAACAAAAGCTATTATTGGTTAATTGCCCAGAAAAATTAAATTCAAATAAATATTATATGTCCCCTTTACAACCATTGTGAAACACAATATTATGCTAACTCCACAGCCTATCATAGCACCTTGACTGTGATACATACCTCTTCTACAAGAGAAAATGCGTTTTAGTTTTCATGCCATTTCTGCAGCAAATTCCAGCAAAAAAAAACTATTATTAACAAGCAAACAGACATACAGTAGCAACCTAACAGTCATACCAAACAACATGAAATTTACCAAGCATAGAGTAGCATGTGGACAATGTTCCCACACTGATTGTGTTGGGAATGAGTCTTCTTTATATTTTACCACGATGGTTCAAATACTGTAGAATTGCCTGATGCCCTGATAACATTATAAGCAACTACAGACATAAGAGGACAATCACATCCTCAGCATCTTCAGTTGCAGAAAACAATAGTTACATAATGGAAATACGCTAGGCAACCCCTGAAGATAAAGGTTTATGTCGCAGAGGGAGAGAGATTGGTTTCATATACTGCATTAAAACATGACTTCTTTTATTGATTTATTTTTTGGATAAGATGTAGTGGAAGCATTCACACATAATGTTCAACTAAAGCTGCACCATTTTTCTCAAGTGAACTTCTGACAGGCACACTCAACGGGGAAGCCAGATTCACAACAACCGAGTTACAAATTTAACAACTGCAGTGATTCACTTAACAACTGTGGCAAGAAAGGTTGTAAAATGGGGTAAAAATTCACTTAACAAGTGTCTTGCCTAGCAACAGAAATTTTGGGCTCAATTGTGGTTGTAAGTTGAGGACTATTTATGCTCCATTAAGGGCAGGGAGGGGAAAACAAAATTAAATTTGATTTAAATTTGATTTAATTGCATTTGAACTTCATTAGATTTAAATTAATTACAGTAATATTATTCCCAGTAATCACCTAATTAATATTTAATATTAAAAATACTGTTTGGAAATTTTTGGAGAAGCTTTGGGACAGGAATTCTGATTTATGAATAACTTTACCAGCTAAATGGCCAAAATGAAAAAGGCTAATTTGCAGCTTTGTTTCACAAATATCTCTTTGTGGTATTTTAAAAAAACTATAAAATTAATTTATAATTAATGGAATATTAGAATTGTCTTTTAAAAAAACTCATTAGAGTCTTTTGTATCCATGCATGAAAAGGCTTTAGCATTGTGACTTTCAGACCAGTCAGCTAGTTCTTATGAATCGTGTTTAGGGACCCTATTCTCCAGAAACGTGGAGTGTTTGGGGCAGTACATGTTTAAAAAATGATTTAGAATGTACAGGAATACAAGGCTAATATCTTTTTAAAGCACTTACCTATATACTCGAGTATAAGTCAACCCGAATATAAGCAGAGGAACCTAATTTTACCACAAAAAACTGGGAAAACTTTTTGACTCAAGTATAAGCCTAGGGTGGGAAATGCAGCAGCTACTGGTAAATTTCAAAATAAAAATAGATACCAATAAAATTACATAAATTGAGGCATCAGTAGGTTAAATGTTTTTGAATATTTATTTCAAAGAAAAACAGTAAACTAGCTCTGTAAGTGCATAGTGTAAACTACACTATAACTAAATTACACAAGAGAATGTAGTATATATATATATCAAAAATAATTCAATAACAATTTAATCTGATACATTGGGTTAAGTGATGTAGGGCTTGATCTACTTTCAGGCAAGTTCAACCCTCTGTTAAGAGATACCTGCATTCTCTCT
>WNWU01000043.1:10543437-10643718 GCA_012654045.1 Ptyas mucosa | reverse complement strand
TATCAAAAATAATTCAATAACAATTTAATCTGATACATTGGGTTAAGTGATGTAGGGCTTGATCTAATTTCAGGCAAGTTCAAGCCTCTGTTAAGAGATACCCGCATTCTCTCTCTCTCTCTCTTTCTCTCTCTCCCTTTCTTTTTTTCCCCTCTTTCTTTCTTTCTTTGTCTCTTTCTTTCTTCTCTCTCTTTCTTTTTGGCCTTAGCAAGCCTCCCTGCAGCCCCTGGAAGCCAAAACAGGTTGCAGGAAAAAAGGCATTTTTCCTCACTCGAATATAAGTCGAGGGTTTTTTTTTCAGCATTAAAAATGTGCTGAAAAACTAGGCTTATACTCGAGTATATACAGTATGTCTTTTTTTTCCAGAATTCAGCATGAACTTTAAAAAATTGGAATTGCTTTAAGGACTTGATGGCTTTGTCTCTAATGTGTCTCCTTAAAGTTCCTTTCAGACTTTCATGGAACTCTTTAAAAAATGCAATGGTTTAAAAATGAGTGTTGTTCTTCTTACCAGTTGGAAAGTTTTGAAATATTCCTTCCAGGGTTGCAACAATACTCCAAATAAGTGACGATTTCTAGGCCTTGGAACCAGACACCCGAATACCAGATGCCTTCTGTCTAGGGGATGAGACTGGATTATCACTCCTATATAACAAATACCAGAACTTGGAATATTCTACCCTAAAAAGTTCTTTCACTTCATCCTATTGAAGTTTGTATCCAATTTCAAAACAGCTGAAAATGATGGAAGACAAAAACTTGGACTTTATTTTCTTTTATCATCTCAAAGGTTTCTTTTTTCCAGTAGAGTTTTTGAAAATTAATTAATTTAACTGATTAAGAACAATATCTAAGACATAGACATTATTCAAGACCTACAAAGAATTACTTTTATATACCGCACTGTCTCCCATTTTCAGAATAAGTCCAGGGCAGCCAAGTGAAAAACACAGTCTGACTTTAGTAGTTACATACAGACTTTGCCATGGTTAATTGTATTTGCTGATGTATCCTCTTCTTTGTAACCATTAAGAGTATATATACCCTAATCATACCTTAACCTTTTTTTGAATTCAAATTTCACCTTCTTAATGTAGTTGAAAATCACATTATTACTTTGTATTCTTCAAGCATATAGTGAAACTGATGTTACAACAATGAAGCTTGAGTGGCGTAGGAGGCTAATGCCTCCTACTAAGGCAGCATTTAACATCCAGCTGCCTGCAATTAATGCGAGTTCAATTCTCACTAGGCTCAAGCTTGACTCAGCCTTCCATCCTTTCTAAGGTGGATAAAATGAGGACCCGATTGTGGGGGCAATAAGCTGACTTTGTATAAAGTATACAAAAGTATGAAGGCTATTGCTTAACGCATTGTAAGCCACCCTGAGTCTCCGGAGAAGGCGGCATATAAATATTTTTTTTTAAAAAAATTGAATCCTTTTCTTGTCTGAATATAAGTTCATTGTACAATTGAGTCAAATGTAGCATTTATTTTATTCAAGATATTTTAACCAGGAAATATCTATACAAGGCATGTGACAGTGAAGTGTGACATGAACTTAGAAAAATTGCAAAATATTTCTTCCAGCTCATTTTGAATGAAACTATAATAAGCAACCATTTGGGGGAAAAAAAGGTCATATCATATGTTTCATCAGAAACACACATATTTACAAACTAATATAGAATAAAAAGCACCATCTTATTGGTCCAGAGTAATATGAAGGTTAGCATTTCATTTCATGCTCTGCTTTTCAGCAATAAGGTGTTTCAGAACAAGGATCCCATAATATTAAAAGATTTGGGAGAATATCTAACAGAATTGCCTTGAAAGATTTTATAGTTTCTAAGAAAATTGACGATATATGATCAACATGATATGCTCCAGACATTTCATCACTCACAAAGAGAGACTTTCCTTCATCCAATAGGCAAAGCAATACTCTTAAGTGCTTGCTGACTTCATGGACATGTTAATGGATTTCTTTTGGCAGCAATACCCAAGTGGTTTGCAATTGTTTTCTTCCAGAATGCCTGTTCTCAACTTCCCAATCTGGGCTACAATCCTGATGTTTCCTGGCAGTTTCCCATCCCATACTAAGCAGATATTTTTAAATCACCAAAGGTTGATCGTGTTGGCTTTAAAATTACTTTTAGACTGCCTGGAAGTTATTAGAGGTAATGATTTAGGAGTAAAGCATATTTACTACCCAGTACAAGACTGTCTGTGGTTGAAATGACTGGACACTAATTTTTTAAGAAAAACACATAGCTATGTCAATTTTTTCAAACTGACCTAATTGTGTCTTGAGAAAGACTCTGCCTCAAGGGAATTGAATAATATATTATAAAGAGCACTATTAGAAAAATATCACTAAAACCATTTCCATGGTGGATGAAGTTATGGTATATAGATTAGAAGCCCTTTGGGCCAATTCCTCTCTCTCGGCTCAACCTACATTACACAGTAGTTGTGAAAAAACAAGCGGTACGTGGCAATATATATGCCATCTTGACCCCCTGTATAAAAAAGTGGAATATCTATTTAATGAATGCTACTTTAAGAGAATGATCATCAGATATGGAGTTGTGGTGGCAACATAACTAGCAGCAAGTTCAAAAACCAGAAAAGCTGGAAACCATGACATGAACTGATCTGTTCCAAATCAGTAGCAAAGAAAGTTTTTTTAGACACAGGTGTAACTGCATTTTTAAACTGGATTAGAAAAATACTTTAAATCCCGAAGTATTTAGTAGTAGCTCCATCTTTGTTCTAAAATGGTAAATCTTTGACTCCATTAATTATTTCAGTTCTTGCTCTGATAAATATAATTCAGGGTAATGAATGCTCAATATTAAGAAGAAACTAAGTAGGTGTATCAGGTTCCTTAAAGTGGTGTTCTATCCAATAATTTTTAATTTTCATTGCTCATTCTCTATATAGCATTTTTTCTCCTTTGAAAGGAAGGAGACATTTTGGCTCCTCGTCAGAGATTTGTTGTCTTCTATAATAATATCTTCCACATTTCTGGCTTAACATTTCTATTGAAAGCTAGGGCAATGCTAACAAAGCTGCTTCTGATGTCACAGATTCATTCACGCCTGCTACAAAGATTAATAAAGTTAGTATCATAGCAATAAATCTATCTCATCCTACGCCAACACAAATATAATTGAGTACAAAGAGCACATTAGGCTATTTAGGCCTACACTTCACTTTTAGAAGGAAACAAACATCTTGAAGACTTTTAAGATGAGTATTTTCTTATACTTTACAATCAACCATTTCTATGGGACCATTACCGGTACATTATAGCTTTTTGATCTGTTGGTAGAATTCCATTGGAACTTTATGTCTCAAGGTTATAAAATAGTCTAATTTGCTGTTCAGTGTATCTACCTGAATACTCTGTTTAACTTTTAGAACACCAGCAGCATCCTGCTGAATTGGAACCCCTGGTTCATTTAGTCTAGCAGTCTGTTCTCATGGGGACGACACAAGAAAGCCCACTAATCTCCCCACAGATAGTCTTCTGAGGCAGTCACATGGCCATTAAGACTAATAGCCAATGATCCCCCATGACCACATCCATGAACTGGTCCAGGCCTCCCCCCCTTTTTTTGAAGCCAGTCAAGCAGATTACCAGGACTTTATCTCATAGTAAATCATTGTCATTCCTTCAATTTATGCAATATGTAATATTTTCTACTTGACCAATTTAATCACTAAGAAAATTGAATTCTTTAAAAGTCCTGTGTCCTTTTTAAAGCTCTCTTGGAAGCATAAATAAAATGTCTATTGAGTAGTAAAGAAAGTCTGCATTTATCTGAATTTCAAAGCTTTCTTTCAAATAATTTTCAACATGTTTTTTGCCCTATTAATAATAAAAAACCAGCTTGCAAAAATCAAATGTACATCATTAGTCACAGTTTTAAACTCAGGGAAGTTTTAAAAAATGACAATGGCCTGGTTGGAAAAGAATAACAGCTTGCCATTATTATGATATTTGGTACTTGGTAAGCCATTTCAGGATAAAAAAGTAATTAAAATGAGATTGAGAGGTGAATTATAATGTGATAAGCATTAGGGGGAAAAAATCCAGATGAGAAAACCGATAAAGTTTAGTTTATAAGAGAAAGGCTATAAAAAGGTCATGCTATAAAACCATAAATTAAACGCCTAGAAATTGAAATTAAAATTAATCTACACAGTAAATTAACTATATTTGGGCTGTAATTGTTATGGTCCATGAGAAGGTGTTATAGGTACTATAATTCCTAAAAAATAATTTTTTAGGGTCCAGACAAGATGACTGACTTTAGAGGAGACATTTTTGACAAGTGTGTACACTATCTTCTTCTGGAAAGGATCAAAAAGGGAATATGATAGAAAGAACACTGTGGAGTTATTGGACTGAAAATTTTTCACCTGGCATAATCCCAAATCAAAGTGTAATCAACAATAGATTTGGTGCCAGTGATGGTAATAGGCTCCCACTGGTTTTGTGGGGAAGTGGTTAGAAAACAAAAGCTGTCTGAAAAGAGAAAATAGAGCTGCAAACAACATTCCTTCCTGACTTCTGCTTTGCTGGCAAGAGTTCAGGAGAATGTTGGATAAACCAGTTAATCTGCCTTTTTCACCACTGACAAGGTGAGCAAGATTGCACTGCCCATTTCCTGATTTTAATAGCAATAGCACTTAAGATTTATATACTACTTCACACTGCTTTACAGCCCTCTCTACCTGGTTTACAGAGTTAGCATATTGCCCCCAACCATTTGGATACTCATTTTACTGATCTCGGATGGATGGAAGGCTGAGTCAACCTTGAGTCGGTCAGGATTGAACTCCTGGCAATGAGCAGTGAGTTAGCCTGCAATACTGCATTCTAATCACCGTGCCGCCACAGCTCCTTAATATTTCCTTAAGTCAAGGAATATTAAGTATCTTCTGAAATTGGAAATGTTCTTCATTAGAAGTGCCTAACATCAAGAAGTAGAGATAAAACTGTAGCAACCAGATCCAATCCTGGGTTGCAGGATTGGAAATGTCCCAATCTTTAGTTTAATATTCTCATATCTGGCACAATTGGAGGCCACCAGATTCTATAGAGCAGAGTTAAAGTAAATCTCACCCTGGGTTACAGGATCATAAAACTGGGATGAACCACAAAGATCATTTAGTCCAACTTTAAAAAAATTTTTTTTTATTTATATGCCGCCCTTCTCCGGAGACTCAGGGCGGCTTACAATGCGTTAAGCAATAACCTTCATACTTTTTTATATTTTTTATACAAAGTCAGCTTATTGCCCCTACAAACCGGGTCCTCATTTTACCCACCTTAGAAAGGATGGAAGGCTGAGTCAACCTTGAGCCTGGTGAGAATTGAACTCGCAGTAATTGCAGGCAGCTGGATGTTAAATGCTGCTTAGTAGGAGGCATTAGCCTCCTACGCCACTCAGACTGCTATTTGCGATGTTCAATGAAACAATTAAGCTATTTTTGAGAAGTAACTATCCAAGCTTCTTATACTTAGTTATTATTTCTGGTCCTAGTTTCTGTGGCAATAGCAAAGAGTTCCTAATTGTTTTACAGCACCCCTTTATGCAGCTGAACATAAGGACTTCCCTTAGTTTTCAATTCTCTATACTGAATCTAACTTCTCCATAGTGAACATCCCTAGTGTCTTTAACCTGTCTTCATAGGGCATGTTCTCAAATCCTGAATGATCTTTGTTGTTCTCCTCTAAATCTGATGTTAATATCCTTCTGAAGATGTAGTACTCAAAACATACACATACACATTATCAGTGATGATGTTATAAGCGCAGAAGAGATGGGAATAATGACTTTGATACAATGCTGTTTCAGATGTAGTTATCTCATACACCTGATTCATGTTAATGGTTGTAAACAATCAGGATCCCACTGATTAGGGCTCTCTGTCTCAAGTAGCGCCATCAGTACTCCGTTTTTCAATGCAGTCAATTATGGACCTACCTTACCATAGTGCCACCTAACCATGTTAATATTTTGCCAACAAGAATATCATGTGAACTTTGTCAAAATCTCTGCTAGAATCAATGTAGATTATGAATCAATCTCTGCTAGAATCAATGTAGATCCATAACTTTACCCTTGTCCATTAAAATAGCTACTCTGTAAAAAGAGACAAGGTTTTTCTCATGTGGCCTATTTTTTTTTTTTTAAACTAGCAATCGTGTTGTTATCTTCAAGTTGGTTACAAAAGGCATATTCATTATCTACTGCAACATCTTTTCAGGTATTGATACTAGGATTACATATCAATTATTACTAGTATACTCTTCCTTTTTTGAAGTGGGGAAACCACATTTTCTTTTTCCCAGTCTTCAGGCTCCTTCTCCAGGATCTCTCAAAGATAATTCAGACATCCTGACAGCTCTTCAGCAACTTCCTTCAATATTCTAAAGATATTTAATTGAATCCGGGGACATGAAAGCATTCAAATTAGCAAGAATTTTTCCCACATCCTTACTAATGTGCACCCTTCTTATTGTGTTTGTTCCTAGTCTAGGCCACTCAAATCACCATTTCCTGTGAATGTAAAGACAGAGCACTGCTTTATAAACACTTTAAATACAATTATGTTGTGTAATAACAGATGCTTCCATTCAGTTTAATATAACTTGCATTTAGAAGTTGAAACCTCTCTTTAATTCCATCCTGTAACATAACTACAAATTTTGTTGAAGTATAAAAGAATTACCAACTCTCTAAACAAATGGAAGTCCAAACAGGAAAATCAAGTGAAAACGTTTTCCCCTCCTAGAGCTTTATTTAGAAAATAAAGTATTCAAGTATTAAGAGAAATGATGATCACATTAAAAGAAACACATTTAACAGTGTCTGTGTGTAGAACGTGAAAAGGTCAAAGATGAGAGAAAGAGAAGAAAGAGGAGAAAAGCAAAGAATAAAAAATAATCAAGAGTAAAAGATTTAAATCTGTAGGATTTATTTCATATATTGTAGTAGTTTCCAGTTTTTCGGGTACATAAAATTATTCCCTTCTCATGTACAATTGCTCATATTGAATAACGGAGAAAAAAATAAAATAACATAGAAATTGAAAAATACAGCACAGGACAATTAATATAAAGGTGAAATAAAAGAAGAATTCATTATACAAACAATTTAGCATCACAGATTAACATGCACAATGGAATAAAACAAAACAATGATTTGAGTCAGGTCTGATATTATTGAACTTTTTAAAGAACTTATTTTTCTCCATCAAAATGGATGTTTCTTTTATTTAGCATATGGAAATTCATTGTTGGCAGATGGTAGCTAACATGTCAAAGGAAGAGCAGAATGAATCCTTCATATATATTCTGAATGATGTTGCATTAGTGGGTATTGAAATAGCGATGCCTGGCAAAACACAGGGTCAGAATTGTGATTGTGATTTACTGCAGATACCTTGTGTGAATGGGTAATCTGGCTGCAAATGAGTAGTTATTTTAGAGTCTGGTGCTGATTGTAATCACAGACAGACTTACTGCCCAAAGTATGGAAGAGGAAATTATAGATGGGATGGATTCCTTTAATCTATGTAACACTTTGTCATTTTCTTTTTCAGATTGATAAACAAAAGTAATTTTGTGTGTGCCCAATATGCCTTTTTAGTGGGGTTTGAAAGTATGGATATTGTAACCAAAGAAATGCTTTGTTGATGGGTACTCTTATAAGGGTGCTTAAGTGCCCATCTTGTATTTGCATAATAAATAGCAAGTAAATGAAGTTGCTTCAGAGATAAGACTGATATTGAAATTTTGGACACATGGGATTATTAGAAAAAGGAAACTAAATTTTAGCTATGAATAATGGAATGAACGAACAGAATAATAAACTGAGATATAATGAGATAAAATTAACTATTCAGACAATTAAGATCTGAACTTAAGGGACTATTTTAGAAAAGTCAATTTGAGATAGAAATATTAGAATTTTAGCAGTTGTTTCCTAGGTAACTGCATGTTACCTTCACAATACATGCAAACACAAAGCAGAGGAAGAATCAAAGTGTACACTTAAATTATAATTTATCTACAACAACCCAAGGGCCAACCCTTAAAGAATACAAAAGCGCATGGACCCATGTTCAGAGACTTTGAAAGACTGTCCAATGAAATTTTGTTTGTCGGTTGGAAGTTCCTCATCTCAGCATTACAGGAAAAGAATAAAGATGGATCAGCTTCCTGAAAGTAGTGGAAGGAGAGCATTTTTGGAAAAGTATCATCTTCTGGGATACAGTAATTCCTTATAGTAAATATATCAGCAAGTTTATTCAATTCATCAATAGCTACATTTACATGTAAATTAGAATCCCTAACATATACTGTACTAATTTAAAATCTATATTTCTATATCATCCCGATGTACACAAGTCATCCTTACACTGTTATTTTGATTCTGGCTGTAGTTGGTGACCATGAGATTCTAGCAACCAGTCAACATAACTGTTTGCTTTCTTCTCATAAAGACTCCTTGCTGGATATATTGTAGCAGCAAGAAGATTACAACAGTGGAAAGGATTCAAATGCTCAACTGTAACATATTCTGCCTCTTTCTTTATTTAAATGGATGAAAATAATTTACTTTATAATGCACTAGAATACTGTTTATAACAGCACTAACATTTTATATTAATGTTTCAATTAGCAAAAAATACAGACTATTAGGGAGCCATAGTTCAATTGTAACCGGCATGTGTTTTGTCAGGTTTCTCTTAACAACCTCTAGATCTGGAGACAAGTTTAGGCAGGAATTCAGGGATACAGGTCTCTGATAAGTTTAATTGCAAAAGGAATAAAAAATGACAAAAGAATTCCAGTGATTACTATGTGTCAAATGGAGGCTCAATTTATAGGAAACCAAGGTTAAAATTCTTGTTTGTTTTCCTCCCCTTGGTGTGATGCAATGAGCCAAAACAATCCCTTGAATGGGGAAAGTTTCCACCTGTCCTTTATAATGGTAGCAGACTAGCCTGATTTATGCTGTTTGACTGTGATCTTGGCAGACATAGTTGGGAAATGGAAATGGGCATTACCTTACTTACCTATTATACCGTTTCAGAAAAACTATCCGATGTTCAAGGGGGAAGAGAAAGACAAAAGGGGCATCTTGCTTTGCACTTCATTGTGAAAGCTGCCCTGTCTTAGTTTATCTAGGGCACCACTAGCCTCCGCTCCATCCCTTTTCCATTGTTTAGCTGCCCATATCCCATTGTCCTTACAGGAGTTGGTCATAAAGCCAGAAGCATCCTATTTGGGACTGGAATTTTTAACTCTTTGGGCAATCTTAATAACTGTCAATAAGAAATATTTGGTAATTTTATGTACAGATAGTCCGCAATTTACGATCACAATTGAGCCCAAAATTGATTTTGTTAAGTGAAAAATTTGTTAACTGAATTTGTCCCTTTTACGACTTTCCTTGCCACTTTTGTTAAGTGAATCACTGCAGGTGTTAAATCAGTAACAGGGTTGTTACGTGAATCTGGGTTCTCCATTGACTTTGCTTGTCAGAAGGTTGCAATGACCCCTGAACTCTGCAACAGTCATAAATAAGTTGTCAAGCATCTGAATGAAAATCACATTACCACTGGGATTCTGCAATGGTCGTCAGTATGAAAAATGGTCGTCACTATTTTCAGTGCCGTGGTAACTTCGGTCAGTAAATGAACTGTTGTTAAATTCAAAGATTACCTGTATAGGCCTTCAAGTTAGTGTCGACTCCTGGTAATTGTCTGGAGAAATCCCTGCAGCTTTCTTGGCAAGTTTTTGGCAGTGGTTTGCCTTCTTAGGGTTGAAAGAGGACAGGCCTATTGTCACTCAGTTGGCATCCATGGTGGATTAGAACGGTGTCTCTCAGTTATTGGTCTGATACCTTAACCGCCAGCCCAAAGCCCAGAAATTTGGCTTTCTGTAAGACAGGTTGTTCAATTCTGTAATAGCTTTGTTCCCTATACCATGCGTCTGGTAAATTCACAAGATTCATTTCTCACGCCATGTACAGGTATACCTCAGAACTAAACTGTTGTTTCTCTGTAACATATATGTGGGTACATGCATAATTCTGTATTTATATCTTTTATTTATTTGTGTTATATTATGTAGTATATATTGGAGGTGGTGACCCTTTGAGCGCTGTATGCAACAAAATTTCACTTTAATGTATGCCAATTAGGGTACATTCAAAGTGACAATAAAGCTGTTCTGTCCTGTCCTGTCCTATTCGGAATTGTGAATCTCACTCTCTTCTGTACACACAATATTAAGCGGAGGAATCAGAGTATGAGAAGCACCTGTCAGGACCGCAACAGGAAGGAGAAGGCTGGAGGGAATGAGAGCTCTGAATTGATAAGCGTTGCAGCTACCAGTTCATTGGGGGGGGGGGGGGGGGGGGGGGGGAGGCGAGTCTATTTCAGGGCGCAAAAAACGAAAAGGCAACGGTAGAAAAAGCTGCTTGCCAGCCCCGAAGGTTGTCTGGCCAGGGCTCTGGAGCCCCAAGAAAGATGGGTAGAAAACGCGTGCCGGTGTGTGTCTCCCATCGCCCCCCTTTTTAAAAGCCCGGAGAAGAGATTAAGGATAGAGTTCTCGAGCATCCTCACAATCAGCGCTCCCCCCCCCCCCCGCCCCGCCAAATTGGAACGACATGACATCAGCTGTTCGTTTTCAATGAGACGCTCATCCATTGGCTGTCTGGCAGTGCTTCCTTGGCGAATGAGAGCGCGGCAGGGCTGCAGGCCGGGCGGACTGACGTGCGAGCTCCAGTCACTTTGCCGTATGGGGGTTTATTTTGCTTTGGGCCACTCCAGCCGCCGCCATTAGGCGAGCGGGGATAGATTACAGGGCGGCGGGATCGCCTTCGCTCGTCCTTTTGACCCCCCCTCCCGTTTGGGTGGTAGCGTCCTTCGACTGACTACGTCCTTTGAGCCACCCCAGGAAGAAACCATGTCCTGAGCCGGGGGAGGGGGGATGGGGAGAAAGCAAGGAGGCCGCAGCTAGCCGCAGCTTGCGGTACGGCGCAGTGCATGGGTGGGTGGGATGTGGATGAGGGGGTTAGGCGCTAGCTGCTGAGGAGACGGTTCGCGGGATCCAGGAACAGCCTTGCAAGGTACGGAAAAGCCTCCCTTCCCCTTCCTCGGGCGCCCTGCGATGGGAGGGATATAATAATGCTTTTACCAGCCTTTCGGAACTTGGGAAAAAAATCGTCTCAGGATGAAACCTTCTTTTAAATCCGCCTCCCCGCCCGGTCCAGATTTGAACGTGAGGCAGTTTTTGGACCAAGGCTATATAGAGTTTCTCCTTGGAAGGAGGAGAGGAGCGGAGGAGGCGAAGGGTCCGGTGGTCCTTGAGGGAGCCAGATGAGTTCCTTCTCGTTTCCTTCTCTTCCTGGATCCTACCTGAGTCCCGGGCCTTTCTCTCGTACCTCCCCTCCCCGCGTTGACAGGCTCGTCCGCTCTTGGGCTTGCCGAAGTGGGAAGAAGTCCCAAGGCCTTCTTGCTCAGGGAGGGGGTGGGCTTTATCATACACCCCCCCCTCAAACAACAACCCCCCCCCAAAAAAAGATTACGTTTTGTTTAAAGCTCGTCCAAAAATAATTTCTTTCGGGTCCTGTCTCGGCGCCGCCTTGTATTTATTTGCTCGCCCGTCAAGCTTTCGAAGGGCGCCGAGAGGAGAGAGCGAGCGAGCGAGAGCCGTGGGATGTTTCTAAAACTTCCTACTTCGGTGTGGATTTGACTTCAGGTCCCTCTGAGAGAAGGAAAAAAGAGCGAGGTCGGGATCGCTTGTCCTGGCTGCCCCCCCCCCCCGCCCCCCGTCGTCGTCCCCCTCCCCCCCTTTTCTGGGATCTCCCGGCACCTGCTGGGAAGGGATGGATTCTGTTGCAACTCGGTTGTTTACTAGGCATTCCACCCTTTGGTGGTTGCTAGCGACAGAGTTGGCTTTAAATATTATATGCTTGCCGATCATGTGTCCTGAGTCACACAACTCTTTGCCTCTGAGGCTTTTGGGAAGCCACTGGATAGTATAACTCTTGTTTTGTTTACCTCCGTGTGTGTGTGTGTGTGTGTGTGTGTGTTTTCTGATGGGCAGCGCGCTCTCAGCCTTGGTAGCGTCGCTTCTGTATTTAAAGAGGGAATTTAGTGCCACAATACTTGGATTAATGCTGCTTGTAAAATACCCTGGGGGCCTTTGTGGTGTCTAAGCTTTAATATAAATAGCATTTTTTCCAAACGCAGGAGAGGACAGGTGCTTTCTAATTCTTAGTTATCTACCTTCAGTGCTGCAGTATCTACTTCTTACTACAGTGAGGTCATACCTCTGCTGTTTCCCTAACCCCCCCCCCCTTCCTCTGTCGTTATTCAAATAGCTATAACCCGTGCCTGTCTATGTATATTGCAAAACAGCTTGCTATAAACGCTGGATTTGTAAGGTACAGAGGTTACAATCTTTATCATTGCTTAAAGTGACATTGAGATTACTTTGTGCAGTCAAGTAGTTTTTTTTATTATATATATAAAAAATAGGGTAGATCTTTAGATTTGTTCATGTGTACAAAGCGCATCAGGCCCGTATGAAAATTTGTACTAGTAAGTTCAAGCTTAAAAAAAACCCACTAAGGTTCTTCTAATATTGGAACAAAGGTTTTTTTTTAGAGGTCATTCAAGTCACTTTAGGGAATGCCTGGATTACTACAGATAACACTCTCGGAGGTTTACATGTTTCCCATGCTGGTTTTGTTTGTTTGAGAACGTATGTTATTTTGTGTATTTTCTTTTTTACTCTTATATATTTTCTGGCATTTTAATAGCAATTTCAGCATGTTTTCTAAAACTTGTTATATAAGGCAATCTCTTTGTCTTAGCCATCAGTACAGAAGTTTGGATAAGCAGAATGACCAAAATGTAGTTTGGATACAATTGTAGGGTTCTGTAGTTGTATGAATGTTTTTATAATTTAAGCGATACCTCTCTTCAAACTCATGGGAGATGACATAACTGATGCATGCTTCTTACTTCATACATTCTGTGATTCTGGAGGCAATATTTATCTCTTATATACATGGAATGATACAGGTGAGCATAATTTAGTGCCATTAAACAATAGCAATTATTCAGTTATAGTTTTACCATTTAAAATACCCTATTTCTTACAATTATAAAACTATTTCTGTTTTAATCTATGAAGTAATTCAGGGAGTTTCTTTTTTAATTTTTGTTTTGCAGATGACTCTGCTTATGAACTTCTATTTAATTGGGAGTTTGCATTTTGATACCCACTGATTCTGAGATGCTCACAATGACAATAGATGACATCCACTGATTTACTGAAAATACCAGTTTCCCAGGATATTTGTATTTCTATGTGAAATATCATAAGATCTTGACATTTATAGCCTTTTATTTTATATTTTCATTATTCAAATTATTTAAGAACCTGTCAAATTCAGTGAAATTATGCAGTAGTATCTATCAGCTGGGAAGATTCCTGATACCTGTAATAAGATGATGTGGAATCCTAGTATATTGAAATCACAAAGTAATAAGTAAACATCATAATTTATTATACCAAAACCAAACTTTTAAAATTATTTTTATTTGCTATTTATTTTTTGCCCTAAAATTCATTGGAAATAATTTTTATAGGAGCAAAGCTACTCATCCAAAGAGAAAGCAGAATGGGCTATAATATAATACCCTGTTTCTCCCAAAATAAGATCCCCTGATAATAAGCCCAATAGGGCTTTTGAGCGCATGGCAATAAGGCCAAGTGCTTATTTCAGGGTTCAAAAAAATATAAGACAGGATCTTATTTTCAAGGAAACATGGTATGAAATGCAAATAAAAGCAATAATGTTATATAAATAATAGCAATAGCACTTAGGCTTATATACTGCTTTACAGTGCTTTATAGCCCTTTCTAAGCAGTTTACAGAATCAGCATATTGCCCCCAACAGTTTGGGTCCTCATTTTACCGACCTCCGAAGGATGGAAGGCTGAGTCAACCTTGAGACTGGTGAGATTTGAACTGCCAAATTGCAGGCAGCTGGCCGGCAGCAGAAGTAGTCTGCAGTACTGCACTCTAACCACTGCCACCGTAGCTCATAATAAAAGAATAGCAGCATTAAAAGGAGAAATAACCATACAGTATTTTTCACTAACGAATGGCAAGGAAAAGCAATCTCCACCAAAGAAAGAAAAAGAAAAGTAATCATAATGGGCAGCTTGTAATTTATTCCAAAGAACTCCTTAGAGAACCAGATCTTGACATCTGAAATATTTAATGTTTGGACTGTGCATGCCTCCATAAGCAGAGCTTTGGCATTGTTGAGGCCAGAAACAAATCAGACCTGCACTTTGGTTAATTGCTCTTTAAGGTTTTAGAAATGGGAATGAGCACCTAAATTGAGTTTTGAGAGGTATGGACAATTGGCACAGGACAAATAACATTGGGATGATAGGTTCACACTGCAATACTTAAAACCTATTTTAAGTGATGCAATAATAAAAGCATCCATTTCCAATATATTTTTCTGATTGAACTAAAACTATCCCAAAAGCTTTGCTTTGAGAAACCTAAAGCCTAATACAGGTAGTCCTTGACTTATGACCATAACAGCTTAACATCTCTGCTGCTAAGCGAGATAGTTAAGTGAGTTTTATGACCTTTCTTGCCACAGTTATTAAGTGAATCAATGTAGTTTTTAAGTTAGTAACTTGGTTGTTAAATGAATCTGGCTTCCCCATTGACTTTGCTTGTCAAAAGGTCACAAAAGGTGATTATATGACCCGGGGCACTGCAACCATCATAAATATGAATCAGTTGCCAAGCCTCTTAATTTGGAAACCCATGACCTTGAGGATGCTGCAGTGGTTATAAGTATGAAAAACAGTCATAAATCACTTTTTTCAGTTCCTTTGAACATTGTAACTTTGAATGATCACTAAACAAGGGTTACCTGTACATTGTAGCTTCAGTAGAATTAATGTTTGTGTTCAATCATATGTGCCTGGTGACAGATACTGTTGCAACTAATGAATGTGTGTTAATTAAGTTCATGTATTAAGTTCAGTATTTTCATTCTAAAGTTTAAAGTACCACAATAGAAGTTCAGAATAGTAGTGGTGAAGACTGTGTTATTCATGTTAAGTTAGCACTTATTCATGTCCTTGTTTATGAAAAGGAAGGAAGTGATAATTCTGGTTCATTCATGGTAGAATGAAACGACTATATTGGTATGTGTTAATCCTGATGTATGTATTTGCTATAGCTGTTTAATGAGAAGAATTATTCCAAATTACCCTAGTCCTCAGAGATATATCATCATTAAGTATGCCCGTGGGATTTGGGATTTTTCTGAGTAGCAATTATACTAACTTCTATCAAATTGTCACATTTTGAGAAGTTTGACTGCATTCCAAATGCTGCTTGCTCTGTGGCAGAACATAGAAAAGAGTATAATGATAAAAAGTTCTCATAAATTGATTTTTGCATTAAATATGGTGCCATGTTGATTAGTACAAATAGCTGTAATGGAAACCTAAAGAATTGTCATTAACATATGCAGTTTTTGTTTGTCAAGGTGTGAAGATTATTTTTTCCCCTGCATTTCATTTGCCCATTAAAAACGTTACGGGTTACTTAATGCACCTATTAGTGTCTTCTTGTAGAAGTATTTTCCCTTCCTGAGATAAATGTAGCTAAGCTATGTGATTGAGTTAAGTTCCTTAACTCCTGATGGAATTTAACAATCATTGGGTGTGACAAGTTGTAGGAGGTATAGGTATGCTAGTGGCCTTAATTCAAACATGTATTTTCCCCAGAGTACATAGCTACCACATCAGTGTTTTCCCATGCCTTATCAGGCATGAACAATCAGATCCATATGAGTAGTTCAAGCTAACTACTTTATTATATTCTAACCATAATGCAGGAATCCCCCAGTCTCGCAGCCTACCCTTGGGAACAAATAGATAAGGCTCCAAGGAACTTGTGGGGGCACGGGGAGTTAGTTCTAACTCTTTTGCAGTTGCACAGTGACTCTAGGCCCGTGATGGCGAACCTATGGCATGGGTGCCACAGGTGGCACGCAGAGCCATATCAGTGGGCATGTGAGCTCAGCTCCAGTGGGCATGCACCCGCCAGCCAGCTGATTTTCGGGCCTTCTGGGCCCACCAGAAGTAGGGAAACAGGCTGTTTCCGGACTCCGAAGGGCCTCCGGGTGAGTGGGGAAGGCTGTTTTCACCCTCCCCAGACTCCTAGAGAGGCTCTGGAGCCTGGGGAGAGCAAAAAATGGGCCTACCAGGCCCATCGTGCTATTGCGTGTGAAAAGTGGAGGGAGCGCAGGGGGGTTGCGCGTGCATGCGCGGAGGGCCCCTGCATTGAATTATGGGTGTGGGCACACGTGAAACCCCCTCCCACACTCCCCCCGCTTTTGGCACGCGATGGCAAAAATGTTAACCATCACTGCTCTAGGCTAACTTCATGCTTGAGGTCTTCTCCCTACCAGGCTGGGTGCTTCCCAAGCTGACTGTTATATCCCATCTTTATTATTTTTATATCTTATCTCAAGGTGGCAAACATATGTAATAACCCCTCCTCCACCTATTTTCTGGACAACAAACCTGTGAGATGGGTTGTGCTGAGAAAGAATGAGTGGCCCAGAGTCACCCAGCTGGCTTTTATGGCTAAGGCGAGACTTGAGATCATAGTCTCCTGCTTTCTAACCTGGTGCCTTAATCACTAGACACCTTTTTGACTTCAGCTGTAAAGTATAGAATGTTACTTTATTTATTTATTTAATAGCTCTGTCTGTTACTGTGACTCTGGATGACTTACAAAGTTAAAAATCCAGTTAAAAATCCAGAAGGCAGCATGAAACCAACTAAAATAAATGAAACAATAATTAAAACACTTGAGGGCAGATACATTCTGTCCCCTGCCCAGCCCCCAGATTTCGCTGGTTCCGGGACTGCCTCTTTACCTCAGCCTGCCGAACAAGTGTCTCTTCAAATTGGAAAAGGCCATGCTGTGTCTTTAGCCTCCAGCTGAACGATCGGAGGTCAAGGTTTCCCAGTTGTTAATGTCCATTCCCAGGGCCTTTAGGTCCCTCTTGCAGATATCCTTATATCGCAGCTGTGGTCTCCGACTCTGAGGCGCTTTCCCTGCACTAATTCTCCATACAGGAGATCTTTCAGAATCCGACCATCAGCCATTCTCACGACATGCCCAAGCCAGCATAGACGTCGCTGTTTCAATAAGTGCTAGAAATTCCAGGACGTTCCAAGACTGTACTATTTGGAACTTTGTCCTGCCAGGTGATGCCAAGAATACGTTGGAGACAGCGCATATGAAAGGTGTTCAACTTTCTCTCCTGCCGTGTGTAAAGAGTCCAAGACTCACTGCAGTACAAGAGTGTGCTCAGAACGCAGGCTCTATAGACCTGGATCTTTGTATGTTCCGTCAGCTTCTTATTAAGCCATACTCTTTTTGTAAGTCTGGAAAATGTGGTGGCTGCTTTACCAATACATTTATTCAGCTCAGTCTCTAAAGAGAGAGTGTCAGAGATAGTTGAGCCGAGGTACACAAGTCATGGATGACCTCCAGTTCTTGTGCAGAGATTGTAATACAGGGAGGTGAATCCACGTCCTGACCCATGACTTGCGTTTTTTTCAGGCTGATTGTTAGTCCAAAGTCTTGGTAGGTCTTGCTAAAACTGTCCATAAGTATCTGCCCTCAGTGTGGAAGGGATTGGCACTCTCGAATTGGCCTTTTTAGTCACACGAGATGCTGTTTTAGGACCTCTTTCCAGAGCACGATACCATAGTCTTTCAAGACTGAAGGATGCCAATGGGATTAAAACACAATGATTGGATGACATTCTCTCATAGAGGGGAGCTGCAACATATCCTTTCTGCTGCATCTGATGGGTCACCTATATTTCTACATCCCACTAGCACTAACTGCAAATATACAGTAAAAACACCCTTGCTTGGGCTCCACAAATGCATCTTGCCTACATACTGTAACAATATGAAGTACATAATTAAAAAGGTTCCAGAAATACAATCCCCATCTCAATACAGAGACTTCACAGGGTGGTTGTTGTGGGGAAAATAGGAGGAGGAAGGCGTGTTGGCTGTGTTTGCTGTCTTGAGTTATTTCTAAAAATAATAAAGGCGGGTTACAAATAAATAATGAAAACATCCTATAAACATACAATACCCATTTAAAAAGATTCATAAAAAGAAAAAAAGTCAATCCATAATAAATTATAAATATGCTCTCATGAAACCCCAAAAAACAACTCAAGTACTGGATGAAATATTTTAGCATATCAAATGAAAAGTAAAATTGTATTGTATTAACATATCATTAGTAGCATAGGCTTACATTTGTTTACATAATTGTTGGTGGACTTGGACAAAATTAACATAAGTTTTAGCCCTGAGTGAGTTAAAATGCAACATAGTCATAAAATACATAAGAACCAGTTGCTATGTTCAGCAAATCATAAAATAGTAATGTCAAGGACAGTATGTGTGTAACCTTTTGAATTATACATAGAAATGGCTTTTAAAATACTTCTTTGAAAGGCTTAACGTGTGATCTGTATTTCCTTTAATTTTATTTGAGGAGATTTTTACGCTGTTTAGTAAATTTAGAAGTACATAAATAAGTTTGTTAAAACTAGATTACTATTTGATATAATGCAAAGACTTCATGGGACAAAAGCAGTAATGGAGATTGTTCCCTCTGGGAAAAAAAAATAAACACAAAGTAAATCATCTATGTTGCCAGTGTTTCAGAAGTTACAAATCTCTTGGAAGGCAGAGAAGCAAAAATAAACAGTACTACTAAGGAAAGCAGAAGATTAAAGTTAGAAATTGATAGTACAAAGAAATGGAACAGATTTAAGTGGAAAAGACCTGAAACCTATTTTCTCAGCAGTGGTTTTAATTTACATGAAAATTGTAGTGATGGAAAAGTTAAAAATATTGTATCACTAGTGTTATCTTTCAGTTTTAACATGAAAAGTAGGATAATATACTGAGGTACTGTTTAATATGACTATAATTAATCTAATAGAATTGTATTTTAAGATAAGTTTCATAGAGAGCTTTGCATTGGTTCATGGTTAAGCAATAATTATTAATTTTAAAATTGGTTTTATTTGAAGAAGTCTCAGACAGATGGAAATGTTTCTGTGCTCACAGTTTTGCACTTTTTTAGTTTCAGGTTCTTATTACATTATAGAGTATTTTTGAAGTTATAGTCTAATTTAAGTAGTGGCTTACTATGAGGAGGAAAGATGTTACAACTTCCATTATATACTTTCAAATATTTATACTTTTAGAAAACTTAATGTATGATCTGATGATAAATATATTTTAAATAATCTGTAAATGTACTGTTTTATTTTAAAAAATGACTAGTGCTTCCCCTTGCCCCTCCTTATACTAAAATATGCTATTTCCCTTAATATTTTCATCATTTTAATTTTGATTCACTTCATGGAATTCTCACTTACTCGCATAAAAATATTTCCATTTATTATCAGTATCAATCCAATGTCTTGATTCTGGTTTATGATTCTTTGTTGTTAAATATTTTATATTTCAGATAGAGTAGACTGGCATGATTGTGAATTTGTTCCACTCATATCTAAAATATGTGGTAGAATATATTACAGACATATTTGCAAATTTTGTTACAAACAAAGAAACTCCATTTATAAAGTTAGTCTATCTGTTCCCTAGAACATTATTAAACATCCAACATATTTTTGAACAGTTGCATACTTGCTTAGAAGCATCTCGTACTGAGTTTAATAAGCTTATTCACAAACAAATGTGCAAAGGATTATATTTTGGTCTATATAAGGCTGCCAAAACTAAATACATTCCATTTTGCCTTTTCAAACTACAATGTAAGTATAAACAATGTGAGGATTGACTGGTAGCTTAATAAGAAAAGTTTGATACATATTCATGCGTAGGTTATTTGTTTTATAAATTTCAAGAAGCATTCCATGCAGTAAAAACACCAGTCTGCAACAATTTTGAGTATGCTGTTTCTAGTGATCAGATAATTACTTTGTTGATTGCTTTTGATTCAAAAATTAATTTAATGAAGTATTCTCCACCTTTGTGAGACATTTTGGTTGCAGTACTATTGGTTTTCATCTTGTTTTGAAAGGAGAACATTACAGATTTATTATCTTTATAATATTGTATTTGTTTTGTTGGTCAATGTAGAAATAAAACAGAATGTAAACCAGTATACAGGTAGTCTTTGAAATATGACTGTAATGGAGCCTGTCCGTTATGGTTGCGTGTTTCAGCAGTCTTTACCTAACAACCTTGCCATCCCTGCTCTCCCCAATGAAAGATTAAATGAACATGTGGGTCATTAAGTGGAGCATGGGATGCCTTCTAGTTGGTGGAGGCATTGGAGGCTCTGGCCCTCGCAAGGTCTTCCCCATGCCTTGGATCCCTGTGTGCCCAGAACTGATACGGAAGATGTTAAACCAGCAAACAATGAATGTGGCAAGCCCAGACCTTTAGACAACGTTTCTTCTACTATGGTAGAAATAATAACTTCTAAACCTTTAATAATGTTTTGGGAATTTTTTCCTACTCTTCTTTGCAGAATTCTTCAAGCTCAGAAACATTCTTGGGTCTTGCATGGCATGTATTGAATGTTTGAAATCTCTCCTAAAATTTTCAATAATATTTAAGTCTGGGGACTGCAAAGGCCATTCCAAAACCTTTATTTCTCTTTCCTGTAAGTATTTCATATTTAATCCTTAGCTATTTTTCTGATTGTTGTCTTTCTGAAAGATCCAACCTCTTATGAGTTTCACATATTTTCTTGTTCTTTCTTCTACAAGAACTCTGAAGAATTTTTCCCTCTCTTCTAACGTGACAGCCCTTTGGATACTTGAACGCAGCTGTCTTTCTTCTCCAGCCTAAATATATCCATATCTCCAACCATTCCCCAAGTATTTACTTCCAGGACCCTTTTAATCTTACTTTGGACACAATCCAGTTTGTCTGTTCCTTTTTAAAATGGTTGTTTAGAACTGAATACAGTATTCTAGGTGTAGACTGTTTACTTCAGAATAGGAAGGAATAGACTGTAACTCTGATGTAGTTTAAGACTGCATTTGCTTTTTTGGGAATTGCATTAGCATTATTCTATAGCTGATATTCAATTTATGATCTGCCAAGAAAACCAAATCTTTTTTTTTGCAAGTACCAGTGCCTAATATGGTTACCCCCTCCCCCCCCCCTCCCATGACCTTGATTTTTTCCTATCCAAGTTTAGCTTTGTGTTTCTCTTTGTTGGTGTTCATCTTGTTGGTTTTTACCCATTGTTTCAGCTTTTAAAGGCACTTTTAATCCTATTTCTGTCCTCTAACTTACTATCTCTTTTGTATGATCTTGTAAATTTGATGTTTTCTTTATCTGCCATCTAAGTTATTAGATAATGGAGCTTTATAGTTCTCCATTTCACACTTCTGTTCTACTGGATGTGGAGATGCTGATGTACGCTCATTGGATATAATTTTTCATCCAGTTCTAAATCCATTTGAAAGCATTCCTTGTACATTTCACTGTTAATACATTAAACAAGGGAATGCCACAGATGCTTGACTTAAACTTGTTGAGCCATTTGCCAAGAATTCAATTTATTTGTACACATACTTTACTTTCATCACATAAATACTGCTATTACTGTATTCAGCAAACAATCTTCAACACATGTTTGCAAAAAATGTAATACTTCAAGGCTATTCATTTTATCACATGCTTTCTCTGAATATGCAATTTCATGTTTGCATTGAATATAAATATATATAATATAACTCATCTTTTCTCTAAATGTGTATAGAAAATCATGTTTTTTTAAAAAAAATCTTAACAGATTTGTTCATTTTTTTTGTATTTAGTTTTCTTTTTCACAATTGGCGGTGTTCACACATCATTTTAGGTCAAAAACAAGTGAACTACATATATGCTTAATGGGATGTGTGAACTCTGTCAGGATATCTCAGTGCAATTCTGTTAGAACATAATATGTTATTTGAGCCCTGTTGGAGTCATTTATTCACAAGTCCTGTGGCTATAATAATGTAAGCTGGGGGAGGGGAGAAGCTGCACTGCTTTTGTTGTTTGGGTACCTGGGAGGAAGGAGATACTCAGAGGATAATCCATCAGTGATTGAGCCATTTAAACATTAAGTCAACTGTATGAAGTCTGCTTTTGTTTTCAAACAGTTTTCTATAAGAATATCTGTTCTTAATTTCAGTATACATAAGTCTTTAAATGAGTGGCTTATTTTCTCTGTCATTTTCAAGCTTAGGTACTTATAAACAACTTTCAAACCATTAAAGATGATTATTTACTTTCATTATTCTACTATAGAAGTATATTTTAAAATTGTTAATAGTTTCAAAAAAGGCTTTATTCTACTGCTTCCAGATGTTTTATTACATACAACATTCATGACATCTCTGTTCCTCTTGTTAAGATTCTAGAGTTTTATAAGTCAGTCTCTAGAATGTTCAGAAAGGGGAAATTCACAAAAGATAAAGAAGTGAATGAATCTAGCATATTTAAGGGTAGTTCTTGATTTGCAGAGTAATAATATTTTATTTATTTTCTTCAAAGATTTATATAGTCATCCCTCATATCAAAATCTAGGTGGCTCGAAATCACTTTGTAAAGAACCAACAATCTTTCTGCTCAAATCTCAATATAATTGAGCTGAACATGAACTACATTTATCATGAAAAACAGTCACTGCTATAGTGGTATTATATCGTAAATTATTTCTTTAAAACTTTATCAAATCAAGGTTCTAAATAGTAGCAATAATATATTAATTATATGATATCCTAGTATAACAGAACAATGAATGACTTTAAAGGTCAGTGTGCAATATTACACATTCTCTTCCTTTTTCAGCCTTAAGTCTAGTTAGCATTACAACTGTTGTGACAGATTAATGATTAATGTTAGTAAATCTTTAATTCTGAAGCAAATTTGAAATAAACCTGCTGAATTTTATCCAGAGTATGAGTCAATTAAAGTGTAATGCTAAAGCAGATGGCAAAAATATTATTTATGTCATGGGATTGGCCATAGTGTTGTAAAAGTTTGATACCAGACATACAAATCAAATATCAATTGATTGTTTAGTTTACAGTTTGAAAAAGGAACATAATTTCATTAGACTGTTCTTTACTTATTCTTTGTTGTTTATTGTGATGGTGATAATGTGATAATCTTTTTCTATTTTTTTTAATCTTGATATGTAGGCTGCCTAGAGCTGTGTTCATCATTGAAATTAAATGTATCAAATAGGGAAATCCCTTTTAGGGGTTATGTGTACTTTATTTTTTATCTCCATGTATTTATACCATTGCCATATTAAAAGACACATAAACACAAATCTTGTTTAATTCAGCTCCTAATGAGTTTGTGGATATATCCATGTAGTTTTCTTGATAATAATAACTACGTTTTCATTACTTTCTTCTTGTTTTTTTAAATTTCACCCTAGATTACAACCCTGGGATTTTTTGGTAGTCACTCAGCTAAAGTGAAACCAGGTCTGAATACACTTAATTTTTCAGCCAAATTCAGTTAGTTACAGCCATCGTGTCTGCTCCAAATCCAATTAATTGAGATAAGTGCTTCTTAACATTGAACAAATATACTACCTCAATTCCATTAAGTAAATATATAACATATACAGTTGGTTGTGACAGTATGTATTTATTGTAAATATTTGTCCCTTTTGATTCAAAATAAAAAGCTCATTGTGATTTAAAATCAATCGTATGAAAAAATTATAATATTCAAACTAATAAAGAGGTGGTTAGTAAAATGCTGCAGTCAATATGGAGATTAAAACTAAGATTTTGGAAATAAATGTTTATGAGAAAAAAAAATGCTTTTCTGGAACAGTTTAGTAACTTCTAGTGAGTTACATTCTCCCCTCCCTCTCCAAGAATTCTTTGAAGCACTTGATTAATTTAGTATGTGTTATAAATCTACATTGGATTCTTTTGCTTAATATTTATATAGAAGAAAACTCACTTGTATATTTGAAGGCTAGCAAGACTATAGTGGTGAGAGAAAGTGTATGACCGCTATCTGTAAGTTTGCACATCAGTGACCTACAAGAACTCCATCTAATTCTTTTAAACAGGTAAAAAGATTCTGCTTAAACAAACACCATTATAGCATGGGCTGGTTTGGCTTGCAAGCATTGACGGAACAGTGGATTCTGGATTGTACCAGCAAATTCTACAGAAGAATGACAAAGTATCCATCAATCGACTAAAGTTTAAATGAAAGTGAGTCATGCAGTTCAAAAGCAATTCTAAACCAACAAGCATTGGCTGAAGGAGAAGAAATCTTGCATTTTTGAATAATCAAGCCTTGATATTAAACAAATTAAAATGATGTGGCATGAAGGCATGACTTGAAACAAATAATTCATAGAAATACAAAGATATAATGGGAAAAATTGAAATAGTTTTGTAAAATAAAATGGGTGAAAATACTTCCAAGCTGATGAATCGGATTAAGCAAGAATATTGGAAACATTGTTGAAATCAGCTCTGCTAAAAGAGCTCTGCTGAAACTAAATCTGAGGCTTCGTATACTTTTCTCAACGATGACCATGAATGTTGATCAGAACCTGTTTAACCTTGATGAAACTCTAATTACACAATTTATAGGTATTTTTAAAAGGGTTACAAACTTTATCTCACCACTAAATGTAGTTTTCAAAGCATATATATTCCTCAACAAAAAAACATCCTGGTAGCAAATTCATCTTATTGTTCAGCAGCATTTGGTAGTATAGAAGTGCTTTTTCAATTAATCTGAATCTGATAATGTGACAAATGGGCCAGGTAGCAAAGTAGCCGTGCAGAGTTCTATATAAAATGGGTGACTATTTATATAAACTAACAAAAGTATTGAAACAACTTGTAAAAGATGTTAATGCTTTGGCAGTTAGAAGTGAGCTGCTTTGTTTATGCTTTGTTTTCCAAATACTTTTCATAAGCCTATCTCAAAGATAAATGGCAGCGAGTGCTATAGGCATTTACAGATTTGCTGCTATTTTATTCTATAAATTCACAAATTTATTCACAAATAATAAATTCACAAATTTATTCACAAATAATAAATTCACAAATTTATTCACAAATAATAAATTCACAAATTTATTACAGGATTTGTCAAAATTTAATATTCAACATACTGAGTTAGAATGTGTCCAGTATAGCAACTATCATATATTTATATATGTAAAAATAAGATTTTAACAAAAATTCATATTGTTTACAGGAAAAACTGTTTCATAGTGCTGATGGTCATTCTTGGTAGTTTCTGCTGAAGTGGATACAATCTGAGACAGCATGGAGACAAAATAGACTTCATTATAGAAAAGTAAATACACAAATTCGTTTGATGTATATATTTTAATTGTATAATAAGTTTGTAATTTGATGTTTGGGAGGACTTCTATAATACTGGCAGTATCTAAATTTCATTGGGAATTGTGTGTGTTCGCGCGCTCACACACACATATATAAAATGAGCTTGGTTGTCATAAATCTTAATGTTTTATTTATTTTATTTTATTTATTTTTAATGTATATTTAATTTAATGTGACTGATTTGTATATATTTTACTTTAAATGACCAAATTCCTGACATGCAGCATGTCACTTTATTTTATAAAGTACTATGGCTAATTAAAAAATTGAACGTGTAAAAAGAAAAGGGAAGTAATTTTTGAATTGATGCTTGTTATAGTATGCTATGATTTGGTATTAGATCTGGATTAGATAGAAGCTTTGTGATTAGCAATTCTTCTAAAGAGCTAAGAGTGGGTTTTTTATAATTTATTCTATTTACTCTCTCTTTAAAGATTTCTTGCTGAAACAATTTACTTCAAAGAGTGCAGGATGACTGATCGTGGAATAAAATGGGCTTGTGAGTATTGTACATATGAAAACTGGCCATCTGCGATCAAGTGTACCATGTGTCGTGCTCAGAGACCTAGTGGAACTATTATCACAGAAGATCCATTTAAAAGTACTTCAAGTGATGTTGGTAGAGACTGGGATCCTGCAGGTATTGAAGGAGGCAGCAGTCCTTTGATATGTCCAGATTCTAGTGCAAGACCAAGAGTTAAGTCTTCTTACAATGTCGAAAGTGCAAATAAGTGGTCATGTCAAATGTGTACTTACTTGAACTGGCCTCGTGCAATAAGGTGTACTCAGTGCTTGTCTCAGCGTAGGACCAGGAGCCCCACAGAATCCCCCCAGTCTTCAGGATCTGGTACAAGACCAGCTTCTTTTTCTGTGGATCCTTGTGAGGAATACAATGATAGAAATAAATTGAACATAAGGACACAACACTGGACTTGTTCTGTTTGTACATATGAGAATTGGGCTAAGGCCAGAAAATGTGTTGTCTGTGATCACCCACGGCCCAACAACATTGAAGCAATAGAACTAGCAGAAACAGAACAGGCTTCTTCCATAATAAATGAGCAAGAAAGAACTCGTTGGAGAGGAAGCTGCAGTAGTGGAAATAGCCAAAGAAGGTCACCTCCCACCGCTAAACGAGAATCTGAAGTGAAAATGGACTTTCAGAGAATTGAAGTGGCTGGAGCTGTTGGCAGCAAAGAAGAACTTGAAGTTGATTTTAAAAAACTAAAACAAATAAAAAACAGAATGAAGAAGACTGACTGGTTGTTTCTCAATGCTTGTGTTGGTAAGTTTTGTTATTTATTTCACTTGCAAAGGAAAAACATATACATGCTGAGGTGCATATTGCCAAATTTCATACAGAGCTAGGATTACAATAATTTCAAAGAAATAAAAAATCAAAATATTCATAATTATACATATATTTTGAACATTCTGCTAAAAGAATAGTCAAATTTTGTTAAGAATTTAGAGTTGTACTGCAATTATAAAATGAAACTTAACTGTATTTCCATGATCATTTCTTATTTTTCTATCTAAAATCCTGTTCTTGAAATGGCAAGATGTATTTTAGAATTTGTTTTAGTTCATAAGCATTCATAAGTATGTATATTTCTCATAAGGCAAAAATTAAGGTAAAAAAATAGGCATTTATCTCTTAAAGCATATGACTCTATTTTGAAATGCTGATCACACTAGTAAGATCTTTGTATTTCCTTAAGTAGTTTAGCATAGATGCAGTCAATCTTTTTAGGTTAAGGATGCCTGTAGTATTATGCCATGTCTCTGATGGCACTTCTTCCATCATGGATGTAAGAATGTATGAATGAGTACAGAATCCTTTTTTCCTTACACACAGGTAATTCTCAACCTATGACCACAATTGGGAACCGGAAACTCAATCCTTGAGCAAAGTGATTGTTAAGTGAGACATCATGTGACTGCTTTGCTTAACAGTCCCAATCCCAGCACTTTCAATTGTGGTCATTAAGAGATCATTCAGGTCATTAAGTGGATGGAGTCCCAGGTAAGGAGTGCGAATGGAGAAGTGCCTTGGGGGCTGGGAATGCAAACCCTGGGAGGCTCTGCTCAGGAGCTGAAATGTTCCCTGTTGAAATCTAAGCAGGAATCGTAGCTCCTTAGCGGAGAGACACTTAACACGCAGCCTGTGTTGGCCCTCCCAGGGCTTCCCTCACACCCCTGACTCATCTCATGCACTTTTTCTTACTGTGATGCCTCTCTGCTCAAGAGCTGAAAATCCTCCCTACCAAAATCCAAGCAGGCTTTTCAGCCCCTGAACAAAGATTGTGAGTGACCTGTGCTGGACATCCCAGGACATTTCCCAACCACCCGAGGAACCCTGTACTCCTTATCTTTATTGTGCCCACTCTCTGTTCATCTGCTTGCATTTCAGCTTCCTCTCGTCTCTTTGAGTTAGCTGAAAGAACTGCCTGCTGAAGGAGATCAGCTCCCCTTCCATGTGTAGAAGGAAATTTCTATGGCAAAGTGCAGAAAAGGAGCCAAACCTTTCAGTATTTTGCCTCTATTTCTATATCCCACTGAAAGAGTTCATCTCCTCTGGGGAGGCAGCACTTTCAGCCAGCCCCCCAGAGATGAGAGGGAGTCCATTGCACTGAGGGCCGTACTGTAAATGTTATTTTTTCCATGTTCTAACCATTGATTTTTGCTACCTTTTTATTATTCCTGGCACTGTTGCTGTTTCCCCTATCTTCAGTACTCTCCTTCTGTTAGTCTTTATTCCCAAACCACATTTGCCCAAAGTATAATTGGTTGTTGGAAGAACCCCCATACCGGATGTCAATAATTTCCATCCAGTTTGGTTACTCCAGTAAGTCTAAAGGTGCCATGCTACTGAAGTTCAATCTAGTAAATACATCGTAAAGAAAGTATACTTTTGCATTACTTTGAATTAAATTGATACAGGAGCAATTTATATATGTGAATTTTGCTGGAATCAGAACTAGGGGTGCAAAGCTTCCCTCCATAAATGCTGTGACCTTGTTGAAAAATAGGAGTTATATCAAAAACCTTCATGGAAAAGTTGAGCAGTACCAATAGCAATAGCACTTAGATTTATATATTGCCCCATAGTGCTTTACAGAACTCCCTGGGCAGTTTACAAGGTCAGCAGATTGCTCGCAAATATCTGGGTCCTCATTTTACTGACCTTGGAAGTCTGAGTCAACCTTGAACCCCATCAGGATCAAATTCCAGGCAGTGGGCAGAATTTGTCTGCAATGCTGCATTTTAGACACTGCAAAATCAGGGCTCCTTTTGTTGTTACATGGGGACTTTTCTTAAAGTAATAAAACTGTACTTATACAAAACATTCTTAAGCAGTTGCTCATCTAAAGTAGGTACCAGATCAATTCCACATTTGAAATGTTATTGCAAATACCTAAATATTTATTGTGTAGGAGAAAAATGATGAAGAGCAATTTAAGATTTCTAACAATTGGTGTTATGAGTGCTTTCCTCCATTTATTGTATAAATGGTATTCTGGCAGTGTATGTGATTCTACGTCTATACCAGATCATATTACAAGTATGATTTTTATTGGTCATACTGATATTGTTCACCCTTATAGATAACTCACTGATTTGTTTCAAGGTGAGGATTCTTCTTCATGAAATGTTGACAAAGTATCTGGGAATGGAGCATGTGTGTTGGTATGGGTGTGGATTACTGAGTTGTAATAGAAATTGGAAGCTCTGGTACTATCTTTTGGGAGATCTAGATCCCAGATCATCTACTGAAGGATAATGTATGTCATTATAAGGTAAGACCAGCTAATGCTAGAAAAGAAAAGCTGCAATAAGCCAGAGTAATATTTGTCTTCTTAGGGAAGACTCAGACCTATCTAGTAAGATAAGGTGGACCAAAGAAGTTTCCCTCCCCCATATTACGTTCAACTCATATCTGAAGTGACAAAGCTTCAATAGGCTCCTAAGGAGATGCAGCCTAATTCTAGTCAGTTAAGGGAGTTAAGAATGGACTAAAGAACCCATGTTATTATCTTTAAAATGAGGATTGGATAAACTCTAATCTAAAAACTTGGTTATAAATTTATAACCAAGCCCCATGTAACATTGAGCCCAGCACTTTAGCCTTAAATAAACTGAAGTTTGCTGGTACAGAGCTGTTACTGTGTGAAATGTATATTTTATAATTACAAACCATGTTGTTTGGGCTCTTATAAAAAGGTCCTTTACTTGATTGATCCCGTGAGATGTGAAAGTGGATGCCTGTACACTTAAAGGTTATGACGACTCAACAGATCTACTTGTTAACCTTTTGGCTAATTGGGGACTTGAAATCCTTTCTGGAAAATATTAAGATTTTTTAAAAGAGAAATTGATTTCAGCCTGTTCCCTATGTCAGTAGTAAGATGCTTTGGCATCCAGTTGACATAGAGGAGAATAGAAACAGGGCAATGGGCAAGAAATAGAGAAATTCTGGTTTAGAAAACAGATTTTTTGTATTTCACCATATAATTAATATATAGATTATACAACAATGAGGCTAAAACTGTATAATAGGAAAAGATTTCCTTTGTATATTGGTATCTGATTGTAATGATTTTTGCCAACTTAAGAAAACAAAAATCAATCAATATTGTAGCTAATTTCTTCAGAATTTCTCTTGTGGTGTAGAATAAAAGGGCACTTTTGGATTTATGAAAGCAACACACAAGGACCACCTTTTAGAAAGTTATGGTATGTTTTGGCTAGATGATATAATATTCTGTACTGGTCCATAGTTGAATAAGCAGGTCCAAACCCTGCATTATCTGGGACTAAGATACTTTTGGGAAGCATCTAGTCAAGAAATATATTAATAAAAAACCTAGACATATAATTTACTAATTATGATTACTGTAAGAACCAGGGCAGCAATTTGTTGAGTCAGTCTTGTCCCCTTTTCTGTAAAATCAGAATAATGATCAAATTAAATCACTCATTTAGTGTCAGGAAAGAGTTATTTATGGCAGTGAAGTCAAGGGCTGGCACAGACATAGGTCAAGGCGAGCCTGGATTTTAGGAGTTCCGGTGTAACTGGGTTTGCTATTTTCACTTCTTTCTGATCATCTGTAACTTCTGGAGCCATTCACAAAGGAGATAATCTGGTATCAAAGAGAGAAGGATCTCCACTTAAAGCTGTATTTAATAAATGGCAGAAATGTACATACCAAGAATCACCAAAGGTTAAATTACTGTTGTTAGTGGAGTTATATTTTGTTGAAGATTGGGAGATGAGGCGTGAGAACAGTTGTGATGTGTTGTATATTCTGCAGAATAATATGAAGTTTATAGGCCAGAAGTTAAAATAATTGAACTGACATCAGCAATTTAATTATTTACTTTGTATTTCTCCTCTTCAAACAGTCTTAAAGTGTCTAATAATAATGAAATACATCAAGTAAAATTAAATCAGAATTACAATTAAAATAGACAAAAAGCAATTAAAATACAATTAAAACTTATCAGTAAAAATAAACAAATATAAACCAAACTCAGCCAATGAATCTGCTTAAACACAAATAGCTTTCATTAATAAAAAATTAGCATCATTTCTTGAGGGAAAGAGTGCTAGCCTCATCTTTGAAGTAGTAAGAGTTTCCAGACCTGGAGGCATTATGATAACGTTCTTTCTTCATATCCCTAAATATGCATTTGATAATTGTCAGATAAAAAGTTTAAAATCCAGAGAGAATAGTATATGAGAGGAAGTGGTCTTACTCGGAAGGCAGTCATATTTGGAACTGGATATTGAACACAAATAATAGCAAATCTCTTTTTGTTTATTTATATTTATTCATATAATAGAGAAACAGATGCTCTGTGTCCAGAAAAAACAATACAGGACAGAACAAATTCTTACAGGACTCATTAAACAACCTCCCCCAAGATCTGGGAAAATAGCCAGGTTTTCAGTGTCTTTCAGAACATCTTATTGTAGCAAGAAATTTATATGCTCCCTAAAAATGTTGCCAGTTAGTACTTCAGTTGCAACATTTTGGGCCACCTGAAGTTTATGAAGGCTGAACATTAGGCTACAGTTGTTTAAATAGAAAATAAATATGTAGTTCAGAATAATGGTGCTTGAAACATATTTCTTGGGGCTTGAAAAACTCTGTTAATCTATCTGATTTTATTTTTTAATTTGCAAAATATTAGCCTCAAGTCATAGCCTATATTTCCATTGTTCTCAAAAGAAAATGAAAATGGTTGTTGTACTCAAGCACTTTTTGCTTTTGAGTGTATAAATGTTTTGTGATTGGCCATACCCACCATAACAACCATTTTTTTCAGATGTGCCCACTGGACTCCAGTCATTGAGAATCTCTGAAGTAAAAAGTTTGTTCTAGTGACAGGATTAGTTCTCCAGCGTGCTGCTTGGAGAATCCAAAGCATGGGTTATTCATAGTCTATTAGCCAGAGACTGAGTGTATGTTCCTTTAAATTTTCTGGTCACGCCTCCTGTGCTCGGCTGAGGTCCAGTTTTATTCACTCAGTTGAGCTGAAGAGACTGTTTTTTGGCTTGCTCTGGCGAATAGCTATCATTTCTCCATGCTTTGGATTCTTCAAATCACTTTCTTCGCTTTCTACAGGAGTTTTCTTCTTTGGTCTTAACGTTGAGACTCTTGTTGTGCTCTCTGCCGAGGAAGGTGGTGAGTCGCCCTGGGGCATCAGCCCCCCCCCCTCCCGCCTATTTGACTCTTGTCAGCCATAATTTTGGAGCTCTGTCCCATTGGGGCCATCTCTGTCATTTACATTGCTGCCGATGTGTGAGCTGGTTCCCCCGCTCGCTGGCACAACCGCCACCACCAATTTGCTCCAATTGTTGTTTAGATCAGGTGGCTCCAGAGTCGCTGCCAACTGTCAGGGCACACTCTGCATTAATTGCTGGCTTCGCTGCGCTGGGAGCGTCGTTTACATAGCTCACGCAGTTGGCTCACTGTGGCAGCGCTTCAGATCGTCCACCAGATCTTGCGCTTTGACTGACTCCCAGCAGAGGCTGTGAGCGCTGAGGAACGTTTTTTCTGCCCCGCGCCATTTTGAGCAACTGACAAGCCGGCCGCGGAGGTGCCCAGCTGCAGTTTCCCACCCTGCGCCATTTTGGAGTTTCGATCTGTCCGACAGTGGAGCGCTGAGGAGCGTGCCTGCTGTTAATTGATTTGTCAAGGCTCACGGAATCCCACCAGTTGGGCGAACATTATCCCCGGACATTTCTCCTTCCCTTCTACTGGCGCTTGGGGTAATTTCCTTCTCCTGCGCCTCTGCGCCTGTCTGCCGATCTATTGCCTTACCCACTAGTTTCTGCAGGTCGTCCCATTGCTGTCTGTACTGCTTCAGGCTTCTGACCAACTTTGGCGCTTGTGGGTCGCTCTTTGCATTGGGCTATAGTTTTGCTGCCTACGGACAACCTTCTAGGATCCCCTGCAAATAACTAAATAAATAAAGATATAAATAAATTCAAAAAAAAATCAATCAATAATTGGATTACAGCAAGAATCAACAATCTTGGTCCTATTCAACGCATAGCAGAGAGATTGTCTATACATTCATATAATGGCTGACCCTGACCTATCATCAGATCTGGAACCATCTGACAGCCCGGCCATGGTCATTCCACCTCCTCCCAAAAAATCTAGGAGCTCCAGTAAGCGTGCTACGCACTCAGCATCCGTGTCTGCACCATCTACCTCATGGGCCTCCAGAGAGCCCTCAGCAAATGACAAGGCTGAACAATGGAGGCATAGAGCATTGGAGTGCCAATTTGACCTGGTCCAACAAAAGGCCCAGTCATCAGGTCTTCACAGGGCGCCAGTGTTTGGTTCTGTGCCCCAGGGCCCATCGCAGGCTCTCACACCCTATTGGAGGCAGATCAAGACCTTGCCTCAGGTGTAACGACGCAGTCAGCAGGTGGCAAGGACGCTACGGTGGTTCCAGCTGAACCTCTCCTTCATCTAGAGGTGGCACCTCTCCCCCAAGCATCCACTGCCCGACCCACGCCGGAGGCCACGTTTACATCCACTGCAGCCGGCCTTCTACGGGTGAGGGTTTTAATTCGAGCCTGCCTCTCGATGTCCAGTCGTTGTGGAGACGATATCCAGATTCCTAGCAGCAGGGGCTCTTCCAACTGCTCACCCTCCTCCTGCACTACCACCTTCTCAGCTACAGGTCCCAACCTATGTGGACCATTGTCAGGACTATGCCTGCTATCAAGATTCCATCCACAGTGAGGACTCACTTTGGGATGAGGATGACCATAGGGACACGGAATTCTCTGAGGAGGAAGGTCTAGCTTCAGACAGACCAGGCTTTTCCGTCCGTCTCTCTTTAAATCTTTATTGCATAAAGCCAAAGTCTCGACCAACTTGGCAGCTTCTGATGTACCACTGGACTCATCGGACACCTTGCGTCCACATGACGGTCTGTTCACTGTTCCAATGACAGAAACAGACTTTATACCATGTCCACAGCTGTTCTCTGAGGTGGTCCAGCGCCCATGGGGAGTTCCAGACTCCTTGGCTGTGCCGAACGCTCTGGACAAAAAGCTTTACTGCTCAGCCCCTAACCTACTGGAGCTGCTGCATCTACCCTCTGTGGATGCCGCTGTGGCTCACCTGACTTCATCTTCTGTGTTATCTAATGATGTGGCAGATTGCCTGTGCTCCGATAACAGGAAGGCGGCGCTTGTCCTCCGAAAAAACCACCAGGCCGCCACATGGGCGATTAAAGCGGCCACATTGGCCTCATTCTTTAGTCGTGCCTCGTTAATCTGGCTTCGCCAGTTGCAAGACTCTGCCTCCTAACGACAAAAGGCTTCACCAGGACATAAATAAGCTGCTGGTGGCCACAGAATATTGAGCCAATGCCTCATTGGACGCGGCGAAATTCGCCTCCCGAGCCTTAACTTCTGCAGTAATTCTTGCCACTTCCTGTGGCTTCGCCATTGGAGGGCTGACGTCAAATCCAAGTGGCAGCTGGCATCAGCTCTTTTTAAAGGAGAGAAATTATTTGGCAACATGCTAGATTCCATTCTGGTCGAGGACAAGGATAAGCGCAAGGTGATGCCTTCCTCATATAGACGGGCTGATCGCTGGTATACACCGTATGTTCAGTGGCCGCCCAGTGGGTCCTTTCCGTACCGTTCCTATTCCCAAGGGCTTGACAGACCCTCGGACAGGACCAGCTTTTGGGAGAGAGGTTGGAGACAACCCCCGTTCAAGAAACCTTTCCGGGAATGGGCAATAGATCCTTCTGGAGACGGAAGTGACTATCAAAATGCTGTTCCCATTGGTAGTTGTCTTCACCTTTTCAGAGACCAATGGGAATTAACCACTACGGATGCCTGGGTCCTTCAAACTGTACAACTGGAACTCATTTTAGAATTCCATGGTACTTGCTACTATACCAAAGAGCTTGCTGCAGCAATTCCAGGGTACAGGTTCAGCTCACGTTGGAGGTATGGCTGTCTCCACTGGTGGGTCTCGAGAGCCATATTCAACAGATGTCTAATTCAGGAGCCTCAATGAGTGACTCTCACAACGGACGCAAGCCTGCTTGGGTGGGGAGCCCATCTTCAGTCCCAGATTGTCCAGGGCAGATGGTCTCCGGCAGAGTTAGTCAATGACATCAACTGGCTGGACCTGCGAGCAGTCTGGCTTGCCCTCCGACAATTCCACCCCTTCGTAGCAGGCCAGCATGTCCTGATCCTCACGGACGTGACTGCGAAGGCTCACGTAAACCATGAAGGCGGCACTCAGTCCGTGCCCCTTATGGAGGAGTCGATCAAGCTACTCACCAGGGTGGAGAACCATACCTTATCTCTGACGGCAGAGCACATCTCCGGAACCGCCAATTTCCAAGCAGATTGGTTGAGCAGACAGCAGATAGATCACGTGGAGTGGCGTTACCATCCCTCTCTATTCCCCGAGTTGTTGGACCGGTTTGGACATCCAGTCCTCGATCTGTTTGCTCACCCGAACAACACTCACCTGCTACGATTTTCCCCCCGGTTCCCGTGTCCTGAGGCCAAGAACGTCGATGCTCTCAGCTGCCCTTGGCCTTAGGGCCTACTCTACGCCTTCCCACCCCTTCCGCTCATACTGAGAGTACTTCGGAAGATGATGACGGAGAAGGCGGAGGTCCTGCTAGTCGCTCCGCACTGGCCACGCAGAGCCTGGTTCGCAGACCTAATGAGCCTGTTGGTTGCCCGTCCCTGGAGGATTCCTGGGGATAGGATCTCTCTCAGCCAGGGGGTCATACTGCACCCAGAGTCTCAGTGGCTCCAGTTGACTGTCTGCCACTTGAGATGATTCTCCTAAGGAAGGACAATCTCTTGGGGTGATCTCTACTATTCAGGCTTCCAGGCGTGCATCTACGACAAGGATCTACAATGCAACCTGGCGTTCATTCTGTTCCTGGTACACAACCAAGCACACCAATCCAACTACAGCATCGGTCTCTGACGTTCTTGAATTCTTGCAAGCAGGCTTCGATAAGGGCCTGGCCCCGAACATGGTCTGCAGACAAGTGGCGGCCCTGCACATGGTCCTCTCCATTGGCGATGAGCGTTCTCTCGCACACAACTCTCGGATTCGGAGCTTCCTGAGGGGTACTACCAACCTACGACCTCCCATGGTTCACTGCTACCCTACATGGGACCTTTCTCTGGTGCTTCAAGTCCTTACATCATCCCCCTTCGAACCATTGGGATTCATCGATCTCCGTTTCCTGACGCTCAAAGTCGTTTTCTTGGTAGCAATAACGTCTGCACACCAGATTTCAGAGCTAGCTGGCCTGTCAGTGAGAGACGATCTGTGCGTCTTCCATTTGGATAGGGTCATCCTGTGGATGGACTCCTCCTTTTTGCCCAAGGTCAACTCGTTATTCCATCGCGCACAAGAGCTGGTTCTTCCCGATTTCTGCCCGAACCCGAGGCATCAGTTAGAAGAACATTGGCATACCTTGGATGTTAGGAGGGCCCTCTGCTGGTACATTAAAAGGAATGCGCCTTTTCTACGATCTGAAGCCCTATTTGTTTTGTTCCTTCCGGCTTCATTGGGAAAGAAAGTTTCCTCCTCCACCATCGGGAGATGACTGAAGGCGTGCATCTGTAAGGCGTATGCAATAAAAAACAAGCCCGTACCAAGGAGAATTTTGGCTCACTCTACGAGGAGCGCCTCTACCACAGCAGCTTGGGCTACCCAAGCTTCCGTTTCTGAGATTTGCAGAGCAGCCACATGGACGACATTGTCTCCATTTATTCGTCATTATAAGGTCGACTCCTTTGCTTTGGCTGAAACGTCCTTCGGGTGCCGCGTTTTGCAATCGGTTCACTCATCGGCGGCCACCCGGGACCAGTCAGCTGCCCTCCCTTCTGTGAACTAGCTTGGGTATATCCCATGTTTTGGATTCTCCAAGCAGCGCGCTGGAGAATGGACGTTGTCTTACCTGAATGTCCCTTCTGGGCGCGCTGCTGGAGAATCCAACCCACCCTGTTGAGCTTCTATCTTTCAGGTCCGGTTGGCTTGAGTGTCAACTTCTTCTGCCATTGAGCTCATCATTCTGCCTTTGTGAACAAAACTGAACCTCAGCCGAGCACAGGAGGCGTGACCAGAAAATTTAAAGGAACATACACTCAGTCTCTGGCTAATAGACTATGAATAACCCACACTTTGGATTCTCCAGCAGCGCGCCCAGAAGGGACGTTCAGAATGGACAACGTCCATTCTCCAGTAATTAGTTTAGTTGGACCACTAATGTCAATTATGTTCATGCCCTCAAAAGATTTAGAAACAGCCTGTAGTTTGTTGACACTGTAATTTCCAACATGAAACATGATCTTTGAACAGTTTCTTTGTATTTCGTTGGAAAGGCATGATGGAGTTAATCATTATTATAGTAATGAAATCAGTAAAGCCCAGACGCCAGGTGGAAGCAACCAAAACGCTAAAAGAAATTATAATCCAATGACAATCATCTCTCTGAGCATTTCCATTTTGAACCTACTTCTAGAAAAGATTGGAGCCTCCATAAAAGATTTCCTCTGGATCCCATCCCAACACAATATGGCTAATCATAATCAGATACTCATGAATCACACAGAGATCATAATATTTTCGTTCAGGTTTTGGTGTAGATTGTTCAGCAACATGACCAAAGCAGTTTTTGTTCTATAACCAACCTGAAACTAGATTTAAATAGATCTAGAAAACTGATATTGACCCAAAATCCCTGGAGGCAAATTTCTGGTGCACAGTTCAGTATTTTGCTTGGCTAAGTAGTTCCCCTTTATGTGTACATAAACACAAACATGTATTCTTCATTCTTCTTTCTAAAATCGCATTCTATTTTAGGTAATCCCTTCTTTAACCAAACCCATAATGAGTTTTCTCTCCAGCATGGAAATGCAGTATGAAGTTAAGGAACTTACTTTCATCTAAGAAATAATTATATGATCCGAGTAAGCATTTGAGGCAGATACTGTGTTTCCCCGAAAATAAGACTGAGTCTTATATTAATTTTTGCTCCAAAAGATGCATTAGGGCTTATTTTCTGATTAGGCCTTATTTTCAGGGAAATATGGTACTAAAATGTGTTCATCTGGCTGATTATTGTAACTGGGGCTTATTTTTGGGGTACGGCTTTATATTACAAGCATCCTGAAATATGCTAGGGCTTATTTTCTGGTTGGGTCTTATTTTCATGGAAACATGGTAGAGTAAATTGGTTTGTTCCCTGCTTCCAATTTTGCCTTTACTGTTTCTAACTTTGTGTGTGAAATTATACAGTATATGCAGCTCTTCAGTATGCTTGCTTTTTTATATCTTTTAGTATTGGACAGAATGTATATCTGCTGCATGTTAATTGGTTGCAATTCTGTTCATTTCTAAAATAATTATATTCTACAACAGAAGACTGAAATAAGCCAATCATACGTATAGTATGATTTCAATGGGCTTAATAAAAATATTCTAGTTAGTGGTAGAGACAAATTGCTGAAATAGGAGGAGACTTATAAGGTTTTGAACTGTTAAATCTCTCTAATGAAATTTGTTCAGTTCAATTGGCCATGGATTCTGCAAGCCTTATCATGCTGTGCAAGAAGTTTCCTATTGTCTGAAATATTATATAATATGTAATCTAGTGATCCAATCTAAAATAGCAGGGGAGATAAATTGCTAGGAATCTTTGCTGGAAAAGGTAAAGATTAGAAGGAAAGAAGGATTAACAGCATTTCTTTGTTATTTTTCCATATTTCAGGTGTCTTTTTCAGCTTAGGTTTGACTCCAGTAACTGTGAGTAACATGTAATTTAGGTTTGTATTGGATTATTTTGAAAGTGATATTTGAATTATTTGTTAAATAGATTTTAATACCCTTTAGCAGCCAATTTTCCACAGTTTCTGAGAGTGCCTTAGTGTTCAAGGCAGTAGGTGTTTAAATGGAAGAAAATAGGAGAATAAATGTGTGCCTTACTTAATTTGCTTTATTTCATTAGTGTAAGAATAAGTTTCCGTATTCTTGTTTGCGCCTTGTCCAGCATTTTTGTACCAGTATTTTCTCCCATTCTTTCCTGTTACTCCAGCAGCATTTTACTATGAATATAATCCATAATTGGTTATAAGTAAAGGGAGTTTTATTTCGATAGTTTTGGAGTCAGATGTTTTTTGATGCAAATATGTTCTTTTTTTAGCAAATACTACATGTGTTTTAGTTGTCCACTTTGTCATGTTTTTTAGGTTTCAGGTGTATAGTGAGTTGTCGTTCAAGAGTGAATAATTGTATGAATATTTGAGTTAGCATTCCAGCCTAAATGAAGATGTTAAATTGCTGTTCTTTAGAAGAACACTTTTCTTCCTTTGGCATTTATACCAAACAGAAGTGTTTTTTTTTTAATGGATTGTATATCTCTACACAAATTTATATATGTTTTACAAGGAAATACTACATTGAAAATTTTCTGCAATCTAGCAGTTATACACTTAGGTGCCTAATTAAATAGCTGAACATTGGTATGGGCTTGTGATCAAGCCTATATGGCAGTGATGGCTAACCTTTTTGCCATCGTGTGCCAAAAGTGGGGGAAGCGCAGGGTGGGGTCACGCATGCGTCCCATCCCCCGCGCATATGCAAGCGATCCCCCACAACCCCCACTTTTGGCATGTGATGGCATGGTGGGCCAGGTAGGCTCGTTTTTCACTCTCCCCAGGTTCCAGAGGTTTTCTTGAAGCCTGGGGAGGGCGAAAATGGCCTTCCCTACCCCCCCGGAGGCCCTCCGGAGGCCAGAAATGGCCCATTTCCCAGCTTTTGATGGGGCTGAAAGGCCCGGTTTTTGCCCTCCCCAGGTTCCAGAGGCTTTCTAGAAGCCTGGGAAGGGCAAAAACAGCCTTCCCCACCCCGCACCCCGGATGCCCTCTGGAGGCAGGAAACAACCCGTTTCCTGACTTCTGGTGGGCCCGGAAAGCCCAAAAATCAGGTGGCTGGCATGCACATGCATGCTGGAGCTGAGCTAGGGTTCCCCGCCCTCCTGGATGCCCTCCGGAGGCAGGAAACAGCTCATTTCCCAACTTCCAATGGGCCCGGAAGGCCCGAAAATCAATTGGCTGGCGCGCACATGCATGCTGGAGCTGAGCTAGGGCAAAGCTTATGTGCCCACAGATATGGCTCCGCGTGCCATAGGTTCGCCATCACGGCTATATGGTAATAAGAGAATCGAAGCTTTTCTCCACTTTTATTGAACCTGTGGATTTCCACCTGGTAGTCCTGTTCAGAGTGACCTTTTTAAGGAATGTCTTAAATGTCTTTCAACCTATTGGATGAATTTGTAAGTTTCTTTGCACATGGAATTGCTCATAATCATTTTTATCTGGACATTAGTTGGGTAAATTTTATTATGGTGAGCAGAACAGCATCTGGTGCTACAATTTGAGCTTCTTTTGAGCTTGGGAAACTGAATAGGGAAGGAACTGAATAGGGTTTCTTTAAGTATATGGACTCAGCCAACTGCAGGATAGTGAAAATAATAGGGGCATTTGCCGCCAAAAGTTTCATTGTGGATGTCCATAAGTAAATAACTTGGGGCTACATTGATAATCCATTGGCGAAGAACTTTGTTACACATCACTAGCAAATAAAGAAGTCATCTTCTGTTGGGTTCATACTCTATCAAATAGACAATTTTAAAACACAGTTTTAATTGTTTTAACCAATTATAAAAGAGAGCCTTTAAGACAGCCTAAAATGTATACGTGTCCTTGATATGGATAACATATGTGCTCTCAATAATTTTTTAAAAATAATATTACTAACCTGATGTAAAACAGCTATCTGTACAATTTTCTACTTCAGTTTTATTTCTGTGTTCATTGGCCTAACTGAAGTATTTCTGTCATTCTATATAGAAGATAACATTCTATATTATCTTCTGCTTACGTAAAGGTATTTTCCTTTCATAAATTATTTGCTCATCTCTTTTGTCTTTCATGTTGTCCATACTGTGGCATTTAGTTCAACTTACTTTTATTTCTCTTTCAGCTTACTAGCATGGAATTTATCTCTAGCAGTTACTTTGTTCCTTGGGAAGAGAAAATTCTCATTTCCCTTGAATGGTTTTGGTTTCTTGAAGTTTATTCCCATTAAAAACATTTTTAACAATACTGGAAAAAAAATAACCTAAATAAAAATTAAATCTATATTTTCTTTAAGCAATTTACTATACTCTTGGAATCTTGGGGATTATATTAAAATGAATCTCTAATAAAATCCACTCATTTATTGTCTTATTCACGACTGGTATGTAATTTAGCACTTCTCAAAAAGTATCTTCCATTCATGTCATTGCTTAAATAGCATTTTTTCCTTAGTTTTTCCTTAGTCTTGATATTTTGTTTTTATGGAGCACCAACTGGCTGTATCCTCTGTGAGACAAAGTTATGACAAGTTGATATTTTTTCCCAGGTAATGCATCACTTTTCTATCAGTTGGCTTCTTGCAATACACGATGATTGTTTTTCTAAACTCCTATTTTGAAATGACATATTTTTATACAGTGGATATTAGTACTAAGACACATGATCTGTATCTTGGAATCATTGAGTTAGAAGGGAACATTTCAGCTTTTAAGTCTAACCTCATGCTCAGCAATCCAAATCCCTGATATTTAGCTGTCGTGTCTCTTGCTAAATCTTTCTTTATTTCTGCAGAGGAGAATTTGGGAAAGTGGCAATTTTCTTATTGAGATCTAGTTGTTTCTGACAATATTAGGACTTTGAAGTTCCATCGCCGTTTAATCATTAAATTCAGTATGTAATCTTGGACCCGTAAGATGTTTTCATTCCAATATGAGTCCATCAAAATTTTGAGAGGGTGAAATGAAGGGCAATGTGGGTTTTATTTTGGAATACGAATGGGATAAAAAAAAAGACTCTCAACAGGTTGTATGCTATGATTAACAAGAATTCAGTAAATAATATGGCATCATGCTCAACCATATTCAAGCTACATGCAGGCTGTTGTGAAATCTCCCTAGGCAGGTTGATACAGGATTTCATATTAACTCATTTAAATAAGTATGATGAGGGTGAAATAATTCAGCAGAGTGCTTCTAAAGTCCATTTCAAAGACTTTCTTAGTTAACATATTGTTAGTACAGGCAGATTTGTTATTAAAAACATTTTTAATATATAATGTTTAAGTTCTTTTCACAGTGGTCATGTCCTATGTATAAGCTGATTTATTCTTAAACTATTATGTCTGAATGAAATTGAAAAACACATACACAAATTTCAAAGAGGCAGTTTGCATTCTGTTTCCTAGAGAGTTATCATCGAATGACCTATACTTTCAGGGACAGCGTAGGGAAAATATCTTATTGCAGCACTGTGTGCATGTTATGTTGTTAGCAGAGAAGCTTTTATTTAATCACAACTACATTTATTTCCCTAAACAGGATTCCAAGAATCTGAAAGTAAAATTTTATTTAGAAAATTTAAAAATAAAATAAAAATTCTGATACAATTTCCATGTCTCCAGGGGTTGTAGAAGGTGATCTAGCTGCTATTGAAGCTTATAAATCATCAGGAGGAGATATTGCACGGCAACTTACTGCAGATGAAGTACGCTTGTTAAATCGGCCTTCTGCTTTTGATGTGGGATACACACTAGTTCACCTTGCAATACGTTTTCAGAGACAAGATATGTTAGCAGTTCTGCTTACAGAGGTGAGTTTTCATGACTGCTCATTAGTTCGCTCACCAGACTAAATGAATCTGGGTGCCAGTAATAGTTAAAACTTCAGAGTGAGCTGCTTAAAAAATTAGACTAACAACAGAGTTTTGTTTGATTTGTCTAAATCTGATTATTCAGGTAAGAGCCTTGGACAATTTTTCATTTAATTTGTAATATAGTTAATTTTCTGAATCAGAAAAAGTGCTGATCCTTCATGACTAATTTTCTTCTACATGGAGTTAATGGGAACTCTCATGCACTCTAGGGAAGTGCAAATTCCCTCCCCTTGCATTGAAACAACTCTGGGAGACTTACAACACTAAAACTTTAAAATCGAAAAGATAAATATTTCTAAAGCAATAAAAATGGAAATCACAGCTGAAATAAAATTATTGTTAAAAGATGGGGAGGGAGGGAACAGGAAGTGTGTGTGGGGGGTAGTAGGTGGGATTGTCTCTTAATTGTTCCTACCTCAGCACTTCAAATCATGAATCTTGCTAATTCGTTCTTGTTTCTAAGTTGATTGAAAAGTTCTGTCTGTAAAAACAGAAATCTCACGAAGTATATTTTTGTAGCTTTTGTACAAACATTGTACCAAATGTTTTGTAATATGTTTATCTTTCAAAGCAAAGAAAGTAACTAAATGTCATCTTACAGGTGTCCCAGCATGCAGCTAAGTGCATTCCTGCTATGGTGTGCCCGGAGCTCACTGAACAAATCCGGCGTGAAATTGCTGCATCGCTTCATCAACGGAAGGGAGATTTTGCTTGCTATTTCCTAACTGACCTTGTTACATTTACGTTACCTGCTGGTAATTACAAGATACTATTAATTTATACTTTAACTGGTTTAAAGAGTGTATAAAAGTATCAACTTCTAATTTTCTTCTGTGGGTGTTGTGGTAAAACTTTCATGAAGCATCTTTTTCATGTGGAGATACCAAACAAGGTTAACTAATACCGTTCATAACAGAATTAAGCTTAGATAAATTTTTAGATTTGTTTGGTGATATTTTAATGTTTGATTAGAATTATTAGTAAATATTTTATGCAAGTGTTACAATTCTCCATAACGATGGGAACAGCAGTCAGGAATGGGTTAACTCCGTCTGTCAGCTGATAGGACTGACAGACGGAGTAAACCCATTCCTGACTGCTGTTCTCACTGCCCCAAGAATGAGCGTATCAGGTAAGTCGAACGCCCCTTCTGTTTCAGATTCTGGTACTTGTTGAGAAAATATCTGAAATATCTGTTCTTTGTTATTGGCTGATGAATACAGATAGTCTTTGACTTATAACTGTTCATTTAACAACTATTCAAACTTAGAATGGCTTTGGAAAAAGTGACTTTTGAACTGAATTGCACTTATGATCATTGTATCACACTGTGGTCATTTGATTGCAATTTGCATCCTTGTCAACTGGCTTGCATTTACAACCATGTGCAATAGCCCGTAATTGTGGTCATGATTTGTGACCAAATACCCATTAGGGAAACAGGATTTGGTTAATGACCATGTGATTTGTTTAACAATTGCAGTGATTCACTTAATGACTGCTGTAAAAATTATTGTAATATAGAGTCCGACCACAATGACTCATGATGGAAACTCTGGCCCCAATTGTGATTGCAGGAACTACCTGTTGTAAGGACTACTGCTGTTTGAGAAAGGATTTTTGTGATTATGTAATAAGTGCAGGGATAGATTTTCTTTCAAAGAAATTTCATTTGGGACTGAAATTGATGAGATAGTGGAATAGGGTACTAGTGTAGTATATGATTCATATAATAAAGTAGATGTAGTTTGGATATAACAGGGACGTGGTGGCTCAGCGGTTAAGACGCTGAACTTGTTGATCGAAAGATCGGCAGTTTAGCAGTTTGAATCCCTAGTGCCGCGTAACAGGGTGAGCTCCTGTTACTTGTCCGAGCTTCTGCCAACCTAGCAGTTCAAAAGCATGTAAAAAATGCAAGTAGAAAAATAGGGACCATCTTTGGTGGGAAGGTAACAGCGTCCCATATGCCTTTGGTGTTTAGTCATGCCGGCCACATGACCACGGAGACGTCTTGGACGTCTCCGTGGTCTTCAAAGCTCTTCGGCTTTGAAATGGAGATGAGCACCGTCCCCTAGAGTCAGGAACAACTAGCACATATGTGTGAGGGGAACCTTTACCTTTACCTTTATAGTTTGGATACGGAAACAACATCCTGAAAGGAACTAGAGTTTATTTTGCTCAGTGATTAATAATTGTAACAGTAAGCACATGCGGCTTATAGTGTGTTCTCTTTTGTCACTACCTTTTCCTTTGTTTTTGTTTGTTTGTTTATTTTTCCCTTTATTATTACAACTGTTGTGTTTAGGTTGTAAGCTGTGAGCAGAAACTGACTGCTACAAAGATAATTTTATTATTTTTATCTTAAAACAAAGCAAATTAATCCAAAATCTAAAATTAATAAAATAAAATTAGTAGTCTCAAGTGGTAGATTTATTACATTTGAACCATTTGTTGCTGCATTTTCACTATAGCCATACAAAATTTGATATTACCACAATGGGAGTCTAAAAGAACAAAATGAGTGTAATATATTACTGTCTTTTCTGGAAGATATCACAAAAGAGTAGCATGTAAAAAATGGAGGAATCATATTTTGGACAGGTAGGCAGTTTCCTTCCATTAGTAAATCCTCCCTGTAATAGTACCTTGTAGTACCTTGTGCCCAATGGTGAAATCTGAACCAATTTGCTACTGGTTTACTGACCGCGCGTTCGTACTGCATGCCAAGTGTGCGCTGCATGCACACATGCACAATTCACACCAAATGTGCACTATGCGTGCATGCACAGTACGTAGGAAAAGGAGGCTTGGGAAGGTAAGTAGGATGGGGGGGCGGAATCAACTGTGGAGCGTGATCTTGGGAACCTTTTAAAAAACTTTTTAAAGCATTTTTTATTACCGGTTCGGGCGAATAGGTAATAAAAAATGCTTTTAAAAAGTAAAAAAAAAGGTTCCGATGATCACGGCTATGCTGCGCGATCGTCGGAACCTTTTCTTGTTACTTTCGTAAAGCTTTTTTTACTACCTATTCACACGAACCGGTGAATGCTTAAAAAGTGGAAAAAAAAGTTTTGACGATCAGCTGAACAATGCACGATCATTGGAATTTTTTTAAAAAAACTTTTAAAAGCATTTTTAACTACCGGTCCCAGAGATCCAGTAATAAAAAAATGCTTAAAAAGTAAAAAAAAAAGTTCCGACGATCGTGTGTCGCTCAGCTGACTGTTGGAACTTTTTTTTTACATTTTTTTATTATCGGTTCGGCGAACATTTTTTTATTACTGGTTTGGGTGAACCGGCCTAAACCAGTAGCATTTCATCCCTGCTTGTGCCTAATTTAAAAAAAAAAACCATCTTCCATAACCTTGGGAAGGTTAAAATGTATAAATAGCCTGCAAATTGCCATGCTCCTTTTGCAATCAGGACTTTTCTGTTCCTGGATAGGGTGATAGCTTCAGTTTGGTATTTAATATTATCCAATCTTTGAAGGGCTGTGTTTTTGCCTTTTCAGAGCTGTATGATTGAAGCAAATCTGTGTGACTTATTACTGTTTAAATTTTAACTATTTGGGTATTCTCTTGACTACCCAAATATGAAAGACTGTATTATTTCATTTAGTGACTATTAAGTTACAGATAGGGTGGATTTGATTTAAATCAACTCAATTTAAGTCACGATTTAAATCATGAGTTAAATCACTAGTCAAAAGGCTTGATTTAAATCAACTCGATTTAAATCATAATTTTTAAAGGGCAACTGTCATCTCTGCTGTGAAATTGTGTGACTGCATCAATGGAGTGCATGTTATCTCAGCTTGCAGAGCTTGGATTCATTGAATGAGTTTATCAAAAATGTAAATATTGCAGAATATACAGCCTCATGCTCCATAACTAAGCTCCATTTAATGCTGAATAAACTAAATTATTACTGTATCTTAAATAGAAAACTATCTTTAGATAGATTTTTATTCCAAAAGCATTTTATTAAAATAAATTTGAAAAAAATAAAAAAAAATCCGATTTAACTAAATATTTAAATATTTTTTTAAAAAAATCATTGATTTTTATCCACCCTGGTTACAGTGGCACTTCAAAAAGGAACTTATGACCGTTCTTCACACTTCACACTTACAACCGTTGCAGCATCCCCAGAGTCACGTGATCAAAATATAGACACTTGGCAACTGACTCATATTTATGATGGTTGCAATGTATTGGGGTTGTGTAATCACCTTTTGTGACTTTTGACAAGCAAAGTCAATGGGGAAGCCAGTTTCACTTAATTGTTATTAACTTAACAGCTGCAATAATTCACTTAACAACAGTGGAAAGAAAAGTCATAAAATGGGATGAAATTCACTTAACAAATGTTTCACTTAGCAGCAAAAATTTTGGGCTCAATTGTGGTCATACAATTGATTATCTGTTTTCTAGCTATTCACATTATATAATACCTCTCTCATCCTCATTCAGCAATCATTCAGTCCCCCATTCACAAACTTTTTCTCTTCATTCTTACCAAGCTCCCTTTTTTAAACTTCTAATTTGTTTGACTGTACATATTTTTGGTATATTGTATAACAGAATAACAGAGTTGAAAGGGACCTTGGAGGTTTTCTAGTCCAACCCCCTGCTTAGGCAGGAAACTGTACACCACTTCACACAAATGGTTGTCCAATCTCTTCTTAAAAACATCCAGTGTTGGAGCATTCACAACTTCTGGAGGCAAGTTGTTTCACTGATTAATTGTTCTAAGTGTCAGGAAATTTCTCCTTAGTTCTAGGTTGCTTCTCCTTGATTCTATCCCTCTGTTTATGCAGCCTAGACCTATGTTGGCTTTTTCAGCAGCTGCTGCACACTGCTGGTTCATATTTAAATGTTGTCCACTAGGACTCCAAGATCCCTCTCAACAGTTACTACTATTGAGCAAGGTACCACATATACTGTACCTGTGCATTTTGTTTTTCTTGCCTAAATGTAGAACCTTACTTTTTTCACCATTGAATTTCATTTTGTTACCATGTTTCCCCGAAAATAAGACAGGGTCTTATTTTCTTTTGGGCTTCAAAATAAGCACTTCGGCTTATTTTGGGGAGATCTTACTTTTTTACAATGCTACCGTTGGTCCCACTCTCTCCGCCATGCTGTCTGCTCCCCAGAAGCAGCAATGGAAGGGAAAGAGACCCGGGGGGGGGGGGGGGAAGGGAAAAAAGGGATCCCAGAAGCAGCAGGGGAAAGGAAAGAGAGGGGGGGGGGAGAAGGGAAAGGGAAAGAAGCGATCCCAGAAGCAGCAATGGAAGGCATGCAGGCTGGCACTCATCAGCTCAAAAACGGCAGGTGAGGCGACACAGGCAGCCGTTCCCAAAGGGGCCCTGACAGGCTGGGGACGCTCAGAACATTTTTTGGAGGTTTTCAATCTGGGATGATTCAAGCCGGCCAGGCAGGAGCAGTCCCACAGCGCTGCCGAGCGCAGCAGTGCCAGGAGGGCAAAGTGGCCAGCAGCAGCATAGGCAGCCTCTTGGCCATTTAAAGACTTGTGGATTTCAACTCGCAGAACTTCTCACAGCCCCCCCCATCAGCTCCTTCCCCTTTCTGGGTTGGGGTAGCTCGCACCCACCGGGTCCGTTGGGGTTGGAAGTTCGATCGCACCCCACGAGGGAGCGTCCATCAGCTGAGCCAGCACGGGTCGGGAGCTGCCTCTCATTCTGTCTCTCTGTGGAGGCTTCCCAGTGCAATGCTCTGCCACAGCTTTGGACCAAACCTCCGACTTCCCTGTGCAGGATTGCAAGGCTGGAGGCTTCGCCTTGCTCCGATCAGCAGGAAAATCCCCCCCCCCCATTTCCCTGCCGATCATTCTATCCTTAGGGAGCTCTGCACAGACACACACCCAAAAATGCTTTCTCGGAAGCCTTCAGCCTTGCAATCCTACACAGGGAAGGCGGAGGTTTGCTCAGAAATCATGGCAGAGCATTGCACTAGGAGGCCTCCACAGAGAGACAGAATGAGAGACAGCTCCCGGCCTGTGCTGGCTCAGCTGATCCATGGGCTGCAATTAAGGTGCTGAGCTTCCATAAGGTGACTAGGGAAGGGAAGGGCTGCCTTCTGTGTTGCCCATGCCAACCCCTTCACTAGGGCTTATTTTCGGGGAGGGCGTATACTTACACCCACCCCAAAAATCAGGCTTGGCCTTATTTTCAGAACATGTTGTATTTTCGGGGAAACATGGTAGATAGCACCCAATATTCAAGTCTGTCAAGATCCTTCTGTATCTTAAGCCTATCTTCCAGAGTGTTGGCTATTCCTGCTAGCTAGTGTCCAAGCTAGTGTCGTCTGCAAATTTGATGAGTTCCCCATCTATCCCCTCGTCCGAAACTTAGATGAAGATGTTGAAGAGTACTGGGCCTAAAACAGAGCCTTGGGGTACCTCACTGCATACTTTCTTCATGTACCTTTTGCACCTTCATGTAGATGCAGTACCATTGAGGACTACATGTTGAGTGCGGTTGGTCATCCAGTTACGAATCCATCTGGTGGTGATGCTATCTAACCCATATTTTTCTATTTTATCTAGTAGTAGGTTATGGTCTACTTTATCAAATGCCTTACTGAAGTCCAAGTAAACTATATTGACAGCATTCCTCTGGTCCACTAATTTTGTCACTTTGTCAAAGAATACAATAAGATTAGTCTGGCATGATCTGTTTTTGACAAACCAGTGTTGGCTTTTGGTTATTTCTTTGTTTGCTTCTAGATATTCACTGATTCGTTGCTTGATTATCTTTTACAGAATCTTCCCTGGTATTGAGGTCAGGCTAATAGGTGTATAGTTTCCTGGGTCTATTTTTCCCCCTTTTTTGAAGATGGGAACTACATCAGCTCTTTTCCAGTCCTCTGGCAGTTCCCCAATGCTCCAGGATCTTTGAAAGATATAGTTCAGTGGTTCTGAGATCTCGTCTGCCGGTTCTTTCAGAATCTTGGGGTGTAACCCATCGGGTCCTGGTGATTTGAACTTGTCTAGGGTAGACAGGTGCTCATTTACTTCCCTATTTTAACTTGTGTTCCTAATCTGTTTTTTGTGGTGTTTTTGATAGGTTGGACTGTATTTTCCCATTGTGTAAAGACAGTTGCAAAAAACAAGTTAAGTAGTTCTGCTTTCTCCTTGTTGCTTGTCAGCTTCCTGCCACTTTCTCCCAGAAATGGACCAATTGTTTCCTTGACTTTTTTCTTGTTTTTAACATGTTGGAAGAAGATTTTTTTGTTATTTTTTTACTTTTGTCGCAAGCCTTTGTTCATTGTGAGCCTTAGTTTTCCTCACTTCATCTTTGCAGGGTTGGGCTATTTGCTGATATTCTTCCTTAGTTATGTGCCCCTCTTTCTACTTTTTATACTTGCCCTTTTTGTCTTTCAGTTTGTCAGAGAGTTCTTTATGCAGCCATGCTTTTGAGAGCTGTTATTCTTCTTCTTTATCGGTATTGTAATTTGTTTCACTCTGTCATGGGTAGCTTCCAGATCTTTCCATACATTGAATTCCATTTATTTTGTTGGAAGATTAATAACAGGTGGTTCTTACTTAACAATAATAATTAGGACCAGGATTTCTATCACTAAGCAATGCAGTCATAAAGCACAATGTCACAACTGCGACAGCAGTTCTGGCAGCCTACAATTGCCATTTTAAAGCAAGAGATTCTGATCGTGATTTCTGATCTCCTGCTGGCTTTCCCATTGACTTTGCTTGTGGGAAGATGACAGTGAAGGTAGCAAATAGCATATAACTTCTTTAGTGGTGTGATAGACAGAATTTCAGGGACTAGTTATAACTGAAACATGAATGGAAGTTTGTTAAATGAGGGTCACCTGTTTTTCCTTGTAGGATCTCCTCCTCCTCCTCTGTTGTATCCTTAAATACTTCTGTCACTCTTTCATTTTAAATAAGTCAATCATGTTTTTAAAAGTATTTTTATTGTGTGTATCTATCAATAGGCTTACGATTAAACCACATATTCAAAACAAACACCTCTTTCTAAATTATTCTCATTTATTTTACAGTGTCCAAATGACTTAGTCAAAGTTACACTTTTATCATTTACTCCATTTATGTTTCAAGTCACTTCAAGTCAAGTCACTTTCATAGCCCATGGCTATCAACTGTCAGGTTCTCTGATTTAGGGATTTAGTTGCAGTTGATTTCTTACAAATCAAGACATGGTAAGTTTTACTGCAAGAAGATTAAGAGCCTGATAAGACAACTGAACATCACTAATTAATAGAGAAGATATCTTAATATAGAAACAGATTCAAATTTTTCTACCCATTTCCCTGTGCTCCCTGCTGATCAAATTGAGATTGGAAATATTTTTTCATAGAACCTCCCAGAAGTTGTACTATGTTTGCATTATTTTCTACCTTAGACAACACACTGAGTTGACTCCCCGACCCCAAAGTCCTTCATATCAATAAATGGTCCTATGGCTATAAAGGTACCCATCATAGCTTTGTCAACCTAGGATTCACATAACAGTGCTTAATAAGACAAAAAAGAATAGACTAGGCTATCAGTTGTTCTCAAATTCATGTCACTTGCAGCATTCCTTGCTTATGGTAGGGCATAATTCCAGTCAATTCTCAGTCACTGAGGATGGACCTATCAGAAAAAAGTTAACTTGTCCTTTTTTAGATGGAAAATCGGGCTCAGTCTTACATCTATGGAGGAAAACCCTCCTCATTAGTCTTAGTTTTGCTGAGATTTTCCTTGGGCTAGATATTCACAAGGCAGAGAAAAAAAAAAGTTCCCAGCCACAGCTTTACCTATATTCCATGTAGCATTATCAGTCAATATGGATTTATTTGGTCTGTTTTCCAACCCTATTAAAATTTTTACACAGATCAACTCCACAATGTCTCTGAATAGCTTACAATTAAAGAATTAAAAGGAAAACAATATATGTCAAAGAGAAAGGGGAATATAATCATCTGAAAGATGAACCTCATAAAACAAAAAACAAAAGGATAAAAAAAAACAAAGAGGTTTTTAACCACCATCTAACCATCCCAGGCTATCTATATGTTTGCCTCTCTCCCATTGTTTCAAGCTGGCTCACTAGATCTATTAGAGAGGGTGTGCTGTGGGTCCCTTCTATTAAATAATGTCATCATTTTGGACTTGAGAGTCGTAGCTTTTCTGTGGCAGTTCTGTTCTATGGAACAGCAATCCCTAGACATCTGAAAGGTACCAGCCATGTTAGTCCTTCAAAAGACTCCAAAGAACATGCTGTTTCCCCAGGCATTTGGGCTAGGAAGTTAGGTGAGCTTTGCTGCTGATTTAGCTTTTCACTATTGAAATGTATTGTTTTATGTTGACTTCATCATGGTCTTTGGCTGGAGCTACTGCTTTAGTGCTTGTGTACTACCCAGAGTCACTATGGTGAGATGGATGATCATATAAATAATTTAAATCAACAGATAAATCTACAGCATGTCATGCTTTCTAATCTAATTATTATTTTGCAAGCTAACATTTTTTTCGTCAGTATCCCATTGACTAGGAAGTACATATAATGCACTGATAACTCAAGGTATAACATATAAAATATATCTGTATAATTAGTTATTTAGAAACATGTCCTCACTCATGTATCCTCTTTTATCAGTTGTTTCTTAATCCTGCTCTTCATTAGAGTTCCAATGTGTCTGTTATTCCATGTAGATTGAGATGATGAGAACTACTTTCATTTGGAACTTTTCTCCCCCCCCAAGTTTGTTGTTTTTTATTTTTTAACAAACATATCAATGTGTGAACAGTGTGGCACCTGATTATCATACATTTTAGTACAAATAAAATAATATTCATCGTATTTATTACGTTTGACAAGTTTATATAGTTCTAGTAATAGTACACATATTTATGTTAAGTTATAATCTTTCATTATTTAGTTATTCGATATTTCAATGTTATTTTTATGCCAATCACCATATTCTGAGTGTCATTCCTTTTAATACAAATAAAATAATATTAATCATATTCGTTACATTTAGCAACCTTATATGATTCTAATAATAATACATATATTTATGTTAAGTTATAATCTTCCATTATTTAGTTATTCACCATATTATTCAAGCATACTTAATAATACCGTGTTTCCCTGAAAATAAGACCCTGTCTTATATTTTATGCCACCAAAAAAGGCACCAGGTCTTATTTTCAGGGGATGTCATCCACTGACTAACCTCACATGTGCGCATTACCCCCAGCCTCCTTTTCGCTGTCAGAGGCCTTCAGAAACAACTTCTTCTGCGGCCAGCAAGGCTTTCCTGAAGGCCTCTGCAGCTGATAACAGAGCTCCAGATTGATTTGGAACTTTGTTATCAGCTACAGAGGCCTTCAGGAAAGCCTTGGCAGCCTTGCTGGCTGCAGAAGAAATGGGCCAGTGAGGCAGGTGTGGGGTGTGCGAGACTTGGCTACAACTGTGCAAAGGTAAGTAGTAGGGCAGCTCCACCACCCCTTCCCCCTTAGCTTAATTTTTACCAGTGCACTCTGGAGTGGGCGGGATCTTAATTAGGGCTTATTTTGGGGGGGTAGGGCTTATATTGGGCACATATGTAAAAATCAAGCTAGGACTTACTTTCAGGGTAGGTCTATTTTCAGGGAAACGGTACCATCATTCAAGTTCTGATTCCCCCTCTTGTTATTACTTCACCTTATATAAAAATGTGTATTCCATTAATCCCCCTCTCTAGTTTCCATCCCTATTCTAACTTAATTATGCCATATTATATTTAAAAATATTCCCTTTCTATCCATCGTCTCTTGCCCGCTTTAAAGCTTTTATTGTTTGTTTCTTAGCTTGCCTCCCATATTCCTCTTTTGGATCTTTATCTCTATCTGCTTCCACATCTTGACCAATCATTTTAAACATTTCTCCCTTCTCTGCCCTTTTCCATTGTCTAATTTTCAAAATATCTACCCTTGCCCCATCTCTCTTCCAAAAAAGTCTTCCTGCAACTCCAGTTCCTTTTTAAATTCCCTTAAAATACTCCTCCCTCAGTTTATTTCATCAGTCATTATTGTTTTTGTTGTTATCTCCTTTTTGTCATCTATTTTTATTTGTTGGTTTGTCTGTTCTGTTTTTTCATCTACTCTTTCAATTGGCTCCTCTTCCTGAGTGTCTTGGTCATTCCTTGTCCTTTGTATCATGTTTTCCAGCTCCCTAACTATGCATTTTATTCATAATCTCCCTGTATCTTCTTGTCAAAGTATCCTTAATACTTTGAATTTCCGAATTCAAAGTATTAAGGATGCTTAATACTGTCTTGCCAAATTCCACTTATTTCTTGCTGGTGGATTATCTCGTTTAGTTTTATTTTGTCCCTCTTTTGTCCAATAATCCAAAAACCATATATTCAAACCTAAAGTCACTTCTCAAAAAGTTCGATATTCATAAAACTTTCTATCTCAAAGCTGATTGACCTGTTCCTCTGGCTAGTCTCAAAATTTTTCCCCAGAACTTTCATAAGTCCCTCTATCAATTCAGTCTTGTGTTGTAGCCTTCAGGGGTCACTTTAATAATAATGTCTTTCTTATTCTCACGTTTTAATTGCCAATAGCCAAGTATTTCCACGATTTTCGGAATATGTTATGCCTTCCTTTTGTCAGCAGGTCAAATTTCCCACAAATTGACTCTTAAGTCAAATTTCAATATTAACCAGTTTTATCCAATTTTAATGGTAACAATCAAAATATAAATATGATGTTAATTTTTTAAGTAAACAGTTCCAGCATTTTGAAATGCCTATCCAAAACAACGCCTGTCCAATTTAGAAATGTAATTTTCTGTATTTTTAAAGGTTTTTCCTTTCTCCCTTTGATTCTTTTTCCTTCAATTTTGAAAGTCTTCTCAAAATGTTAAATTGCTACTTTTAAAAATAGCAGTGAGCCTTTCTTTTCCTGGATATTCTTATGGGGTTTAGTTTTAAGTAAAAAGAATTCTTCTTACCCAGTTCCAGACATTGTTCACCGACTCTGCTCCAGTACAGTTCTTAGGTGTTACTTGTCTGTCCCAGCTCTGTGGCAGCCATCTTTAGGCTGCCTCTTCTCCTCACCATGGCATAGAAGGAAAAAAGCCCGCGTTCAGCAGGAGAGTTGCGATCTCTTCCACAACCTCTCAGGGCACCCCTCCTTAGCTTCGCCGCCCCTACAAGGCAGCTTTGGCTCCTATTGGAGCCCACAAACAGGGCACAGGGAATGTGGAAACCCATTCCCTGCGTCTGATACCGCTGCGACATCAGCCGGACAAGACTGATTTGGAACTTTTCTTCAGGTACTCCATGACAAGCCCACTCTCAGGAATTTTTTTCCCAGTTCAACAGAGCCTAAACAGGCATTCTATTTGAAACCTGTATTATGACTATAGCAAGCATTTCATTTTTGTGCTTTCAGATTATTTGTAAAAAGTAATTTCATCAATATAAACTAATTATGTTTGAGTTATATATTTTTGTTGCAAAAGAGTTTTTGGAAGAGGCTTTGAAAGCAGAATACCTCTTGTCTCCAATTCTACAATTATACTTAATTTGTTCTGATTCATTGGAGTATGTAATGCAAAACAATTTGGCTACACTACTAAATGAAAATAATTATTTTTGGTGCATCTCTTTTGCTAAGTCGTGTGGGCCAAGAAAGGGAGCAAGAATAATGTTACTTGAATTAATAAGAAGCTATTTCTATTGAGTGTCTTAATAGAATTTTCAAGCCTACTTTCCTAAACTCATTTTGTCTAGAAGCTCTAATTAACAGGATTGTGTTATTTATTATGTTTGCTGCACAAATACGTTACTATTTCAAGGGAGTCATATAAATTAAAAAATACTTTTAATTAGTTTTACTCTGATCAAACTCCTCTATATCTTATATAATGGAAAAATATATTTACTATTCAATGCATAACATGAATTCAGGTAGGACAAATGGTAAAGTTTGAGATTATTTTATAATGCATAATTAATATGATTGCAGCCTACATTTTAAGTACTTTTATTTTTCATCTTTAACAAATAACATTTGTACATAGATTTATACAAGAATTTTGCATTGTCAAATTCAGTTATACACTATGTTGTTCAGTAAATATATAGCCTGAGTGGATTTATCAAGAAACATTTTAAATCTATAGAGAAGTAATTCTTTAGGTTTTGGAACTGGCATTCCAAAAGGAATAATCAAGACACTATCTCTTTATAGTAATAATGCACAGTCTTTTACAAGTTGCATTTTAAAATTTAAGTAGGGTCAGCAGAAAATCTAGATTTAATTTAATTTAAATTATATATATTACCTATATATTATATATTTTTCTTTAAGTTATATTAAAATACATTATTGGAAACAATTTCAGAACGTCCTAGGTCAGTGATGGCCAACCTTTTTGCCATCGCGTGCCAGGAGAGGTGGGGGGAGAGGGTCGCGTGCGTGTGCCCACACCCATAATTCTATGCGCCCCCACATGCACGTGGGACCCCTCCCACTCCCCCAGCTCCTGGCACGTGATGGCCCGGTAGGCCCGCTTTTCTTTCTCACCTGGCTCCAGGGCCTCTCTAGTAGTCTGGGGAGGGCAAAAACGGCCTCCCCCCTCCCCCCTGGAAGTCCTCCGGAGGCCGAAAACAGCCCGTTTTTAACAACTTCCAGTGGGACTGGTAGGCCTGTTTTTTTGCTGTCCCCAGCCTCCAGGGCCTCTCTAGGAGTCTGGAGAGGGCAAAAACAGCCTTCCCCATCCCTTGGAGGTCTTCCGGAGCCAAAAATGGCCTGTTTGACAACTTCCAGAAGTTGAGCTCTGATATGGCTACGCGTGCCACCTGTGCCATAGGTTTGCCATCATGGTCCTAGGTGCTTACCCCCAGGACTCTGCACCCGTAAAACCTTATGTTTTGCAACTTTGCTTTACATTTTAGTCATTATTGAGTTCATTTCTTGTATTATTTGGTGTCGGTTTACAATAAGATTTTATACATGTGTTGGGAACTATTGCATTGATACCGCAGGTATCACTTGATGAGTTTAGATATGAAAGAAAAATAACCACATGAAGAAATGAGGATGTTCTGAAGAGCTTGTTCTGAAAAGTGTTCATCATATTGTGTGAAACAGTTTTTAAAGTAGAGAAAGTTGTACATTTAAGTGAATTGTTATGGTCAGATGTGTAATAATCAAATGTCTTCCTTTACAGATATTGAAGATTTGCCGCCAACAGTTCAAGAGAAACTTTTCGATGAAGTACTTGATAGGGATGTTCAAAAAGGTAAATATGTTGTATAATATATAGTTTACACAATATGTTATTATTAACTTGACTGTTTTTTAGAATTTACTTTGGAAAAGCTTTCACCAGAGGTTTATGGAATAGTAATTAAGAATAGAACTATTAAAGAGCACCAGGGAAGAACTAAATATAAATATACAAATTGCATATGTATGTGACAGGAATAAATTGATGTTCTTTTCTTTGATGTATTGTCAGAAGGGTATAGATGGCAGTATAATTCACTAAGTGTCAAGGTTCCAAGCAATAGATCCCATTTAATAAGAACTCCGAGACAGGCAATTTCCTCAAAGAACATTTTATTGGGACATATCAATTTGGTATGTTCCTGGTAGAAAACCGGCTCTAAGTTCCTGCTGTTTTTACACACAATTAAAAGAAAAACTTTGTCACTTCCCCTCAGAGTCTTCAGTCACATGGTCCAATCAGCATACAGTCCAGTTGCTAGGTGACCTCAGTCTCCATCTTTCGAGCACCTGCATCGATGTCCTTAATTTTTTTAAAAATTTATTTATATTTATATGCCGCCCTTCTCCGGAGACTCAGGGCGGCTTACAATGCGTTAAGCAATAGCCTTCATACTTTTGTATATTTATACAAAGTCAGCTTATTGCCCCCACAAACCGGGTCTTCAATTTACCCACCTTAGAAAGGATGGAAGGCTGAGTCAACCTTGAGCCTGGTGAGATTAGAACTCGCAGTAATTGCAGGCAGCTGGATGTTAAATGCTGCCTTTAGTAGGAGGCATTAGCCTGCTACGCCACTCAGGCTCCTGAGCAATTCCCAGAGCAAAGAATTTTATTTAGGCTACAACCCAGAGGTGGGATTCAGCCGGTTCAGACCAGTTTGGGCAAACCAGTTGTTAAATTTTTGTGCAGTCAGAGAACTGGCTAATCGTACTACTGGCTGGCCCCGCCTGCCCCTCCCCTCCCAGTCACTCCTTATCTCGCCTTAGCCATGGCATAGCAGCTGCTCTCTGGCTTCTTGTTCACTAGCTCACTTGCCTCGACCACATGGCCCCTGCAGCCCAGCCCACTTGCCTGCTTTCGCCCCAGCATCCCATGCGGCCCTTCTCCCTGCCGAGCCTTCCTTTGCCATTCTCCTCTGCCTCCCACATGGCCCAGCTACCTGCCTGTCTGGTGAGCCTTCCTTCGCGTCTTTGCTGGCACAGACAGCCTGTTGCCGCTGCCTCTTTCCCGGCGCGAACGGCCTGCCGCCCCGTCTTTGCCATGAGTGACATCAAGTTGGCCACGCCCACTCAGCCACACGACCCCCCTCAGCTACGCCCACCTGGTCATTAGGAAGAACCAGTTGTTAAATTAGTTGAATCCCACCACCGCTACAAACCCCCAGCTATCTTTACACTCCCCTCCCTGGCCTTTTCACTCCAGGCTATGTCTATACATACAGTAGTGCAAAATAATGAGCACGTGAGAATCATTCATTTAGTTGGCAATTGATTTCCCCCCACAATTTCTGCTTTTTGAAGGAACCTTAGAATAGAAGAATTTTAAGGTAGCTTAAAATTTTATTGGAGTTTCCATTCTTTATTTAGAATAATGTTTTCATCAAATATCCTTAAAACCATATAATACAGGGGGAATGAGGAAAGAGGGGCTGCATCACAGGGCAAAATCAAAGAGCTCAAAACGCTCAACTCTGACCACTATCTTCCTTTTCTCCTGAGCACACCTGGGACTTGTGCCTGCTACTATCACGACAGCAAAGAAGAAACGGGCCAGAAACTTTTTCTTGCTGGACATCAGTTTTGGCAATCTGGAAATGCTAGGCTTCCCACTATTGTCTTGAAGCTAAGAGAGTTTTACCTAAAAGCCAAGCAATTTATCTGCTTTATCTAAAAGTAATAAAAGTGCTAAATGCTTTTGTGTCTTGCTCATTGGATTTAAGATGGCCGATTCGGTACTGTTTCTATTTTGTAGAATTAGAAGAAGAATCTCCCATTATAAACTGGTCACTGGAATTGGGTACACGTTTGGACAGTAGACTTTATGCACTTTGGAATCGGACTGCAGGAGATTGCCTGCTTGATTCAGTTCTACAAGCTACCTGGGGCATTTATGATAAGGATTCGGTGCTACGTAAAGCTCTTCATGACAGTTTACATGATTGTTCTCATTGGTAAGCAGAAATGGTTTTGCTGTACAGTCGAATGACTTTAATTGTTTACTTTCTTCAAACAAAAATCCAGAGCTTTTAGATTTGGGAGGGATAAATTTGCTAGTCTTTTACAGCAAAAGCAATATTCTTTTGCAATCTTACTCTGTCGTAAAATATTGAAACTTTTGTGTCAGAAAACCTTCCATTTTATACAAATAGTAAGTTGTGTCTATATAGTATATAGTATATATATAGTATATAAAGTGACATTTAAGTCAACTGATGGTCCAGTGGGATTTATCTGAAGTAGTTATTTATATATCTTATCACATCTATAAGGGACGTGGTGGCTCAGTAGCTAAGACGCTGAGCTTGTCGATCGAAAGGTCGGCAGTTCAGCGATTTGAATCCCTAGTGCCGCGTAATGGGGTGAGCTCCCATTGCTTGTCCCAGCTTCTGCCAACCTAGCAGTTTGAAAGCACATAAAAATGCAAGTAGAAAAATAGGGACCACCTTTGGTGGGAAGGTAACAGCGTACTGTGCACCTTTGGCGTTGAGTCATGCTGGCCACATGACCACGGAGACGTCTTCGGACAGCACTGGCTCTTTGGCTTTGAAATGGAGATGAGCACCGCTCCCTAGAGTCGGGAATGACTAGCCCATATGTGCGAGGGGAACCTTTACCTTTTTATCACGTCTATGTTTTTGCTTTGATTGGGAAGTTTGTACTAGCCCAGCCTAGTACAAGGTCATCTACCTTTGACCTTAGCTCCAGAAGTGTGGATTTAACTTAGAGAACTTCCAGCATTGGCCATGTAGGCTAACCCTAGAAGTAGTCCTGAAGACACCATGAGTTGGAAAAATTATCCTGGCTCATTGAGAAGTAGGCATAGAGTCAGAATCAGTATTATAACCAGTATATGCAGTACCCCAGCGATTGAAGACATTGCTCATGTTTTGTTTGATTGTCAGTTATATGCCCTTCTTAGACTTAGATACTTAACATTCCTACTTGAAAAAACAGTCAACAAACAGGTCGGAATTACAGATTGTCCTATTTCCTCCTGGGTTCTAATCTATACATCGGGAGCAGAACTGCTAAATTTATAGTTAAGGCAGTTGAGTTAAGAGCCTGTTACATTGAACGTATCGGGATAAGCTGTAAAGGTTATGTATTTGTCTGATTGTTGATTCATATCTTCCACATATGTATTTTATTGCTGTATTTTCCTTTATATATCTTACCCTGAAATTAGATTCTGTATTTTATTTTTGTTTTATATTTAGATATAGTGCTACGACTAATCAATTATCTGCAGTCAGTCTCTCTCTCTCTCTCTCTCCCATCCATCCATCCATCCATCCATCCATCTCACTATTCATGTTAAAATGTTACTTCTAAAATTTATAGCTGTTGTATGAGCATGCACAATAAAGTAGTAAGTAATACATGATGGAAGAAGAAAATAAGAAAAAAAATTAAAAAGCTTAACTATTTGCAGTTTTAGACATTAGATCACATACATATAAGAATTATTTTTGGAAGTTCATCTGTTAATCTATTAGGGAAATGATTGTTGCAAAAACAGTGAAAAATTGATAATTCAGATTCAGGTAGGAAAAAGTGATTCACACAATCCTGAAATTGGATGTAACTGCTTTAATAAGTGCAAATAGATGCTGTGTGGCACTCCTGTATATTCAGAAGCAGGTTTTCCTAAATAAATCTAAGCCTTTGCATAGTTGACTCTCTCTCTCTCCCTCCCTCCCTCCCTCCCTCCCTCCCTCTCTCTCTCTTATACCTACATGCATATATACATAAATAAATACATACATACAGTGGTACCTTAGTACTCAATTGCTTTGAAACTCATCAACTTTTTTACTCAATGCATTTTGATGTGAAACTTTTGTCTCAATACTCATCGTTTATTTTGTACTCAACTCACAAGCTAGGATTTGTCAGTGTTGGCTGCCTTGTGACTCACTACATTATTCCTTATGGGAAAAATATGTTTGGTACTCATCGTGTTTGATACTCATTGCACCTCCTGGAAGCAATTAATGATGAGTGCCAAAGTCAGTCAGTCAGTCAGTTTCTCCCCCTCTCTCTCTCTCTCTCTCTCCCCCCCCCCCTTCTCTCTCTGTTTGTGTGTGTGTGTGTTGACCAAGAGAGATGTTGGCTAACTATTGCAGCAAGAAATACTAATTCTCTTCATCTTCCTGTCAAATCATCAATTAAGTAGCCCAAATTCTGGACAAAGCCTGTATGATTGGGTAAGATGAAATAAACCGTTACACACATACTTTTTTATAGGTTCTATACCCGATGGAAAGAATGGGAATCATGGTATTCTCAAAGCTTTGGTTTACATTTCTCACTGCGAGAAGAACAATGGCAGGAAGACTGGGCATTTATACTTTCTCTTGCTAGTCAGGTAAGAATGTCACCGTAAGTAAAAGCGTAACATGGGCAAGACTACCTTGCTGAGAAATGTATTTGCATTTTTCTTAACAAGTTCTGTAGATTTCTATTTTGTAATGCTTGTTTTAGATTACCTGACTGAAAACGATTTTCTTTAGTAGGCCTCTGGTATTGTTATAGGTACTTTAATTTGGTGTTTGTACTTGTGAGTGATTCAGATGTTACAAGCATTATCCAATCAAAATCATCAATGGTTGTTTTTTTTTTTTACATTTTACATAAAATTGAAATTATGTAAAGATTATTGGGGTTAATTATGTCAATTTGAATAATCACATTTAAGCTATATATACACTATCTCACTGAACTGAATGGGAATTTCTTCTGAATACACCTGCAAATCTAATTACAGCTAACTTTAAGAACTGTGCTAATTTTGAGCACTTATAATAATCTATGTAATCTTTAGAAAAGCCTGAATAAGTAAATATTTTAAACTTCATAGATTTTGCTATGGACAATATTATAGTTTTGCTTACCTGACGATATCTCCCAAAGAAAAGAGGATTATATAAAAGCCAGACTAAACATTACCAAAACAACAACAACCCCAGTATAATTTCCATTTTTCTTGTTGGCCATTGTTGCCAATTTCCACTAAATCAGTCTGGAGGGTTTTTTTTTCCTCTTCTAACATATATGTGTATGGGACACACTAGTGAGTTCATACTGACCCAGAGGCTACATGCACCAAACAGAGAGGAAAAGATAATATTAAATGGATTATAAGGCACCAGTTGTGAATTAGTTAATGTCCTATCTACATGCATACACACTACATAGGAATTATTATTTTTCAATATAATTTCTCTTACATGCATGCTGTAAGATATAATACTTACATGCATGCTGTAATACACATTCACATCAGTAAAAGAGATTGCAAAAAATGTTGATGGCTCAGGATGTTGTAGCAAGTCCTATTGTGTGTGTTTGTGTGTTTGATAAATTTGTTTTATCAAATTTACATGGCCACCCATCTCACAGCCCCATGTTGATCTCACTATAGTAATCTAATCGGGAGGTGATTAGGGCATGATTGTGAACAGAGGCCCTGATTTAGGAATTTGGGCACAAGTGGCATACAACATGAAGCTGTGCAAAGGCCTTCCTAGCCACCACTGCTATCTAAAGGAGTTGTGAGTCCAGGATCTCCCTACACCCCCAAGTTTGTGTACCAGCGTAATTGTAAAACTGGTGGGCCCCAGAACCCAAAGGCACTCAATCTTGCCAAGGTTCAGCTGAAGCTTGTTGTTCCCTATCCAGACACTCACAACCTCCAGACATCAGGGTAAGATGTTAAAAGCCTCACATCACTTAATTCACCAGAGGCAGAGATACATAGTTGGGTATCATCGGTGTGCAGGTGGTCCTCAACCTACGGCCATAATTGAGCCCAAAATTTAGGTTGCTAAGTGAGAAATTTGTTGAGTGAGTTTTGCCCCATTTTACGACCTTTCCTTTCCTTGCCACAGTTGTTAAGTGAACCACTGCTGTTGTTCTATTAATAACACGGTTGTTCAGTGGATCTGGATTCCTCATCGACTTTGCTTGTCAGAAGGTCTCAAAAGGTGATCACGTGATCCCAGGACACATCATAGATATGAACCAGTTGCCAAGCATCCAAATGTAAATCACATGACCATGAGGATGCTGCAGTAGTTGTAAGTGTGAAAAATGGTCAAAGGTCACTTTTTTTCAATGCTGTTGTAACTTTCAGCGGTCACTAAACAAACGGTTGTAAGTCAAGGACCACCTATGCTGATGATACCTCTCCCCATGGTCATACCCACAGCAGTAAGAAAAAGACTGCAAAAATATTAGCTCGGTGTGGGCACATATTCTTTGTAGCAAGACCCATCCTGTTTAGTTGCTCTTGCCTCCAGATATAGTCTGTTACTATGCTGGAGATGGGTCTATTTAGCCCAGCTTACTCCATGTAATTAAGATACAAACTGGAGAAGAGATCCTTGGGGTATTGAGTTGTGTTTTTTTTCCCTTCTGTTTGCAACAAGGAAACAGGTTGATAGAGGTCTTTGTGCTGGGCTGCAAGCACATGGAAATCTATGCATGCTTACTCTATAGAAAATCCCATTTAGTTCATTGGCTCTTATTCCCAGGTGAGTATTCTTAAAATTTCTAGTCCTGTTCAATCAGCATGCTACCTCGTTCTCTTCTCATTCCCTTCCATGTGTAGAGGATGAGGGTCTGCAGTGGAGAGCCTTTTGTTCCTGGAGACTCTCCGAAGATTAGAGATTTTTCTGAATCTTCAGGTAGAGAATCTCTGTGGGTAGAAGAGGCTCTCCATTGCAGGTACCCTCACTCACTGCATGTGGAGGGCATCAGGGAAGGCAGGACTAGTCAATATATCAGCCTGAAAAGGCAGCGATTCCTCCGTCTGCTGCCTCCATTTCATGCTTTCATTATTTATCTCTCCTGCCTATTCACCTGCTTTCAACAACATGTTTCTGTTATTGTATTTTTCCTCCCCTCCCAATATTTTTTTTTGGGGGGGGGGAAGAACATTGCATTCTTTTAGATCAATATGATTCTAGCTTTATGTGTGTATATGTAACATTCTTGGTTGTCTAAAAGGCATGCATACTCCCTGTACTCTCCCAGCATTTTGAGTTACTGCTCTGGTTCTATGGATCTAAATTGTATAATGTAAATTGTAATATGTAATTATTTTATAATAGTGTCACACACATCATTATCGTAATCATTTCAGCGGACATGCTGCTTAGGACACTGGCTAAACAACACAATTCTTGTTGGTTGTTTTACTTAGGGTTTGAGAGCAGTATTCCAAGCTGGTTTAAAAAGCTGGAGAGTGTTGCATTTCTATTAGTACTGTGAATGGTGATTATATAAATGCTTTCTAACTCTTCTGTTCAGATGAATGTAATTATTTAGTTGTTTCATACATAAATGTGCTTATTGTTGGTTGAAACTGAAGTTCCCTAGTCTCCTAAGTTTTCAGAAACCAGAAGACAAACCATCTTCTTTTTAAAAGGTGAATGAGAGTTATTGAGGCCTGTATCAGTATGTGTGGCAAGATGAATGACAGGCCCAGCCCAAGAGTGACACAGATTAGAACAATCCAGCCAAAGCTCAGTTCTTTATTTGCTCAAACCATAGAGACAGAATGTTGCCAAACTAAATATATATTTCTCTAACCCTAAAGGATATATCTTGGGAGATTATAAGAAGTGGCTATCCCAAACTGTTTCCTCTTTCTCTGATTCATCTCTGGGCTGTGTTGTCTCAACTCTCCCCCCTTCCCCCAGAATGTGCCCCCTCCTTTCTGGGAAAGTGCCACTTCACTGTAGTTCATCACACCACCTCCCCTTTCATAGGCACATTCCATCACTTTAGGAGACTTACCCCAGTGACTTATGACCTTTCCTGGCCCCTTCCTCATTAACTTTTGAGGAAGCCAGCAGCAAAGATTGCAAATGATAATCTCGAGATCATAGAGGCTGCAACTGGTCGTAAGTGCAAACTGGTTTCCATCACACTTGTCACAATCATGTGACGGCAGAAGTGCTGGGATGGCTGGAACGCCAAGGACATGTAATCACCATTCTTTTATCACCATCATAACTTTGAATAGTCACTGAAGATATATATGCTCATAGATCAAGGACTACTATTATGTATAGAGAGATGGAATGCCACAGGTTTTAGCTTAATGGATGGTTTGATTTGTCACTGATGACTTGGATGAAGTAGGGCACCTTGTAATATTTACAGTTTGTCTATATCCAGGCATTGATGATATTGTAACAATTATTACTACTAGTATGACTAGAATATATTCTCCCAAAGCTGGAATATTTAGACTGACAACAAAAATTTCAATTTTTTAATGAACAGTGTACACAACTCAGAAGCTAACACTGAGCACCATGTGCTTAACTGTAATTAAATATAAGTTTGTATACTGAGAGTAAGCCTACATAATGTAACATGAATAAATGTTTGATGATAAGAATTCATATTGCTTCACTATAATATCTGACAGTAATACTTTAAGGTTTTAAAGTATGGTAAATCAAATTTCACCATAACATTAAAATTGCTTCTCTAGTCACTCTATCAGGCAATATGCAGTAATTTTGCATGTTGTCTATTGACTTAAGCAAAAAACTGATTATCTTTTTGTATATCTTCCCTTATCCCCTTTTCTTTTGTAACTATGCCTGTCTTCACTAGGCTACTATAATTGGAAGTCTTATAGGAAGCATATATGTAATTAAAACTGGATAATATTAAGACAAACTAATGGCTTCACTAGACCCTGGTTTTTCTCGTGTAATTTATGCTCATTAAATGATTTACCAGATTATATTTATGCTTTAAGAATACAGTTTAAATATTTTGGTAATCAGCATTTAAAAAGTTGATTCCTTAGAAACATTTCGGTTACAGTGAGTTCTCAATTTAATAGACCATTCAGCAGGAAGGATGCCCAGAAATTACTGCTATATGTTAAATCCGAAATATATTTTGCACATCTGTAAAATACCTATCTATCATTTTGCATACCTGTAAAAATATGCATAGGGCCTTCTGGTTGATTAAGATGGCAAGATTCAATGTTATAACCTCCATCTTGCTCACTACTCCCTTCACTTGTTATGGACATAGCCAGGAGGAATAGACCTCTGGCAGCAAGGGAGCAGGAAAGATTGGGGACTTCCAGAAATCCCCGTCTAAACTGCCCTATCCCCACTGTACATGAAAGGAGGGACCTCCAATTTTCCCAGTGCCACCAGTGTCTCAATGTGGCAGATTCCATTGGCCTACTGCTGCCACCAATCTTCTCACCAGCTCCATTCCCCATTTTTAAAGAACTTATCCAGAAACATCAATAAAGCTTAATTTAACAGACTTCGTTTTGTCTGTTGGATTCAATTAAATTGTGGTAAGTGGTATTATTGTACTGTACTAAAATTGAAAGTCAATGTTATTGTTTTATCTCACATAATAACACTTTTATTTTAAAATGTTTTTGAAACAGCCTGGCGCAAGTTTGGAACAGACACACATTTTTGTACTTGCACATATTCTTAGAAGACCAATTATAGTTTATGGAGTTAAATATTATAAGAGTTTCCGGGGAGAAACTTTAGGATATACTCGTTTTCAAGGTAAGTATGATTTATAATACAAACAAGATTTTAATTTAAAATGTTGAAAAGATACTGGGAAAATCTGTAATTTAAAGAAATCTAAAACAGTCTGTGTAATTTCTATTTCTCATGTTTGAAATTCTACTATTTTTTATTAGTTTTATTCAATTTTTCTTTTTCTTAACTATATTTTTATTTTTTCTACTTTTTCCTTTTTTAGTTTGTATTAGTTTTTATTGCTGTAATTGTAATTTTTAATAAAATTGCTTTTAAAATACATTGGCAGGTTACATTAATTCTGATTCAGTGCAATAGAAGCATTTAGAAATACTTCAGAGTATTTTGATCTTAACAGAAATATAAATAACCTGCTTCCCTGAAAATAAGCCCTCTCCAAAAAATAAGCCCTACTTAACAGCCTGTGCAGCCAGCCACCCATCCATTTCCTCTGGTTTCTCGCAGTGCTGTGGCCATGAGATGAGACGGGGTGGTGGAGCTGCCCCATGCACCTCACGCTGGCTTGCCTCAGGGCCTCTGCTGCCAGGCCATCCACGCTCGATACCTGCCTTGCAGCAGTAGCATCAGCAGTAACCATGTACAGCAGGAGCCCACATGGCCGGCGGTCCACTACTTCTGCTTGCTCGTGGCCACAACAGAGCAGGAGGCCGAGTGGTGTGTTGGTGATGTAACTGTGAGGCAGGTCTTGGGTTGTGGATGGCCTGGCTGCGGGGCCCCTGAGGTAAGCCAGTGCGGTATGCGTGGGGCAGCTCCACCCTCCCACCTTCTTGCGTGAGCTGCACTGGCTCCCGGTGGTCTTCCGGGTGCGCTTCAATGTGTTGGTTACCACCTTTAAAGTACTCCATGGCTTAAGACCTGGCTATCTACAGGACCGCATTCTGCCACTGATTGCCTCCTACTGACCAATACGCTCCCACAGAGAGGGCCTCCTCAGGGTGCCGTCAGCCAAACAATGTAGGCTGGCGACCCCCAGGGGGAGAGCCTTCTCTGTGGGGGCTCCGGCCCTATGGAATGAACTGCCCCCGGACATACGAAGCATCCCCGACCTCCATGCCTTCCGTCGCACTCTGAAGACCCTATTATTCCAGCAAGCTGGTCTGACAGGATAAAAGTTTTTAAATTGGGGTTTTGATAGGGGTTTTAAAATGATTTTAGTTGGATGTTTTAAATTTCGGCCAAATGATTGAATTATTTTAATAAGCTTTTAATTTTTGTTGTATATTGTTTGTACTATGGCTGTTCACCGCCCTGAGTCCCTCGGGAGAAGGGCGGTATATAAATATAATAAACATAAACATAAGGAACATAAACCTTGCCTCATGGCTGCGGCATCAGTGCGTTGCTTGGCCTCCTGCTCCATTGCGCCCACGAGCAAGCAGAAGAAGTGGGCTGGCGGCCATGAGGGTTCCTGCTGGATGGGGCTGCTGGAGCCACTGCCGTGAGGCAAGGCAAATGTTGGGACATGGGTGGCCTGGCTGTAGGGGCCCTGAGCTAAATCAGTGTGGGACGGGTGGGGCAGCTCCAGTCTCCCTGTCTCATTGCAGCAGCACTGGCATGCTGCACGGCCATCTGCCCGCTGCGAGCAAGCAGAAGAAGTGGGCCTCCCTTACATGGAAAAAAAATAAGACATCCCCTGAAAACGAGCCCTAGTGCTTATTTTGCGGCCCAAAAGAAAATACGACCCAGTCTTATTTTCGGGGAAACACAGGTAATTTCTGAGTTCAAGAATTTTCAGGGGATTTGTATATGCTTCTCATAATGATCTATAGAAAGCATCATACTTAATATCAGAAATCTCATTATAGCATTACAGTTTATCTTTAGAATACTACCACCTATAATTGTCTTTTGTGACTATTGTGATTGGTAGCTTAAAGGAATTTATGACATGAAATACAAGTCCCTAAGGGAAGTTTTACACATTCTTCTTTTTTAAAATAATGTAGTAACCTGACAATATAGTGTAAAGAAAGTTCTATATCTATATTTATAACATCTTAACCTCTTATTGTAGGAAAAGCACAATGTAAGAATTACTATCAATAATTAGGAATTTTAGATCTTTAGTAATTAGAACTTTTAAAGAAAGAATTACAACTATGGGTTCACTAATTTGTGAAAAGCTTCACTGTGAAGTTGAGTAGAATTAAAGATGAGACAATCATTCTAAGTCATCAGATACATTTAAAATGTTGAAAGTACAATAGTTTTCGCTTACCGACAATAATCAGGATTGGGAATTCCATTACTAAGCAATGTGTTTGTAAGGCACAGCATCAGGTGACCACAGTGGCAGTTCTAAAAGTTTTAGTTGTTCTTGTTAGGCAAATCCTGCATGGTTTGACCACAGGGACACTACAATGACTGCCACTGCAAGAACTCATCAAAAGTACTTCTCCTTCGGTGCTGTTGTAACTTTGAATGGTCACCGAATGAGTGGACATTAAAAAAGAATTCCCTGGATGTCCTGGTATGCACACAAAATGACTACATAATATACATGGATATAACCAGCCAAAACCCCTCCATTTAGAAAAAGGACTGGACTGTAGGAATTTTTCTGAGGTGAGATAAAGAGAATTAACTGAAATCAAGAATTGAAACAGGTCTTGTATAAACTAATTGCTGATGGTTATCTGCATCTTAAAATTAAAGCCGCCTAAATAATAAAAATATTGTATGTCTGCTGAATATTAAAAATAGTCTCTGAATTCTTGGCCACATCTATGTCACATTTCGTTTGCACTTACAATTTCACTTAAATTATTCAATTCGAGATGATACAAAGTCTTGATTTGGGTCATCATGCCTTACAACCATTGCCTGAGAATTATACCCTTTGCAGAACCTAAATTATTGCCTCTTCTTTAACACCTTGTTTCCTGCAGCACATTTTGACATTTACTAGTAAACCAATAAGTGCAAGGAAGGGATAACAATGGGAATTAGATAAATTTAGAAGGATAAAACAGTCAGTTGCTGTTAGTCTTGATAAGTGCATGCTACCTCCAGGACCAGTGATTGAAATAGGAGACAGTAGCAGAAGCTTGTGTTCTCATAATCATCTTGTGAGCTAACCATTGGCATCTGATTCAACAAAGAATGATCTGTGGGTCTGATGAACATCACTTTATGCTAATATGGCAGCTCTTTAGGATCCTCTTTCACTTTATGAATTTAAAATGAGAAGAGAGGGAAAGTCCAAAGACAAGCTCAAGTATCTTCTTAGATTTCTGGGAAAGTGAGAACATATAACAGGACTGCAGTTAGAACAATGTAATTGTTTTGTTTTGATGAAGTACATTGATATGTTGCTACGGTCTCTGCTCTTGGATGTATTCTGAGCCTCTGTGAAATTATAGAGAGGCTGAACAGAAACATAGACTTTTAATTGAGGTCTCTCTATCTAGTTTTAGGACTTGTCTGGAGAAGAGATCATATTTTAGATTGTATTTATGCAGAAATGTTAAAAACTCAAAACTTTTAAGCAGCCCGGTACTTGTAGTACTCCAGTTTCTAAATTTTCTTATGGCAGGGCATGCTCCTACTTTAGTTGTTTGGTTGAAGTTTTGAATATCTTTAAAGTTCCTCAAATGAGAGTGTTGGAAGGGAGATTCCATCATGGGTGTTAAAAGCTGTGAAAACTGGATTGTCACTGAATAATTAAAATAGAGATTATTCTATCTGTTAAAGGTAACATGTTAATACTTTAAAAGGGTAAAACTTCAGTTGGAATTGTTTCAGTTATTCCTTTAGAAATAACTATAGCTATTTTGGGGATTGCATGATAGTATTTATAGTACAGGTATTTCTTGGCTTATGACTGAAATTGAGTCCAGAATGAGGGTCCTAGGTTGAAGCGTCAGCTGACTGGATTTAAAGTTATAATCTGTTTTTATGATGGTTGTTAAGCAAATCCATTTTGGTTAACTCTGGAAACTGACAATAAAGGTTACAAATCATGGTCACATGACTGCAGGATGCTGCAAATGGCCGTTAAGGTGGATCAGTTGCCAAATGCCCAAAATGCGATTATGCAACAATATGGATGTGTATGGCCTTTGTAACTCTGAAAATGGATCGTAACTGGGGATGTGGGTCAAATGGCTGTTAAACAATTGGTTATAAATGGAAGACTACCTGTAGACTCAATTATTAGAATATATTTGCAACTTTTTACATCCATTAATTGATAAAAGACTCAACTTTCTACTGAAAGGTACATTGAAGGCTTATGTTTGTTGTCATGCTTTAGATAACAATCTTCACCAAAAACAATACATCAAGTTCATTTACCTTTGGACCTTCCTTTTTTCATAGGTGTATATTTGCCTTTGTTATGGGAACAGAGCTTTTGTTGGAAGAGCCCGATTGCTCTGGGCTACACAAGGGGCCATTTCTCTGCTTTGGTTGCCATGGAGAACGATGGCTATGGCAATCGAGGTGCTGGTGCTAACTTGAACACTGATGATGATGTTACTATTACTTTTTTACCGTTGGTTGACAGTGAAAGGAAGCTGCTGCACATTCACTTCCTGTCTGCTCAAGAGGTAAGAAATGCTTCTTAATTATGGTTACAGCAGAGATGTTCCTCAGGTATTAGATGAGAAAAAATAAAAGTCCCAAGAATATGCATAATTATAGATAGCATGCAGGAGATATATTGACCGCCAAATTTTACTTTATACTGAGGTCTTAATGAATGAGAGAGGTTTTTAAAAAACAGCTATAACAATTAAACTTTTGAGGAAAAAGTAACAGCCAGATAGTTTAGGGCCCTCTTAATGAATCATTTTATAACTAAAAATACAGAATGACAGTGCCTGCAAAATATAAGCCAACTTTCTAATAACATTTAACCATACCATTGTATTAGGAATGAAACCTTAAAGTAGCAATTAAAAATGTGGATTTTTATTTGATGCATATCTGGTGCATGATCACAGATAACTTGTCTTTCATAACTTGGCCTGTGAAACAGAACTGTTAGATTTCTTCAATCTTAGCTTACAGAATTTTTTTTTTTTTAAAGTGGGGGTTAGGCAATAAATTGTCATGGAGGAAATCTATTTATGTGGCTACTAGAAGTTGCAAGCGACGTGGTGGTAAATAATTAATTCTACAGTTAGGAATTGGCTAGTAGATTTTTGAATCGGCCACAGCAAGTGTTACACAACACTTGTCTCTTTTAGTTGGCAGTATTCTAACCTGACCATGTTGTCTGTATTTTTCCCCCTGAAGATTGGTAATGAGGAACAGCAAGAGAAGCTGCTTAGGGAATGGCTGGACTGTTGTGTGACAGAAGGTGGAGTCCTGGTTGCTATGCAGAAAAGCTCTCGCCGGCGTAACCATCCCCTGGTAACGCAGATGGTAGAGAAATGGCTGGACCGCTATAGACAAATCCGCCCCTGTACATCCCTTTCAGATGGAGAGGAAGATGAAGACGATGATGATGAATGAATGAAAAAAAAAGATACCAGCTGCATATAGTGTATGGTGACAACCCCAGCTCTTGGAGCAGTCTAGCAAATTGTTGCATGGTGCCCCAATTGTAGCAGGGAACATCCTGCGTAGGATTTTGAGTGGGCATGGGAAGAATTCAGAGACTCATCTGATGCAAGAAGGAAGTATGTTGGTTGGACTCATTTGTAAACAAGAAAAAGAAAGCAAAGCCCTAATTTTATTACCAAGACAGAAAGCATTTTTCCGGTTGTACATCTGCCCTTAATTATACCACATATGGTTGTGTAAGAAGGTTGAGTAATAGGAAAAAAGTGTAACCAGCATCTTACAATTATTGAAGGAAATTCTTTTGAATAAGGGCACTTAAAAGCACATTGTTGATTAATATCTGTTCCTTTTGAGACTTACAGTAAAATTTGATTATTTTGCATCTCTTTTTAAGCATTCTGACATATTTCCTTGAAATAACATTTTATATGAAATCTTGCTAATGCCCAGATCAGATCATCAGATCATGTGGCTTTTTTTTTCCTTTCTTTTTTTTTTGTTGATGCCATATAACCAGAGTAACTCATATGTGTTAAAAATGTATTGTTCTGTTAAATTTAATATTGTGCCCATTACAGTATAATAAAATGAAATTTTAAAGGGAAAACATATGGAAGGGATGATAAATCTTGACTTAAGTGAACTGTTTTCTGTAAAGGCTTCTCTAGTATCCATTACTACTTTGTATCACAACTTTGGAATAGTTTTCCCCCCTTTCAGGCTACTTAAAATAGTTTTTAAAAAAATGCTGTTCCAGGGAACTTTATGCTAAACAATTGTGTGGAGTTTGTAAAACTGAACTGCATTTTGTCCAATCCCGGTCTTGCTGTGAGTTGTACTATAGAAATTAATATTTTATCAAGCCTTTCCCCATGCAAGTTAAAATTGCTTCCACTGAGGAGCATTCCTTGGTCATTAAAATTGAGTGAGAAAGCACTTTGACTGTTTTCCTTAAAAGCCTTCATTCTAAAGTTTGTTGGGAAGTCCTGTGTACTATTTTTCCTTAAAATGTAACCTTCAGAATTCTGTGCATGTTGACTGATTGTGGCCACATCTGAACTTGTAAGCTTCCTGAACTGTCAGTTCAGAATATATTCTCCGGTAAAAAAACCTCTTTATTATACTTGATTACCTTAGCTATGCTGTATTGAATGGATCTAGCCCTACCCAAAAATTCACTGTAAGAACACTAAAGGTTGAATAGTTTTGTATGCAAAATGTAGATCCTGATAAGCACTTTTTAAAGACCAATGATGGTGGAAATAATGACATGGAACCTGTTATAAGATGGAATCCCTGGTTTAAGAATCTGAACAGAAACTGTACCTTTTTTAAACGGATGTAAAAACATAGGAGCCATTCTGAATTAATTGCTTTTTAAAATGGTACATTTCAAGCAATTGAAAGTTAAACAAAAATTTCTCAAAATAATTCTACTGACAAATAAACAATGGCATTTTATCAAGGTACTGTGTTGAAACATATCAATACATTTTTTTCACTCTTATAGAAGCTTGTTAATGTTTTACACAAAAGAAAATCACATTGACCTGTGATAAATTTACAGAGCAGTAGAATCATTGGATTTCTTTTCCTACAACAGGTTGTGCTTCGATATATTCTTTTTTTAAGTTTTCCTAAAGACAGTTAAAAGGGGTATAGTTTAATACCTTAATCCTCTGCTTGCTCTACATTCTTTCCTATAAAATTCCTGCGTTCCTGAACTAATAGAATAAATTAGGTGATTATGCTTGAGTAGAATGAAGAAAATTGAAATGTTGCAAGTTGTGCTCCAAATCTGAGTTACTTCCCAATTCTAACTGCAATTTCCTGCAATGAGATATGGCCGCCTTGAATATAAATCTTATTTTATTTTCCTTTGCCCTATTAATAGGAGGAGAAAATGTTTAGCCGTATTTAACTAAGGCTTTAGGCATTTTCTTGAATAAAGGCATTTGGCTGCTAGTAGGGATAAAAAAAAATCAGCAATATACATTTTATTTTCATGTTATACAGCTATACAAGCAGCAATATACATATTATTATATAGTCACAGTACATCCTTATGAGGCTCAGCAGAAGTCAGTGGTTTTATAGATTGTAATTCCAGTTGCTCTTACAGTACAGCAGCACAGTTATTAATTCGATTATAGCTGTGCTTTGAAACACTAATTACAATAGGACGTAGGCCTGTCATCTGATGTATAATTTTTGGGAAGGATTACATTTTTTAAAACAAACTTGGAGGTATTCCGACATATCCCTGCTTTAAAACTAGAGGTCAGACGTCAGTTTGATTTTCTTTTTAAGTTGTAAAGTCTCCCTAGAGTCCAAATTAAACTGAATATTTTGCTGTCCTATTTTTTTGAATTGTGGTTTTTTTAACCTTTAAATACCTAAATTGTTTATCCTATTCAGATATTTTGTTCGATGTCTTATTTCAAAGCCTGTTCTCTTGAAAAGAAAAACCACCTCACCACTTCTATGGTTAGCATCAAAATGATTTGCCATCTCCACCATTTTGTATGGTAATTATTTCCCCCCCAAAGCCGTGTTCTATTGTAGTGGATTATGCTTTCTTAATTACACCAGTATTTTATAAATTCTTTTAGCGGCATGCCTCTGCTCTTATCATTTAACTTAGATTTAGCCTAGTAAGATAACTTTTACAATGGCAACTGGTATAAAAAATTTCAGCACAAAGTTTCCTCTAAGTATCTACCTGATTTTAAGTGGGGAGTTTCCCCTTCAAATTAGTAACTGGAAGCAATACAAAATTAACGTCTCCATTAAGCACATTTACTAATGGTAGAACATCCCACAACAAATATGATTGGCTTATTCAAGTATTTTTCATGAATGCTAATTATGCCTATTTGGAATGCTACTTCCTGGCTTAAGAAAAGTTCCCAGAATAGCAGCTTCTAAAAATTCACTAATGCCAGTGTAAATGTTTTGTTACTTCACCTTCATTTATGTGACTTCCTAAAATGTTCTCTGTAATTCATCAATGTTTCTTCTCCTGGTTGCTCTATTCTGGTATCTATGGTAAGTTGCACATATTTGCAGTGTTAGATCATTGACACATGAAGTTGAATCCCTTGAATATGTTCAAGCTGGTAATGTGCTTTTCCATCAACTCAAAACAAAATATAAGTTTTGTACCAATGATGTTTTCGATTTCTGCTTCCATAGTTTATTTTGTGTGTGTGTCCCCCATTCCCTTTAAGCCTTCTCAAATCACATTAAAAGTTCACTGACAAGCTAATTTTAGTATCAGATATCTTAATGGCCACAAATATTTGTATATTTTCATGACTGAAGTCCTATGGATTGTAAATTTAGTTTTGTGATTTATACTGAATTTATACTGACTCCTGCTTGGACCAATTTTCTTTTTGTTTTGTATGTTGCCCCAGACCAGGGGTGTCAAACTCGCGACGACACATCACGTGACATATTGCAACTTTCCCCCCTTTGCTAAAATGGGGGTGGGCGCGTGATGCATCCGGCCCGTGAGTTTGCCACCCCTGCCCCAGACCAAAGCTTTTGCTATGGAAAGAAAAGGGCAGTTTTTGAACAACTTTTATCTTTTCTCCTTTCACACAGAAGCTCCTTTCCAACATCAGTATAGGCTTTTGGAAGAATATTGACTAGTAATTATCAAAATTTTAACATATACAAAGTATTTTAGTCATTGCAATCATTACTACAGTTCTTCAGGATGGTCCTTTAGTGAGTTTGTGGCTCATGAAATACAAATATTCTTTTCATACTGATAACAGCATGATAGACAGTGGTTGCAAAGTAGCTGTTAATTATCCATAAGATTATTACGGGACACTTGGCGTGAAGCAGATTGATGCTGACCAGTATAAAATGTCATTTACCTCACCTATTAATTCCATAAAGTATAATAATAATAGAGCTGCTAAGATTGCATGTAGGGCAAGAACAGTCTTTTTGCTCAGAATGCTTTGCTCTTGGAATATCTTGTATTCAGACACATTATATTTCTCCCACTATACAATATGTTCTACTATGATGAGGAAAAGACTGCACAGAAGGAACACTTTTTCCATGTTGTCCTGGGAGTTCCAAATGATGCTTGATCAGGATCCTCAGAGCCGTGCTGGTGCAGTGGTTAGAATTCAGTACTTGCAGGGCTAACTCACTGCTCACTCCAGGAGTTCGATTCCGAGAGGCTCAAGGTTGACTCAACCTTCCAGTAAAATGAGGACCCAGATTGATTGGGGCAATATGCTGACACTAAACCACTTAGAGAGGTAAAGCTGTAAAGCACTGTGAAGCGGGATGCAAGTCTTAAGTGCTATTGCTAACCTTGTCAACTCTCACCCAAATGCTAAGGATTCTCAGGTCTGTGATAGCGAGCCTATGGCACGGGTGCTACAGGTGGCACGTGGAGCCATATCAGAGGGCACACGAGCATTGTCCTAGCTCAGCTCCAGCACACATGTGCCTGCCGGCCAGCTGATTTTTGGGCCTTCCGGGCTCACCGGAAGTCGGGAAATGGGCTGTTTCCAGCCTCCGGAGGGCCTCCAGGGGGGTTGAGGAAGGTTGTTTTTGCCCTCCCCAGGCTCCTAGAAAGCCTCTGGAGCCTGGGGAGAGTGAAAAATGGGCCCACTGTGCCATCACGTGGCAAAAGCAGGGGGAGTGTGGGAGGCATGCGCGGGAGGGCGGGACACGTGTGGGCATTGAATTATGGGTGTGGGCACACACGCATGATCCCCCGCTCTCCCTCCACTTTTGGCACGCAACAGCAAAAAGGTTAGCCATCACTGTTCTAGGTATACTGACTTCTGGGGTGAGGCACATTTGAGAAATTCAAAGTCACCAGCCAGTTTTATCCTAGATGTTTCACAGTCTATGAAGGATGAAAGTTTTTAATCTACTCCTGTGGATTCTGTAATGTTCTCAATTAGAATTGGTTCAAGAACATTGAGGGCCTGGTCCAACTGAAATTATAGAAATTGTCACTTTTTATTGAAAACTGCACTGAACGCTATATGTCCACCTTTACAATAAACAAATACAGTAACGGTAATACACTAAAACAAAACATTTCTGGTAGCCATTGGTTCTGGTTTTGTTTTGTTTGGGACAGCTTTTAAAACTTTTATCACAGAAACAGAATGTACCCATACAAAGGCTCAGAATAAGCCATCTTTTTCAACAAAAAGGTGATGTTTCACAAAAGACTATGAATATAACATGTAACTAGTTGATACAAATCTAATAGGATTTGTTAAAATCAGTCACATCTAATAACACATTTTGAAGTGTTCTTGTATAAAATACCACATGAAGAAAAGAAGACTTCAATGTCTAAAAAAGTGGGTTTTGTTCATACAGTCTGACAAGTTACCATAAAAAGTGTTTTTTTTCCTGAGACATAAGGAAATGCAACATTCTTGAATCCTTTCCAGCTCAAGACTTTTCCACTCAATAAAATAGCTGTGGATTTAAAACTGAGAAAAATATATTTGAATATAAATGTGAGACTTAACACTTTTTTTGCATCATCAACATGTGTTATTGAACTTACAGCTACTTTATTAAGTGTATCTTGTAGGAGAAGCATCAAGTTCTGTGAAAAAGGCAGTAAGTTAACATAGGCCTTTTCCCCTCTCCAAACTATACAACTGTAATTAAACTTGAGTAGCATCCCTCCAGTAAATTAGTGGCTACAGATAACTGTAACAAGCAAAACTCTCCCCGTGTGTGGGTCATCTTTCCTCAAGGTGTAGAAAGAGAAGCCAGGTGATTGAGTAAGGAAAGGGCTGAAGTCACAGGATGGCGTCCTCTCTATTATCATGTAAGCTTTGTTAGGGCTGTTAGATACGTTCTAAGTAATAGATACTTCAATCAGCTGTTTTTCCCCAAAGGGACATAGAAGGTACATATATTATTCTTGTGATTGATGTAAAGATGAAAGAACTTAAATACACAATAACAGAAGCTGATCAGTAATGTTATCAAATCCTAGTTTTCAGTGCTTCAGTAAGCAGATGACTTCTTCTGTTTTCCCCCTCCCTCCCTTAAGTCTTGACTCCTATCTTTTAATTTTTGTGGTTGTCGTCGTCGTCGTCGTTAACACTGGAACATCATGATGCATCTGTCCAAAATGAACCTTACAAATTTTGTATCAAATTCCTTTCAGTTTGTCATTTTCTTTTCCAACGTCTCTTGGTCCCAAATTGGAGTGCTTTAAATTGTCTGCTATTGCTCATTTGGATGTTCCCTGTTGTCCCCATGTTTTGAGGGCTGGTTGGGAGATGGAGCTTGAGAAGGGTGTGCCACAGTTGGAAGATTATGGGTAACTGGAATCCCTCCTGGAATGATACCTTCCATAGCTGCTGGGATTCCACCTGGAGTAACACTCATCATTCCTGGTGGATATCTAGAAAGAAATGGATTTTAATTAGACGAAAATTAATGCAAACGTATTCTATAGAAAAAGCAATGGTCTAATGGCCAAGGGGTTGGGGAATCCCCTAGGAAAACTATTTTCCTAATAAATTCAGTAAGAACATCTATTTCAATCCTTTCAAGACAGCTCTTACAAAAATGGTTTTATTCTATTTCTTTACTCGTGTTATTTTAGAAGCCTCTGCAAACAGCCAGAATATATATCCCAGCAGTTGGAGAAGTAAATCTTATTTGAACCCAAAGCCCTCTTGGCTTTTTTGCATCTCTTTTCAAAAGATAACAGGACAGAAACAGTGGCCAAATTTTTCTCTTGCAAGAAAGAATAAAAGAATGGAAAGTGAGATTTTATGCAATGGGTGAATAGTCTTCTCTTTCATGAAACAGTTCAAGGAATATAAAGGGAGAATCTAGCTTAATTTTGAATTATCTAGATGAGATGGGTGACACATTAACCATAAAAAAATAAATAAATGTAACAATGCTTAGTTAACTCTTATTTTAGAAATTAATTAAAAAATAATGGTCTAAAATTGCATATTTTAAAATTGATTGAGTGTGTAAATTTATACAGAAGTTCATAAAGTTACAAATAATTGTTAACAAAATTAATACTAGTGGATAATGTTCCTTCAAATTTATTTCCATTATAATCAAAATAAGAAAGCCAGTTTGGTCTAATGGTTGAAGGCGCTGGAATGGGAACAGGGAAAGTGAAGTCCTAGTATTCCTTAGCCAAAAAAGTCGGCTTGATCTCTCTCAACTGGACTGAGAGAAGTTGAAAAACATCTTAAAAGATGGTGCTGGCAACCCTCTTCTGAAAAATGTTGCCAAGAAAACTACATTAACCTGTTGGTTCAGTCACCTTGAATCAAGATTGACTTGAACGATCATAACAATGTAATCAAAATGGTTGCCAACCTTTTCAAAACATCTACAGGCAATCCTTGACTTGGGGCCATTCAGCGATCATTCAAAGGCTCTGCATGAATGGTGATTACAACCAGTCCTTGGACTTCAGACAATCCCAGAACTTATGACTAGTTGAGTGACATGAGATTTACATGATCAGCATTTGCAACCTTCCCTGAGGGCTTCCCCGGAAAGTCAATGTGGAAGCCAGCAGAGAAAGTTGCAAGTTGCAGGATAAGTCTTCCCTACCCATGCCTTCTCTCAGCCGCTTTGTGCTTGTGCCACACTAGCCACTTGTGCACTCTTCATACTCTCTCTGACTCACACCTCTTGCACACAGCCCTGCCCAACCTGTGTCATGATCTCCTGCACTCTCTCTGACCTATGCCTCTCATGCATTCCTTCATACTCTCTCCAACCTGCATCTTTTGTGCACCCCCTTCACCTCCTCAATCCACACAACACCCTTGTGCCTCCTCCATGATTTGCACCTCTTGTGCACCATCTTACACCCTTCCCCAACTCTTGCCACACCTTCTCTGCATCTCTTTGAATTCTCTTGCCCCGTCCGTAGCACAGCAGCAGCTATTTACCTGCCTGCTGACCTGGGACTGGCAATTTCCTGTTAGCTTCCCCATTGACGTTGGTTGTGGAAACCTGGCAAGAAATTGTCTTATCTAACAACTGTGGGAGTCTGGTAACAATGGCAACTGGGACTGCAATTTCCATCACTAAGCAATGTATTCAGTCAAGTGTGATGCCACGTGATTGTATGATCACTATAGCAGTGGTAGTCCCAGCAGTTCCAGTGCTATCATAACTCCAGGACCACACAGTTCATTGATCAAGGCCCTCAGGTGACTATGACATGGGAAGCAGTGGAGGTCCCAGGCAAACAGATGGGTGACAGCTAGGAGTGGGGGCAAGTGCTACAGAACACAAACCAGGTACATGGATAAGTGCTATGGAGTAGATGCTGGAGTGTGTATGGAGTGTATGTGGCTGCCAGGGGTGAGGAAAAAAGCAGCAGGACTGGCAGTTACTTGTAATCTTCTCCTAGCTTTACTTGTGGGAAGCCGGCAGAAAAGGTTGCACACGACAATCACGTAACCACAACTACACTGCAACTGTCCTATCCGCAAGCCATTTGCCATGCACCCAAATCATGATCATACGACCACGAGGCTGCTGCAATGGCTACAACTTCATGGATTGGACATATATCCTCCTTCTTCATCATCATCGTAATTTAGAATGCTTGCTGAAAGAGGGTTCACAGGGGAACCCCATCTGTATTATGTAATTCTTGTTTGCAAAATATAGATTACTAAGTGGCTTGTATAAATCTTTATGGAACTTCCAAAGATTTTAATTTTTTTGTACTGAAAATGGACCAGAGGATAGTTTCTAGGGTCTGTAATTTAAGTTTGGAGCCATCTTGCATTGGAATTAAACCTCTTAGAAAAAAACCCAAATCCCCATTTTCAAACATTATACACCTATGCACATACACACACACGTGTCTGTGTGCGTGTGTGTGTGTGAGAGAAAGCGAGAACATCCATGTTCTTTTGTGTGGTTTTCTATTATGTCTAAAGTATACTATAGCTTCCTGGATCTATAGGGATTTATTTATTTTATTTATTTAAAATTTATATACCGCCCTTCTCCCTGAGGACTCAGGGCGGTGAACAGCCAGAATTAAAAACATACAATACAAATATTAAGAATTAAAATACATATAAATTTGGCTCCAATTTTAAAACTAACAAACCAATTTAAAAAACGTCTAAAATTTCTTCCTAAGCCAGCCCGGCTTGTTGAAAAAAATAGGTTTTAAGGGCACGGCGGAAGGCACTGAGGTCTTGAGATCTCCTTATCTCAGGGGGCAGCTGGTTCCAGAGGGTAGGTGCCCCCACAGAGAAGGCTCTCCCCCTGGGGGTCACCAGCCTACATTGTTTGGCTGATGGCACCCTGAGGAGGCCCTCTCTGTGGGAGCGCACGGGTCGGTGGGAGGTCATTTGTGGCAGTAGGTGGTCTCGCAGATAACTAGGCCCTATGCCATGGAGCGCTTTAAAGGTGATAACCAACACCTTGAAGCGCACCCGGAAGACCACCGGGAGCCAGTGCAGCTCGCGCAGGAGCGGTGTTACATGGGAGCGCCATGTTGCTCCCGTCACTACCCGCGCGGCCGCATTCTGGACCAGTTGAAGCCTCTGGGTGCTCCTCAAGGAGAGCCCCATGTAGAGAGCGTTACAGTAGTCAAGGCGAGAGGTGACAAGGGCGTGAGTGACTGTGCACAGGGAATCCCGATCGAGAAAGGGCCGCAATTGGCGAATCAGGCGAACCTGACAAAAGGTCCCCCTGGTCACAGCCGTCAGATGATCCTCCAAGGACAGCTGCCTATCCAGGAGCCCTCCCAGATTGCGAGCCCTTTCCGTGGGGGCCAGAGACTCGCCCCCAATAGTCAGTGATGGAGTCAACTGACTATATCGGGATGCCGGGAGCCACAGCCACTCAGTCTTGGAAGGGTTGAGCTTGAGCCTGTTCTTCCCCATCCAGATCCGCACAGCCTCCAGGCACTGGGACATCACTTCAAGGGCATCGTTGGGGTGGTCTGGGGTGGAGATGTACAGCTGGGTGTCGTCAGCGTACTGATGGTATCTCACCCCAAAACCACGGATGATCTCACCCAACGGCTTCACATAAATGTTGAACAAAAGGGGCGAGAGGACCGATCCCTGTGGCACTCCACATATAAGAGGCCTCGAGGTCGACCTCTGCCCCCCTGCCAACACAAACTGCGACCGGTTAGAGAGGAAGGAGGAGAACCACCGTAACACAGTGCCTCCCACCCCCAGCTCTTCCAACCAATGCAGCATGATACCATGGTCGATGGTATCAAAAGCCGCTGAGAGATCTAACAGGACCAGAACAGAGGAGCACCCCCTGTCCTGAGCCCTCCAGAGATTATCAACCAACGCGACCAATGCCGTTTCCGTGCTGTGCCCAGACCTGAAACCTGACTGGAACGGATCTAGATAAGATAATTGAAAAATAAAATCATACACAGCTAGTTTTGAAAGACTGAGACTTTGTAATTTATTTTTTCTAATAAAAGGTTCTGCTCTGTTTACTTGAGAAAGAAGGAAATTTAATAGAATCACAGAGTTGTAAAAAGCTATTCTGGCCATCAAATTCAACTGCCATTCCATGGAAGAATCTGAATTAAATCATCCAGGACAGACAACTGTCTAACCTTTCCTTAAACAAATCCTCTTAAGATTTTATTATATCGAACTGTTCTTGGCTTAGAAATTTTTGCCCCCTAACATTTAACTAGAAACTGCACAATGTAACTTCAATCTGTTATTGCATATTATGCCTTGCGAAATAATAAAGGACAGACCTTGGTCTTCTGTGTCACATCTTTTTTGTTACTTGAAGGATACTATTGTATTTTCCAGACTGTCTTCTCCGAGTCAAAAGCTTCCCACTCCCCCTGCCTGTTCCTATTAATTCCAATGAAGAATAAGAAACTACAGAGAAGCAATGGAAATCTTCCTTATTCCCTAGTTAGTCTAAAATTTGCCTACAGATTATATTTCAAGACTATTTCATAGCAACAGTTATGTGGATTAGCAATGGACGTCTTTGATAAATGAAAACTGATGCATTGCTTCAGCTGAATGTTCCTATCTCAAACCAGCAAGGCATCTAGTGGAGAGGATGGTAGCCCATAAAGATGAATGTATCATTATAATAATTGTCTTTTATTCATTAAAATTTTATCACCTTTGCAAAATAGGTGCATTTACATCTGATTATATCAGTAATGGTGAGCGAGATAGGGCCATTCCAAAATTGTTGGATTACATTGCCCTCATCCCTCAACCCCACTGTTCAAGTTCTACCCTACTGGAATACTGTTCCATACAGGGTTATAATGAGCATGGTAGTATAAGCAAGCCAAGTTACATATTTTATATTTTTAAAGCAATACACCAGTTCCAAAATTGTTAATGGCAGAAAACGTTGACATTTCTAGACTTTTGAGTTAAATATTACTAGTCGCTATTTGTAAGTATATATGTCTTGGGTCTCTCTAAGTTCTGCATGTTCAAAGTTATTTAAATGATCTAGTGAAAAAAGTTATAACTGAATAAATTGCTATTCAAATCACGGAAAGCCTTTCATGAAATTATAAAACAGAGATGAACAATAGTTTCTAGCCCAAGTCATTATGACATGATCTCAAAAGAACATTTCTTTGGTTGTTGAACTTTGGGGACCTGGCAAACACTTTAATGCCAAGGTTGTGTCTTTAATGCTTTTATGATAGGGACGCAGAGCAAGATTTTAATGAAAATAATCTCTCAGAACTGTCTACCACTTCTTGATTAGATTACAATAATAAGCATTCTCTGTGGATGCATGTTCTAAAACACCAAAGCTAAAGGATTACTACCACCCACTCAGAAATCTTAGGTTTTGAGTAACTTTCTTCAAGCCCCTTTGTTGAACAGACAGAATTACCAAGAAAGAAAGAAAGAAAGAAAGAAAGAAAGAAAGAAAGAAAGAAAGAAAGAAAGAAAGAAAGAAAGAAAGAGAAAGAAAGAAAGAAAGAAAGAAAGAAAGAAAGAAAGAAAGAAAGAAAGAAAGAAAGAAAGAAAAAAAATTCTTTTATCTTACCTGTATGTGGCACCATTGAGCTCTGGATGAATTGCTTGCTGATCTATTACTGACCAAGGAGCAGTTGTGACAAAGAATTCCTTGTTCACACAATTCCGTAGGCTTTCGGGGATGCGACCTGGAATCAGAATAATTAGAATTTTAAGAGTCTTACTGCTATTATGTAACACACTATACCAAACATTCTGTTTTTCCACAATCCTTTAATTGGGGGCTGGGGGAATATTCTTGCCGACTCCATTCCAATTTGGGATGGTGTTCAAAACGAAGGAAGCTAGTGGAAGTTGCCTGAAGGTGAAACAGTAGGCAACATGGTGTGTTTGCTTGTTTAATATAATTGCCAAGAATCACACTGAGTGTTTTAAAGGGTTAGAATTTAAAATTCTCCCTTTGCTCTGCTGCTGTTTTATAAGCCCCGTTGGAGCACATAGTTTCTACTTGCTCTCAGGCGTTCCTGGAAAAAGCAGCTGTTGGAAGAGATGCTCATGTACCTTATTAATCAAGTAATTGATAGGGGAATGGTAAATTCATACACGGTGTAAAAGTGGCTGACAAAATATTAATTCTCTGATTGATCAAAATGGGATGTCCTTTCCACCCGCCAGAAAATATTCAGCCTCCATTCCATGAAAGTGGAGATAATATCCTCGCTTGAATACTCTTACTATACTGATAGACATGATGATCAAGTCTTATTCTAGTATTGGACCTGGTTTGGTATCTATCATGCTGCCAAAACCTGATTTAAAACAAAAACAAAAAACAAAACAGAAAAACAAAACAAAACCAGAGCCACCCCTCCCAAGGCTAAAAATGTCACCTATACCCCTCAACTGTCCTGGAAACTGAGACCGATTTCTAATCCTAAACAAAAGAATGCAGCAGAAATATTCAGGCAAGGATGTTTTCTGTCTCGGGAGGTTTTCAGGATCAGAAACATTTGCGTATAATATTCAGCCCAGACACAGGGAAGACCTCCAGGTGGGCACCGAACCTCATCCAGAGCAAAGCACATTAGGGTACCTGTGATCGCTCGGCGTATCTCTGTTGCAGCCGCTTCTCTCATCTCCAGTGACGCCTGTTCGCTGTACCAAGCAGTATGTGGAGTACAAATTAAATTGGGCGCATCTTTCAGGGGCCCTTGAGCAAAGCTACAAAAACATTTTAGAGACAAGATTTTTTTTTTTTAAAAAAAAAGCTCTGAATGAAATCCCACCAGAGAATCCCGTTTCATTACTTCTTTGCTTTCCTTCAATAATGGGTGATGGATGGCAACCAGAAGTCTTGTTCCAGTTTAACCACTACCTCAAAAAAATGGGCTGATATAAAAATAATTTTATAATGCTTTCCAAGCATAATAAACGACAAGGTTTGACAAATTCCCCAAGGAAAATGATTTTTAATCCAAGTTTGTAGGACTTGGGGCAGATTAAGATGTTAGATGCAATCAAATTGGATATGACAGGGACGCCAGATGTGTTTTATTCGTATGTCTGCCCAAATACATGAAATCTAAGTGAGTGTTGCAATTTTCTTCTAACTGGTATGGAAAAATCTATTAGAATAGAAAGAGGGCAGGAAAGTAAGTTATGGAGGGCAATGGTCTCAAGCCTCTCCTTTAAGTACCTCAGTGTAGCAATGGAGTACATTGTTGTATTATCATTTGCTCTTTTGGAATTCAACAGGACATAAAATCTGGTATTAAAGCTAGTTTTCAAAATAATAATTGATTGTGAGAGAAAAAGGGATTTATTACAACACGGAAGTAAATACCTTATTTATTTAAAATAATTGATTTTTGCAAAGTCTTTCATCAGGTTTCTCCTGTTTAAATACAAGTTTATATTCAAGCCACCTATATATAAACAAAGAGCAAATGCCACTCCCTTTTAGTATTGAAGATGTTACCTAGTTGGGTAATGAAACATCTGCAGGAAAACAACCAAGCTCAGAGAGCACCAAAGATCCCCACAACTTAATGTTCATTAACCTCTAATTGAAATTTAGCTTTTGGTTCAGTAATGTATATGGACAACAAAGTAATTTGTGGCCTCTAGATTCCAAAAATCATTTGACATTTATTCTTATTTCACAAGCAAAATATAAAGCAGGGCTTCATCTGGACCAAAGTTTTCCAGTCTTGGCAACTTTAAGAGTTGGAGTTCAACTCCTAGAATTCACCACTGAGCCATTATGGAAAATAAGGAAATTTGTATTCTGCTTCCCCTATTTTGTTCTTGGTTACAGGTTAGTGGGGTCCATGGGAGGAGTCAAAACAGGCAAGATAGATGCATCCCTGCCTCACTGCACATACTTGTCAATGCATGTACAATAGTGGCAGGTCTTGGTTACAATGCTATCCATGCAGTTGTGAAATGCTACCAGTTCGCATTGGTTCGGGCAAACCAGTAGTGAAAAAAGCTACCGGTTCGTCCAAACTGGTATTTCCGACGATAAGCTGTGCCCCGCGATTTATATTCACTAGAAAGCAGGAAATCCTGCTTTCTAGCGAATCTAAATCGTGCGGCCAGCTATTTCCCCCCTCGTTGTTCTACTTATCTTGTTAAGCCTTCTTTTTCCACATGCAGTGTACATTTGGTGCGCAGCATGCATTTGGCATGCAGTGTGCTTGCACGTGTGTGCTTTTTGCACGCACTATGTGAACGTGCAGCATGCTTTTGGCACACATTGTGCATGCATGTGCACAGCACACGTTTGGCGCACAGTGCGCATGCATGGGCAGCAAACTGGAGACAATCTGTGGAGGATTTCACCACTGTATCCATGCCTACTACCTTGCCCATTCTGAACTTCCAAACACTGACAAATATATTTTGAATTATTTGTCAATACTCATATATGGTCTCAGACAGAAAACCAGTGTTTTTTCCAGTCATGGCTGGTGAGGCTGTCTGCTTTGTGAAATTATGAAGGAAGAGATCTTTAAATGTTGTAGAGGTTGAAATTGAAATCCACCTTCCTAATACAATTCATTCATTCATTCAACAAATATATATGGCTGTCCATCTATCAATGGAAATGTCAGCTACTTGAAAAGCTGACATCATCAGGGATATCTAGTTGATCAGCAACTGTGTTTGCCTAATACTCAATTAAGTGATTCTTAGCTCCATTGTAATGTTTTCCCCTATGACTGGATTCTGCGTTCAAGCTACTTGTAGAATTCTTGATGTTGGATTGATTTTATATTGCTAATACTATTATGGTTTTAGACAATGCTTCTGTTGTTTGCCCTACAATATGAAACCGATTATCAGAATTATTCTCAGCAGAAGGACAGGAACAGAGCCTCAACATGAGGCTATTGAAATATCATCAAACTCTGGATAACTTCAAAACATTTTATTTGGGGGGGGGGGGGGAGGGGGGAAGGTTTCCTCCAGCTTTCTACAATTTAATGCATTTATCCACATAACATATGAAGCCATTAACCATAATACCTTTTACATTTTCAATTTAGAAATGTCATCCGTAATTCATAGGTTTATGGCAACACTTGGATCTTCCTTGAAGTAGCACTGCATATTATCTTATTTCAAATAATAGCATGTGGATAAAATGGTTCTTTCAATAATCATATATTTTCCGGAACCGAATCCAATACCTCACAGAGTCTAACTAAGCAGATGGCCAGATTCCATGCAGAAGTGATACTTTTGTTCCTGGAGCTATGGGGAGTCACAAATCACTGACCTTTGCCACTGATGACTACTTGTTTTCCTGCTTGGAAAGAGCTGCAATTCTAGTAGAGAGGGTCACTTTTCACTTAAAAATGCAAGCTTGTGCCATAATACCAATGTTCTGCTTAAAGGAACACCTTTTGTTTTTGCTGAAAGGGACTACAATAGATTCCTCACATAAAATCCTGAAGAATTCAGGAGAGACTATTAGGTGTTACAGGAAATGCAACTTTTACAGCTAACTCAGTCCATTAGCAAAGCCAATTATGGCCCCAGTTTTTGCAGCTCAATAACAGGCTCCTGTTGATCTTTAAAACTTTTCAGCAGGTTTCTAAAATTTTTATGAAGTTTTATTTTTGAAAGTTAATGCTTCTCATCTCGCTAAGGACAATTTTTTGTCTATATGGCATTTCAAGGTTATCTGTTTGAATACTTCAGCAGGATTTCTCAATTTTAGCAACTTTAAGATGAGGACTTCAACTCCCACATCTTAAAGTTGCTAACGTTGAGAAACTCTGGCTTAAACCATGGGTAAGGAATCCAGAGGTTATGTTTCCATGCCCCAGCACTCTGAGAATTTGATGGCTCTTTTTTTTTTCCTGCAAAGGAAATGTTGATATGGGTATATGGATAGGTGGCATCCACTATAAACTGTTCCCATCCTCTCCGTTGAAGTACAGTATCATTCCAGAAGCAAAACAGTTAGTCAAAAATTCAGCTCTAAACCTAATGACATCAAAGCATTTTATAAATGGCCTTCTGAGTTGTTCCAAAGTTCTAAAGGCAAAGTTGTGGCCCCCAATTCTTTTAAGTGTTGCCCAAATCAGGCAGGCTACAATACAAGGTCTTCTAATACTTACCTAAATGGTTCTGATTCGTGGACATCCAGTGCTGCCCCTCGTATCCTTCCTTCCTTCAGAGCTTGGGTTAAGGCCTTTTCATCCACCAGACCACCCCGTGCTGTGTTTACCAAAAAAGCTCCCTGTCTCATCTGAGAGGAAACAAGAAGAAAGAAAAGAGCTGAAGAAGCTTCTTGGATGAAAAGCGAAACATCTTCAAAGAAAATCCAGTTGCCTCTTGAAAAAGTTGTCCTATGGGACAACCATGATCTGGATGACTGAGAATCTCCATAGACAAAGAAAGAAAAGACCATTCCACAGTTTATAAAGATTTTCTTCTAGGTTTCTCATCCTACTATAAGAGCATTAATATCTACTCCCATGGTAGAATCTGTTCTGAAACCATTCAGGGTCATAAAATGAAGGAGCTGGTGTCTATAAGTAAATGCTGGACAACCCTTTGAAAACTGATGCATTTTTATTCTTAAATCTTTCTCTGGGTCAAGGAACATCATGCATTTTATTCCTCTTACTCAAGAGTGAGAATAGATTTTCAACTTGTTTACAGAAGCACATTGTGTAGAATCCACCCTTGTGCAAGTTTGATTTCTCACTGGCTTTCTGAACTAACTGCAGGGGTTGGAAGTGGAGAACCGTATTACAATAGATCTCTTTCTTTGGTAGTCTATTCCAGTCAGTGTTGAAGAGTGGAAGGTCATGGCTATGGCCTTCCATTTGTGAGGTAACTGAGAGTTGGCCCCCTCACGTCTGTGTTTAACATCTAATGAAACTGTTATTAGTAATCTGACAGTTCAGGGTTTGATATGATCAGCATAATGGTGATTCCCAATTATATTCCAACTCCAATCATCCAGTCAAGTGATATCAGGTCCCAAAGTCTGGAGGCTTTATAGATCTGGATGTGTGGAACATCAGACCCAATCTTGACAAAAATGAGTGGGTATTTGGCTCCTTACTCTGGGATATGTCCATCTTTAGTCTTGGAAGGAGTAGCATTTTCCTGTTCAAGACCAGTGAGCAATTTTGGAATCTTCTTGTATTCATAGCTCCTGCTTAAAAAACAAGTGACAGCATGGCCAAGAAGACCTTTGAAAAGATTCATCTAGTGTTCTGTCTGAGCTTGTTCCTAGATCAGGAAGCTCTTTGGACAGTCATTCATGTCCTAGTCAACTTGTGATTTTTGTAATGTACTCTGCCTAAGGCTGTGCTTGAAAATCATTCAGAACCTATGAATGGTGCAGAATGTGGCAGCGGGGACATACCACACTATGTCCATGGGATACTGTTGCTCTGTGAGCTGCAACTGGTTGCCAGAGAGTTGGTTATTTGAGGGACCACGTATGTGCAATAGTTTCTGTCTATTCAGTAAGATCAGACAGGGTGTGTACACTCCAGCATATATCAAGACCTAGGTAGTATGCCATCTTTACTCTGGCATCCCTGTCTGGCTCCCAACCTGAGGATGTTCTGGTGGTCTCAAAACTTGGATACAGGTAGTCCTGGACATATGACCACAACTGGAACCAGAATCTGTCATTGAGTGAAGTAGTCATTAAGCGAGATGCCACATGACCACTTTGCTCAATGACTGCAATCCCAGCATTCCAGATGCAACCGCATTAAGCAATCTTGTGGGTTGTTAAAACAGATGGAGTCCCAGGTAAGGAGTGCAGGGGCCTTGAGAAGGGGGTGGGGGAGGCCTTGGGTGGCTCAACATAGGCTCTGCATTAAGATAGGGGTGTGTGTGTGTGCATGCACAAGGATGCTGTGGATAAGGTTCTACTCTGGGCCTGAAAATATTGTTTAGATTCTGCAGGGAGAATTATCAGCCCCAGAGCAGAGAGACCAAGCGGGATTTTTGGTCCCTGAGAGTACATCTTCCCTGCTGAAAAAATAGAGGATTTTCAGTCCCAAAGAAGAGAGACTGTGCAGTAAGTAAGGAGCACAGAAGGAAGTGGTAGAGAACACAGGAGATGAAAGGCAGGCTGTGCCCTGAGAGGAGGCTGCAGATACGTTTCTTCATTCTGGGGCCGAAAATCCTACTTGGAGTTTGACATGGATCTTTTTCAGCCAGTCCCTAGAGATTAAAGGAGTTATCTGGGCAGGTTGCAACTTTCCTTACCAGCTTTCCTAGTTAATTTCCGGGGAAGCCGGCAAAGAAGATTGCAAATGGCAACCACATGATTATAGGGCCCTTGGTAACAAGTTGTAACTTTGGGGAACAGTCATAAATCCCTTCATTCATCATCATCACAACTTTCAACAGCTGCTGAATGAATGGTTGTAAGCCAAGGATTACCTGTATTCTCCTAGACCTTAGAGTAGTATTGTGGTTGAGCCCCTGTAGATTTTTGTGGGTTTAAAAAAAAAATCTTTCCGAAGTACATGACTTATTTTTCGATTATTTTATTATTTCTTATTTTTTAAAGCTTAAGCCACCCAGCATAATCTGGAATTGAGTGGCCTCTAAATCATATAAGAAAACAAAATCTAAGCTACCCAGGGATAAAAACGCATACAATTTTTATCTGCCTCTGCTCGGATCTCCTCAATGCCAAAAGGAGTCCGGCCAAACGACACAAATTCCTGGATTCCATCTGAAGTAACAGAATCCTCTTTTTCCCTTCCGTTTAGATTTACCTGCTTAATCGTAAAATCATTGATCAGGTGATGATTATGTTCATTGAGGTTACAGTGTAATGATACGCAGTCACTCTGGTACAGCAGATCCTGAAGTGTGTAGACCCGTTGAACCCCCAGGGACCTTTCAATCCCATCTTGCAGGTATGGGTCATAAAAGATCACGTTGAAGCCAAATGCTTTAGCTCGAACAGCTACTGCTTGTGCAGTGCGACCTATACCAAAAAAGACAAACAAGAAACCACACACACACGCATAGACACAGACGAGTGAATCAGAGAGCTGTAGTAACAGACTTGACAATCTGGCAGTATTTTTAGTTGTGAAGAGTGCATTAAGCATAGACTGAAACAACTGGCTGCCAAATGCATTCTCCTATCATAACAAAGGCATTCGGTGCTACAAGGAAACTCCCCTATTATTTATTTATTTATTTATAGGTTTGCCCTTTCCACAGTTTTGGGCATCTTCTAAAACGATATTCCTAACTTTAAAGGTGGAAGTTGAACACTTTAAAAAGGCTAAAAGGGACTGGATAAAGAGTTTTAAGTCTCTTCCTAAACTATAATAAGGAGGGGTGAATTTCAATTCTAATGGCCAATTTATTCCACAATAAAGAGGTGCCAATATTTTTACCTGCTTAGAAAAAAGACTTTTCATCTCCTTTCCTTCCCCTTCCTGCTGGTAGAACTTAAATCTCCAAGAGATAAATTGTCTCGGCTGTCATCGTTGAAGGTCAAACATGGACCGTGTAATGCAGCGTGTACGAGGGCATTACAAGAATCTGCCTTTAGAATATAGGCAGCTATGGCATTTTTCAAAAAGGTCCATTAAATATTTGTCACTGCACTTCAGAAGCAATTAATTTGAATAAATTTAGCTATGTGCATGGAGAAGTATGCCCCAGCTTTAACAAGAGAGCATGGTGCAATAATCAGCCGGGTGATGTCGAATTCTCAAATTGGAGGGTGGGGAAAGGAAAGAGACAAGAGACTCTAGGGAACTCAAGGCAAGTAATAATGTCTTCCAAAGAACCAGAATGGAGCAGGATGCACCCAAACAGGTTAAAAAACAACAACAAACCGAAACAATGCTGTGCATCCAGCCACACTCACAGCCCTGTATGGCTTCTCAATTCTGATCACCAACAAGAAAGCAGGTTAAGGAACTCTTATTACAAATGACTTTGGTACAACAGTAGAATGACAACCCCCCTCTGAGCCTTATTTATTAGAAGAGCAACTTGTTTGCTGTAGGGGTTTTTCTCCCCCACTTCCCCCTTCCTTCTGCACTCTTACTGAATGGCTATTTAATTGGGCATGACTAAGACAACTGTCATGGTTTGGAAGCAAAGGTTTAATAAGGCTCTTCTGATAAAGAGGGACAGCTGCAATGCAATCAGCAGGTCATTATCCACAATGTCATTCCAATTCAATGTCATTGCCGGTCTCAGCTAAGTTCTACATCAAGATGTGTTTTTTCTTAAACGTAGAAAAAGGCAGAGAGAACCAGGCCTAAGCATGCAAAAATGGGTCTCAGAGTAAGATAAGAGGAGTTCCGTGGGAGTGACTGGAGGAAAAACTCCCTTTTCTTACACACTATATTTAGACAAAGATGGAAAGGCAGAGGCACACCCATCTTTGACTGCCAGTACTCATTAACACAGTTATGGGATAAATGTGCACTTCAGTGCATGTGAGGAAGAAAAACCTAAAAAACCCTCAAATCTGTACCTCCCTCTCCTCGAGAAGCAAGCTACAGATGACTATTAACTGACCTAATTTATTCTAAGCACATAAACCACAGGGATAGATGGTCAAATAGTGAGACACTCCAAGCATACAATTAAAGAATAGGAGACCAACTCAAGGGGGGCTGGAAGTTGCTTCCTCCAGAGACGGGGTGTCTATCCCTCCTCCTTCCAAGCACAGGGAGCTTTGAAACCATGAGCAACAAACAGGCTTCTCACGAGATGGTCCCTCTTGTTTACTTTGTGCCAACAGGAACCATTGTTAGGAAAAGCTGAATTCAGTGAACAGTGTTAGATCGGGGGAGAAGAACTGTATAGCTTTCCAAACACTGTTGAACTACAACTCCTTGGTCCCCCACCATTATCATATAGGGAAGGAGCTGGTTGTTGGGAGCAAATCCCCTGACCCAGGTTACACTAAGCCTTCCCTTTACACTCAAGGTTAAGTTTCTGCTCAAAGCATCCTCCTCCTTAAATAAAGGTGCAGCAGCACATCTGGTGGCAGAATCCATGTAGGAGTCTCCTTGGAAGATTTGGTCATTATGAGATCCGTTTTGAACAACCCAAAATCCCCACCCCCCACCCCAGAAAGTTCCAACGTACCAAATCCGATCAGGCCAAGTGTTTCGCCTCTAATACGGGCTGCTCCGGAAGCCACTTCCCGTATCTGTTCTACACTCTGCACTCGAGTTCCTTCCCTCAGAGCTTGGTAGAGCCAAGTGTTCCGCCTGTACAGATTCAGGACGTGGCAGAGGGTAGAATCAGCTGTTTCTTCAACTGCTGCAGAAGGTATGTTGCAAACAGCAATCCCTGGAGTAGGGAACAGTAACCCAATTTTTAATGAAGACAACTCTCATGAAAACTACCGTTCGCTTTTAAATGAACAACTTTCTGTTTCCTGGAGAAGGAAACACTTAGCAACAGTATTAAACTGGATTAAACATAGCTTCTCTTGCACAAAGACTCCTTGGCTACTTCTGTTAGTTAGCATACACGTATTATCTTCAATACGAATGTGTGACATCAAATTTTAATGCTGGTAACTGCAGAATCAGGAACAAGGAAATTCACTTTTCTGAAAAGGACCACAAGGTGGGGAATTCTCACTTGCACATTTCTTTATATTGAGGGCAACACATCTTACAAATCAACTGCAGTCCTTGTCTGAAGGCTAAGGTTGGCAGAAGAGATTGTGAATGCTACTTCTATAGACAAATCTAAGAGAGAGCTGCAGTCAATCGGCAGTAGCTCCATACTTTGGCCCCACTGCCTAACTTATCAATTTATCTGTCTGAATAGCAGTAGTGAAATTGATGTAAAGGCCTGATGTGTGTGTGTGTGTGTGTGTGTATTCTCACTGCTCTTCTTCTAATCCCATTCAGTTTCAACAAATTATAACCAGAATCCCTTCCTGAGATCTGTGAATGCTATAGAAAGTCTCCAGGCCTCATTTAGAAATGCAGTGCAAGGATTCCCCACTGATACAGTTGGCTTCCAATCTGGACACCAGCTGCATTTAAAAGTATATACGTGTGAAATCTCTTAGACCTTAATGCCATGCTCAATCATCCATGCTTTTTATTTTACCCTAACATTTCTGCCCAAGACTTATTTTCCTCTTCGCCTTGTATATCTGCAAGAAGATGATCTGCCTTCACGGAATGCCCTCCTTTCACAAGGTAACGCTAAGCTAAATGATCTAACGTAATAGGGTTAAGTAATAAGCAGCTTTGATAAAGCGTAGCCATGTTCACTCAGCATAGGACTGATTCTTTTGACGGCAGGATACCAGAGTATGGAGAGGAGTTCAGCAAAATTAGCTTCTTCCCATTCTCCAGTCACTCCAGGATAGTAGCAGCACCATCTGCTTGCCTGCTTTGAAAGCAAAACTCATCTTAACCTTATTCACAGATTTCCGTCTCTTAAAACAATCTTAGATAACGGGCATAGAGGAATTAATAAAATGCTTTGCTTCAGTACATTTTTATCTCACTTTTATTCCAATAGCATAAATACCACACACGTACCACTCAAACACTCATGCAAAGTTATAAACAAATTATATTGAGGGAAAAAAAAGATTTGATGGAAGTCTATGAGGTTAGCTTCCTGGTGATGCTGAGATTTTAATCAAAGTTCCATTAGCCGTCTTCTCAGACTCTGACATACTCACTTTGGTAACAAACAAATTTCTATATGATAAAGCCTGGTGAATTAAGACACTTTGTTCCTTCTGAGATAACTTATTTTTTCTCCTATATAATCTTGTTCATGCTACATATGGGGAGAGCTGGAGGAAAATATGGAGAAATGATTGAACCAAACTTGTCCATCCACTTGGTTCACTGCAGATGACTAACTTTTAGCATCTATTAATAGTAAGAACGAAGAGGAGGAACAACTCAGGCATTGAACGTCTACAATAGTCCCTAACAGCCTTGAGGTTTTTTTAAAATTGTGAATTACAACTGCATACTACCTAGAGAAATTACACTCCAACATATCTACACGGCACTAGATTGGAAGAAGGTGGTCTACAAGATCCAAGAACTTTTGACGTCAGTGGTAGCTTTTCTGTTTTTTAATGTTGCCATGCTATAGGGTAAAGAGTTAGGGATGTCTTTAAGGGATATAGCACTAAGAAAAATATCTTTGTATGTATTAAGGCATTTAAAATTCCAACAGATTATTTGGACTTCTGAGGCAATAAAAGGAAATAGTCTCCACAGGAAATCTTCAAATGTAAATGATAAGTTACTTCTTTGAAAATTCCCTAAAATATTCTGACAATCAAGTGATGCTAGGAAAAAACATGAGGTAAGTTGGAACATATTTATGTAAATTACACCACAAAGACTCTAGTTTAGAAAACAGCTACAAAGGATATGTGATTCTTTAGTAAGATTTACAATGGAATACTTTGAATCAATTAATCTTTTTAATGACACCCTATCGACAGACATACACAGTTGGCAACATATAAAGATCAATTTTATTTTATATGCTAATGTTATTGAACTCATTAGTGGTAAAACAGTTAACAGCCCTGCTTGCAAATAGCTCAGAACTATTTAGCAGCAAACTGAAATGGCCAATATGTTACAATTCTTCAATTTAGTTAAGGATAGCATCATTAGTTGTTTATATTTGTCAGGCAATAAGAGACTTTGCTGCAAAGGAATATGAAACTAAGGAAACAAATGCCCATATGCCTCACCCTTAATAAATTACTTCTTTAAAATACTTTCCAAATATTGAGTTGAGCATAGCCCTAGAAGATACGTTTGTAATGTTATATTGGGGTTATCTAATGAAAAATTAAGGCTTCATTATACTGATGATGCTTCAAAATTATTCCTAAATCACTTTCCCGTGGAAGCTACTTGGGGCATTCTCTTGATGAAGACCACTGCATGTGATATGCAGCCTTTGGGCTCAGTAAGATCTAAGATAAACCGGTTTCCATTTCTAGGCAGCTATGAACACTCTTTCTGGCAGTTTATTATAATATGAAGACAAACACACACGTTAATCCATGTAAAAAGAAAAGAAAAAGGGGGTGTCTCCAAGATAGTACAGCCATCTTAGAGAATCATGAAAGTTGCAGCTTGTGACAGAGAAGGCTGGATAACATCTGCATAACAGGTAGTACTTTGAAAGGACTATCCCTGGAAACTGTATTATGGAAGGAAGTCTTTAAATAAGATCCTCAAATCCTAGAGTCCTAGAAGAACATTAAGGCAAGAGTAGGAATGTAATCAAAGCCGAAAAAAGTTATCCCAATAACTATATGTCCTGCCTTAGTCATGATAGCCAACTGAGTGACTTTGGGCCAGTCTCTCTCTGTCTCTCAGTTCAACTTACTTCTCAGAGTGATTGTGATGGGGAAAATAGGAGGGAAAAAGTGTGTTGGATATATTTGCCATATATTTGAGGTATTGATAAAAATAATAAAGCTGGGATACACACCCACACCCACACACCCCTCTCATGCCTATAACCTTTAATTGGGTAAAGTGTGAATCATAGAGCAAACTACTTGAACCAAGCTACCTCAAATGTGCTAATCTATGGAATGTGTCCAAAATCCAGAATCCTGTCTCCTGTGAAATTAAAATTTGGCAAATTTTGTAAAACATTTCATGACATAAAATTATCATAAAACATGCAATACACAAAATGTCAGAAACCATTTCCCGCTGTCAACTCCTATACAGCTCAACATGGGCTACTTTCAAGGCAGAAATACAGCTCTAAATATGTTCCTGAATTTTTAAAAAACTTTTCAAGTACATTAGAAGCTCTGCCATTGCTGAAGGCATTGAGGAATCTGGTAAAGAAATACCTCTGAAGGAATGACACAAGGAGTCACGGACTCATTCTGTAGGTTAGCCCATTTGAGGTACCTTAGTTCAACTAATTTGCCCTATGATTCACCATTTCACTCAGTTAAAGGTTACAGACATGAGAATTTCTATATGTGTATGTTATCCAATTTTAAGAATATGGGCAGTATGAGCATTTAAGCAGCTTTAATAGGTATAGCAGTTGGATCCAAAGAGTTGCATCGTCTACATGAAGTCAAACAGTTGGCGTGTATTATTAAGTAATATTTTAGTATTTTATGGATGACTTGCAAAAAGCCATGAATGTACCTACTAGTCTATGTGTCTGTAATAGACATGAAGAGATGAAAAATTTTTGTTTCAAACTATTCTCTGAGGTTATTCTCAATAAAGTAATTTATAAACCACAGTTAAAGTTAGCTTCTTTCCTCTAATCACAGTTGAAATTAAATATAGTATACAAAACTGTACTAAGGTGCTGTTAATCAGCAATAGACACAAAAGTATCCTTCACATATTGTATCCTTCACTTATTGTTTTGAACAAAGAGGGTCGAACATAAGAACTAACCCAGGCCTACTTTCTACGTTTAATTGTCCAATCTGGTATCAGTTAGATATGCCAAAATGACTCTCTGGGAATTCTAGGGAGAGCAATAGCAGCTTATTTGGACAATGCTCTGTTGGGAAAAGCTGGTTTAACATTATTTAAGCCAAATCTTCATTTCTTCACCTATCCTTTCATAAATTTTTCTTGACGCACTAGTATTAATTTCAATGCCTATAGAAGTTTTGTGGATATGGAGATACAGAGGTACAGAATAGTACAATCTGTTTCTATCTTCCTAACTACTGAAGATGATTCATGTGTACAACAGGTGACATCACTTTTCCCCAATGCTTCTGAAAGTTTAGTATTCTTGCAGAAAACTACACCTAGAACTCCATTCTACGTGAGTGTTATTTCCACATCTGGATTCCATAGATAGGTTCATTTAACTTATATCTTACCTCTACCAGAGATCCCATGTTTACTATGAATCAATCAATCAATCAAATAACATGAAGATATTTTATCATGCATCAGAATTGTATATAAGCTACTCCCATGAAAAACAGGTCTATAAATACAAATACAAGAACCGTGGTGGCGCAGTGGTGAGAATGCAGTATTGCAGGATAAGTCTGCCAACTGCCAGGAGTTTGATCCTCACTAGTTCAAGGCTGGCTCACCTTCCATCCTTCTGAGGTTGGTAAAATGAGGGCGCAGATTGTTATACGACTCTGTAAACCGCTTACAGAGTGCTGTAAAGCATTGTGAAGCGGTATATAAGTCTTAAGTGCTAGTGCTACAATCCTGAGACAATTAAATAATTTACTTTACGTTTAAGAGACAAGCTACATTTTAGAAAGAGTATCTGTAGGAGTGGCATCTAAACATACCAAGTTCCCCTGCAGCCTTGATGTCAATGTTGTCATAACCGCTGCCTATCCGAACAATGACTCGTAAGGCCTTGAACTTCTCTAGGTCCTCCCGGGTGAGAGTGATAGTGTGATACATCATTGCTCCAACAGCTTCATTTAAAACCTACAAGACAAACACGGAAATTGTACACATTAGTAGAGCAGATGAATCTATTCTGGAATAGTAGCTGAAGTCCAGTGTTGAATCGTTCAAATATCTATCAAGGCATATGCTTCAATCAGATAAAAATGCTCAAAAACTCCAGGACAACAGCAGTAATTTTAAAACTTTTCAGCAAATATTTTCATATCAGATTCTTCATTCTGAAGTGCTTATCTTCATTTCAAACTGTGAATGAAAGCCTGGATAAAAAGATCATCTAAGTAAACAACAATCATAAACAATGAGAAAATTATATATATACACATATATGTGTGTGTGTGTCCATCCGTCCATGTGTGTGTCCCCCTTTATTTCCTCACCTGTGCAGCCTTCCATTCTACCGTTTGATCCTAAATTGAGTCATGATATAGTCCCAGGAAATCATATATTAATACATGCGATTATATAAATCTTAAATAATTTCAGAAAGTATGTAAGTTACGATGAATCTTTATCACTTTTCTCAGAATGAAAGTTCCTAATCTGGCATCAATAGACATCAAAATAGCACCGAAGATCTCTCCTTAAGAAAGTAGAAGAAAGTAAGGCTTCCTGCCCTAGGTGAATTTATATATATATTTGTAAAAAACAAAAAAAGATAAAAACTGGGAACAGGTCTTGTTATAAAGCAAAGTACTAGCCTGTAACATTATCTTTATTTCCAAGAATACTGTAACTTTCGTGCTCACTTAGATGGGTGATTGCAACTCCATGGTTTGTTTGGAAAATGCTTACCTGCCTGGATAAAATACAAGAAAGCAGAAGTAGTAGGGAGTATAGTATAGTATAGTATAGTATAGTATAGTATAGTATAGTATAGTATAGTATAGT